>CM040239.1:276784776-277184776 GCA_022545495.1 Chrysanthemum lavandulifolium | reverse complement strand
TGTCTCCTGTGTTGTTCCCGTGACCGTAACTCGAATAGTTCTTTTGCTATTCACCGCAGCTGCCTCTCCTCGACAAAAGACCGAGAGCGCTTCATGATTTCATCAAAGGTCTCGTGGATCTTGTCGCTTAACCTCTTGATGAGTTCGGGTTATTAATCCCATCTATGAAGCCCGAGATCTTTAAGACTTCCGGCATGCTTTAACCTCGCATGCATTCGCCTTTAAAGCTGCTCCATGAACGCGCCGTGGATTCTCCCCGGTTCGCTTTACCCGCGAGTTCGACAGATTTTTAGCACACTTTTGCGTTGAGTAAAATTTAGGCGAACGCCTTTCTCAACTCTTCAAAACCATTCACGCCCTTCGGGAGTTTGTTGAACCGCCCGCGCTTCCCACCAAAGGTGGAATTAAACATGTGGCACCAAACCGGTTGTGGCTGGCCGATGGTCGCGGCCGATTCAAAATTTTAGGTGATCGCCGTGATCACCGTCCCATCATAGGTTTTAACATTTGTAGGCATGCGCCTTTTCTTGTTCTCGAGAAATCACCACGCGTTCGTGAACGATCCACTTTCTCGACGGCGCCACGGAGAGACATGTCTTCCTCTTGGCTATCGCGGCTCGCTCGATTTCCAATGCCTCTGATCATTATCCTCGTTGTCCGAGGAGTTGTCAAGATGAATTTATTTTCTTACGGGCGCATACCGGCCTTCCTTTAATCGACTCATAGTCCGGATCCAAGGGCTCTCACTGGGAATACTTTCGCCCGCCTATCATGTACTCTACGGCTACCTAGTCCGGGCGAGACGCCGGTACTGCTCTTCTCTATCATCGCCACCAAGTGTCATGAGGGATGTCTCATCACCCTCGATCCTCCTCCCGATTCGCTGAATATGGGGTTTATGACCGCCTCGCGCTTTTCCTTCCGTGGCGCAGCGAGAAATATCGTGTTCCGAATCGAAATTGAGTCGGGCTTCAGTTCCGCCTCGATCTATTCTTCTTCCTCTTGCATGAGGGCAGCCAATGCTTCGTAGTTTTGGGATACGAAAGCTTCTCAGCACTCGCGCGACCCTCGAGAATGAGTGCGCTTGTTTCTATCGCGTTTTATCCCGACCGGTGCCTCCGTACCTTTGTCAAGTCGGGCTTAGCACCGATTGGAAGCGGAGTAGTAAAGACGGGTTGTTCCCGAGTGCGCAGATGGGTCTACTCCACTGTGGTGGTTGTAGTGACTTGGGTTATTCCCGAGTGCGCTTCTACCCGAGGAAGATCAAGTCTCGACCGACCCTTATTTTTAGCGTCACTGGTTGTCCTGAGGTCCGCTAGGGTTAGTCCACCGCGACTTCTTCCCCATAAGATCCGACCGCGATCGCCGATTGCCGTGTTTTGTCATTCTAGTGTCGATTCTTAGTGTAGGTCCCACGGATGGCGCCACTTGTTGATACAAAAGTTGGACGCCTCGATTTGGAGCTCCTGCTCGTACTCAATTGATAATTGCCGCCGAGACCGCGCACTAAGAGACAAGAAACACCGTTAGGCTTACCGCGGATTGTCTCCCACGATTATCCTCCGCGTGAGAGTGAGTAATCGGTTTAGGTTTAAGGAGTTTTAGGTTATGAGATCGCACCTTAAACGAGGGATATGATTCCCTTATATACGCACGGAATCCTTGTTGGTTCCGTGTTCCCCAACCTTCGCGATCCCGCCAAAGTCGGTTGGGAATGATTATCTTCTTATTTTAGAAGATATCATATATCTAATCCATAATAGATTTGGGCTTGGGCTTCGTGAGCCCAAACCGTTATTGAAAGTGGCCCAGTCGCATCGGCTTGTTAGTATTGGTTGTGGTCGGGTTTATGACCCGATACCGCACTATACGTCATCATAAACAATCATCAATCCGGAATTTGGTAAATCCAAAAAACCATTCAAAATTGATTTACTTTAACGCAACATATGGATAAAGTTACCATTCAAAATCAAATTGCTCATATCAAAATCTAAATAGTAGTTTAATACTCATGCAAAACAACAACGTGATGATTGTTTAGTACACATATAAAATAAGATAATCATCTCTTAACTTTGATTTAAAAGAAAACAAATAATTAATAAAACATCCAAAATACAATTTTTCTTATAGATTAGGAAGACAAGAAAGACTCATAACTAGACTTATGTCACTATTTTTTAACACCATATGTTTTAGAGCATCTCTATAATGTTAAACCTATTTTTTAGAAAACTGGGTTTAAGTAGATAGTATAACATGTAATAATATTTTAATAATTTTATTTTGAAGTTAAATATTGTGACAATTTATAAATTAATGATTTTGTTATGATTAAGATTTCTTTTTATAAAATTATATTAAATTTTTAAAACTTATATAGTCATAATACCTGTGCACGCACTTGTTTTTACATAATTTTTTCATTATGTGTTAATATCGATTAATATTTTGTATAAAATTTTGTTGCACGAATAATTTGACTTTGTTTTACTGACAATATGTTTAGGTTGATCTTATTTAAATTTAAATATTTATATCATGTGTCTATATATTATGTGTATTTAGTAGCACTTAATGACCTTGAAAAATGTATGTCGTTATATGTAGAATCTCGTCTATTATTCTCATCTCACAACAACGTGCGAGGTCGTGCGTTTAATTTGATATTTATAGTTCTGTTAATAATAATTTAAGCTGATTTTTAAACCCGTGAACAGTTAAACTTATAAATAGGAATAACATTAGTCGTTATTGAGTGCAAATAGTTAACAAATAATACTTTTTCCGGATATCCTTACTTAATCACATAAAGATGAATAACATGAGTCGTTCGTATATATATAATCTAGTGTATTCATTTATATTTCACATAAACTCGTGCTTTTCTTTTCATATTTATAATTTCGTGCAAATACATTAGTTTTATATATACTAATAATAATATTTATAATTAACAAAAACATATTATTGTATTTTTTTTTAACTTAAAGTATAGGGGGTATAATGTTTCGAGGATATTTATTAAATTTGTAAAGTTATAAAAAGCTTGAAAGTGATAAGTATAGTTAAGTCTATATAATGTATTTAAAATTTAACAATTAAAGTTTTACTTGTTAGGGTGGTGGCAACCCAAGTCGGTATGCCTTCGGCATCAAGGACACCGATCGGCATGCCCATTGCTCCTTGTTCGGCTTCAATCGGTGTGGGATGAAAATGAACATAATCGGCAACCTTTGCCGATTCTACATGCAAATCAGCTAGCCGTTATGCTAGTCAAAGTTACCGTTAGTTTATATTAAAAAAAAAAAAAAAAAAACTTTTTTTTTCTCCCTATTTAAACACTAGAGGCACTTTATTTTAGAAACCTAACATCTACTACATACCAATGGACATATCTGGACCATTGGATCAAAAACATTTTTTAAGATTAGAAAACACGGAGTGGCCATTTATGTAAATTCAACAAACTTACTCCCACCAAACCCAACCCCACCAACCCACCCCAGACATCTCACTTTTTACAAATTCCCTGTCAAAAAAACCTCACTTTCTCTCTAACCAAAGTAAAAACTACCATAAAATTTCAAATCAACCACTTTTAACCATTAAAAGCAAAAAGAAAACACAAAATGAAACAATCAATGCATGTAGAATCGATTGGGAAAAACGGTTCAAAATGAACCGATTCATACTCAAGACGATCATACGGTGCTTCCAATTCTTTATTTAGTTGTTATTTTACTATTTGTTGTGATTTTATTTATGATTTCGTTGTTATTTATAAAGACTTGTGTTTTTTTATGTTAATTGATAGATTAATGTGATAATGGGATGATTGTGATGATTTTGTTCTTGAATCTGAATTTTATTTGTGTTTTGAAAGATATTTATGACAAAGTTTATGAGGATTTTTGTGTTTTTATGATAATATGAGATATTAGAGGTTAGATCTAATTGAAAACAAGAGATATTATGATCTTTCTGTTAGCTTTGTATACATGGATGCACACCAAGTGTTTGATGAAATGTGTTAGTGAAAAGTATCATACGTGTAGTATCACGGTGATATTTGAAGTTGAACTGCAGATTCAGATTATCACTAGTGATATTTGTATTATCACTTGTGAAATTTTATTTATTTGATAGATTTTTTGTTTATTTGTTGCTTTATTATATGTAATGTATAGTACACTTTTGATATTTCATTGTTATTGTTTTATAATTATAAATAGTTTTTCATTTTTATTTTTATTTAAAGTTTTGTTGATATACTATTTATCGTGTGTTTTATCATCTTTGTTTTATATCATAATTTTGATGTTTTATGTGCTTTTGTGGATGATAATTGTGTTTTAGTCAATGATAAACTATTTATTATAGTGCAATATTACTTATCATTTAAGTAATTAGATTAAACAACTTAAAAGTTTGATTTTGCTTCAAACACATAGTTATTTAGTGTAATTTTGCTTATTCTTTAAGTCGTGATTGGATTTGTTTATTTAATGGATACATTGTGCGATTTCAATAGGTTTTACAACGGATTTGACAATGTCTATGGTTGAATCAAGAAATTGAAGAAGTTATGGCTAAACAAAGTACAACATCTTCATAACAAACTAAAGAAGTCAAACACATGTTATATCACATGTGATACCACAAGATATATCATCGTGAAATCACTGTAATATCACCTGTGAGATATTACCTGGATATCACAAGTGATATCATACGTGATATCACCTGTGATATCACACGTGATCCAACAAAAAGAAGAAGCCGACACATCTATGATGTCACATGTGATATCAAATTCTCCTCCAAAAAGTTGAACAGGATTAGAATGAGATACACGACAAATTAGCAAATAAAAGTGTGGTAGTTAGTAGTTATTGATGGATTGTTATGATAATGTGATGAATGTTGTGATAATATGAGAGATCGCAATAGATGTTGAGCTTGTAACATGCTTCTATTAGATTTGTAATGTATTTATTTTCTTAATTGATAGAGTGTGCATGTTTCGATAGGTTTAACATCGTATCACATGTTCCTCCATCACCACCACCGATTCAACAAATAGAATAAGTCGACATGCTCGTGATATCACTGATGATACACTGTGATATCACCTATGATATCACAATATCACGGTGTTCCTCTAAAAGCCAAACAACATGTTGCACATTTTTTTAAGTGCGATAATATCACAAGTGATAAACGAGTATATATTGGTCTCTAATAATCATGACATGTTAATATTTACGATGGACGTGCTTACGAGGCACATGATGATAAATAATCCATATGAAACTTTATGAATAATAGCAAAGAAAGATAATTCTACATCAAGTAAACAAAAAAAGGAGATGATGTTTGATTGTGCAAAAAGATTGCTACAAAAATAAAGATGACTAGATAAAGAGAATGATAGATGAAACAAAGATGGTGGAAAAGAAACAAAGCGGGCAAGAAGCAATCCTTATGTTGCTTAGTTTAAAATGCAATGCGAGTTTGGGGTAACCTAAGAAGGGTGTCCTCTATTAGGTCCCGAGCCACATTGCATGGTGCCCGAGTTTGTATTACATTTGGGAATCACTAAGTGACTTGTATGATCATTTTATGAAAAGTATTAATGTAGCACTTTATTCATTTATCACATGTGTACTCTTAGCATTTTGTGTTAGAATAAATGTTTCATATCACAAGAGATATAACATCGCATATTACATATACCAAATATGTATAAAACAAGAAAGAAAATTACAAAAATAAAAACTTGACATATTCTAAAAATCAAAGAAAGTGTTAAATCAAATTTAATGAATGTCACAAGTGATATAAACATCAAAATGAAAACAAGTGTTGCATCATTTTTAATGAATATCACAAGTGATACCGATACAAAGAACAAGTAAAACAAGTAAATATATAAATGATGTAAACATTTCATCATTTTTATGCTTTATCAAAAGTGATAAAATGACAAAATATTTCATAAACTCACAAAGACCTTATAAAAGTTAACTTCAACTATTTATCACAAAAGATACATAACTTTTAATTTATGACAAAGATGGGCTTGGAACCAGAAGCTCGATGCAATTGCTTTTCAGATAGCACCATCTTGACCAGCCATAATGATATTCGGATAACGCACGAAGCTTTCTTGAATGCTTGGAGTAACCATACACAAGATTCAAGAGTTTCATCCTTAAGCACTGCACGCAACAAGAACACATCTCCGTGATTGTCAATCGCAGAAAAGGCACAAAACCATCATGTACCGGAAAGAGAAATATCTCGTGATAATATATACAAAATGTACAAAAAACAATGAAATCTCAAAGGAGATATTACAAATTAAAAAGTACTTGTTTGTTTTGTATGTGGCATAAAAAGAGACGATATCACCAAACTATTTGTAATTGCAATTTGCAAAAAAACGGCTCCATCAAACGAAAGAATCAACAACAACTGCAGTTGGGGTTCAAAAAGGCACAACAGCTCCACAAAACAAATTGAAGAAGCTCAAACAACTTTGATATCGCCTATGATATCATAAGATCATCCATTACCACAATTGATTCAACAAAATAAAAGAAAGCTGACACACCTGTGATACAACTGAGAAACCAAAGAATACGTAAAAGCAAAAAGAGAAAAGTGTAACCTCAAGTACAACACACACGGGTCTTCTTATCTTCGCAATTAATCGAATTACATGATTCCAAACAGGTTTAAGTTGTAATAAACAACCTTTCTTTTGAACATTTCAAGTGGTCGAATATATGCAATCATATAAGGATCGACTTCCCAATCATTTTCATGTTTTTCAAATTATTTGCCTTCACGATTGTTAAAGTAAGCATCCTTGTGGTTTAAGCTATAGGTCATCGCAGAATTATCAAACAAGACATCAAATGTGCATCACCTCAAATATAGAGTAATGGAGAAAGCAAAATATAAAACGACTAAAATAATTCAAAAGGACGCCATTCGTAAAAATAAAAATAAGCATCAACTAATGCAACATAGGATATGGTTACTCATTTACAATAACTACAAAGGCACTTTGATAAATTTCCTAAAGCTTGTTTATTCAAATAAATATTTTTGATTTGGTTATATATGAAATGATGTACAAACAGGAACATGTGATTTCTTCCCAACTTGTCCATCCCTCTCTTAGGCATTTTGTCAAACACATTTCATGCATCAAATTTTCATCAATTCACCCATCCCAAAATGATATCATACTAAAAGCAATGCTACTCACAATTTAAAATATAAACTAGAGTATCAAATAAACAAATTTCACAAGTGATAATATAAATATCACTAGTGATAATACACATATACAGTTCAACTTCAAATATCACTGGTGATACTACACGTACGATAAATAGCAGATTCAAAACAACAATCAGACATAAAAACAGCATTCAAATGCAGTTAAAAACAAAAATTCAACTAACAACTTAATTAATAAGCAGAATTACATGAGCAAATAACAAAATTATCAAATATTTTTCACTCACACATTTCATCAAACACTTGGTGTGCAACTTAATAAGAAGGAATGTTAACAACTTGATCCACATAATTAACAACCCATCAACAACATTATCAACCGCCACAACACCAACCAAATCAGCTTCTGAAACAAATGGTTCATTCAAATCAAAAGAAGGCATAAAAAAGGATGATATGATCGGAGTTGATGATGAGATGATGATCGGAATGGTGATGGTGATTGGAATGGTGATGGTGATGGTGATCCAACTGGTGATGATCAATCGATAATAGTTGGTTGGAATAACTACTTTTTGGAGGGAAATGATGAGAGCAGGTTGAGAGAAAAACACACAGTAATTGTGTGGAAAAAATGAAACGAATGAAAAAAAAGAAGAAGAAATGACTTTATATAGTTGGGAGAATTAAGGTTAAGCATATTAAATCTTAGGTTAATCCCCACCATTAGATCAAAATAAATGGATGGTGAGGATTTGTCCATTGGTAAGCATCAAAATAAAGGTAAGTAAATGAAAATTCCTCTTTAAACACTATCATTTAACATTATTTCAAACATAAACATTTCTATTTCACAAACAAAATGGATTCATCTTCATCTTCATCTTCTTCATCCGAGGACGAGTTAAATTTTCTATCCGACTCTTCCGAGGACATGTTTTCCACTGGTTCTACCATAGAAACCTATTTAGCCGCGTGCAATGCCATTGAAGACACCAGAACGCCGCTTTATGACCGAATGTACTACCGGAGTTACAAGACGAAAATATCCATCACCGCCTCCGCTATGATCTTACGGAGTATGTGGACGCCAAGACTTACCATACCTTGATGACTAGTGTTTTTTTAATAAGTATTATGTAATTTTCTTTAAGTATTAATAAAATATTATGTTTTTATTAAATTGTAAAAAAAAAAAAAAAAAAAATAGATGAAGTATGAGTTATGCATGGTTGCCACTAAAATCTATTGTTAGGTATGAGATTGGTATGAGATGAGATGGAAAGATATAATTGGTGGGTGATTAGGCATGAAAAAATGGTTTAGGCATGGTTGCCACCACCATTACTCCCTCCTTTTTTATTTTATTTTATTACAAAATTGACACATGTGTTTTTAGCACATTTTATAGAATAGACAAACATTAAAGAGTTTGACCAAATTGAGCTTTGATTTTGACTTTTATTGGCGTGTAAAAATGCTCAATTTTGTCACGTAAGTAGAATGATGCACTCTAATTGCATTCTTTTTAATTGGTTAAAGTCTCGAAACCCAAAATGTTGTATTAGTTGGGTTGAGTGGCTTCAAAACCCCGTGCATATGTATTAGTCTAGTTTTTTGTTGGATTTTTTCTTTTATAAAATCCGATGTTCAGAAGAAAAAAAATGGTTGAATTGCACTTTCCAACATTCTTTTTTCAATTTGTGAAGTTCCCTTATTATATAAGAGATGCACATATTTTTTTTTAAAAAAATGTGTTACCTTAACATTTCTCTTCATCCTTGATTGTTTTTAAAGGTGGTGGCAACCCATGCGGTTTGGCCTTCGGTTTGCTTCATGCCGAGCGGTGTGATCAATGCAAGGTATTCGGTATCAATCGGCATGGATGGAGATAACACCAAATCGGCAAACATCCCCGATTTGGTATGAACTTTATTTCAAACGTTGGTGACAAATTCTATCCGTTGGAGCCTTTATTAAACTAGCCGCTTGGCTTATTTAAAAAAAAAAAAATTAACTCCCCTCTATAAATTAACAACATCAATCCAATTTTTAACACAACTTAAATCTCATCTCTTTACTCTTTTAAAACCAATCTCATTGATCCAAGAAAAGGTGGTTCATCATCCAAAGGCCGTGGACGAGGTTCTCGCCCGTTCGTCCACAAATTCAATCACAACCCGGTCCATACATTCCCCAAATGAGTCCTCCTCAATATTATCCGCAAATGACTTCTCCCCCGTACTTTCAACCCCAATATTTTCATCAACCACCACCATTGACTCCAACTCAATACACGATGTCTCCAACAAGTGACTTTGACCCGTTCGAGTACCGTCGGTCCCACGCGACGTGAACCAAGTGTTGAACGAGAACTACCGCTATATGACTTGGATGATGATGAAGATGATGTGGTTCCCGAAACGCAACAACCAACTCCAATGGGTAATTTATGTTTCGAACTTTTATTTCATCTATTTTTTTTCGAATTTTTTTTATCCGAACTATTTTTTTTTTAGAATATTTTTTTTTCCGAATTGAATTTTTTTTCCAAATTGTATTTTTTTTTCCGAACTGTTTTTTTTATTTTATTATATGTGTCTCGAAGTGTATGTTTCGAATATTTTGTGTATGTTTCGAATTTTAATTTTTATAATGTTTTGTATCTTAGAAAATGATGAAGAAATTCAAGAAGTCCAAGAAGTGAAAAAAGTAGAGATAGTTTTTGGGAATGAACAAAGTAGAGTTGTTGGGAATGAACAAAGTAGAGATAGTTTTTGGAAACGAATTCTTGAGCATTTCAAGCAAAATGTAAAAGACACAAATAGATCTTTTCATTCCTTGAACACAAAGTGGAAAACTATGAATTTCGAAATGGGTATATTTAATGGGCTTTACATCCAACAATTAAGTTTTATAATTTTTACTATTATAATTGTATATTTATATGAATTTATAATTATTACTTTTATAATTGTAGAAACGTATTCGTGAGAGTGGGTGTAGCGATGTTAACGTGATGACAAATGCTATGGCCGATTACAAGACCAAAACTTGCAAGACATTTACTCATATTGATGCTTGGGACGTTGTTAAGCAAGAAGACAAATGGTTGAAACAACCATATATATCTCAAGGATCTACCTCTCATTCTGACAAAAGGAAAAAGTCGTCGGAATCCGCCCACTACGAGTCCGGAAGCAATGAAAACAACACCTGCTTCCCGATCCGAATGTCGACAACACCCTATGCGGAAAAGAAAAGGCAAAAGGCGAAACCGAGTCGTCGACAATAAATAGTGTAGTGTTTTCTTCGACACATACACAACAAATAAGACACAACTATTGCAGGAGGTGGTGGCTACAAAAGTTGCAAAGAATAAAATGGCCGAAAAGTTATTGGCGACAAAAATGGCTTTAATGGAAGATAAACAGATGTGGAAGGCGCTGAAGTTCTATAATGAACCGCATGATCACATAACCGACCCAAGTATATTAGCGTTCACTCTTGACAAAAAACGTGAGCTCGCGGCAAAATATGGATGGAATTGCAATTTTTAGATTAAGTATTAAGTTTATGTAATTTTCTTTTAAGTATTAATAAAATGTTATGTTTTTATTAAATTGTTTAATATAATTTAAAAAAAAAAATGTATGAGTTAGGCATGGTTGCCACTAAAAATCTATTGTTAGGTATGAGATTGGTATGAGGTGAGATGGATGGATATTATTGGTTGGTGATTAGACATGAAAAAAATAGGTTGGCATGGTTGCCACCACCCTAAGTGGATGATTACATGTTCTTATTATATTCCAATGAATCTTTCTTTTTTTTTGACAGGTAACTTTCCAACTTAGGTTTTACCACCCCTCAAATCAAGGGGCCCTAACCACCACATCGACTAGACTATGTTGTCTTAACCGGGTTCACGGCACAATGTATGGCTCTCGGTGTCGCGAGGAAACTGCATCGCCTCCACACAAGTTTCCTTCTTTGGAGTAACGTCCGGATGAAAACCCCGACCTTGCTCAGATTCGAACCCCACGGCTTAGTCTAAGGGCTCAAATCCTCATTGCAAATATCAACAGAAGATGTGGACCACAGTGAGGACTTCCCAGACTACTCTCACTGCTACCGCTTAACAACCCAAGTTTTCACCACTGCGCCACATGCCTGTTGATCAATGAATCTTTCTATATAATAAAAAAAAAATTGTAATTTAAGAGTTATATCACAAAACTAAATCTTTGATCAAACCCAAGTACCCAACTCTCTTATATATTGGGTTAATAAGAGAGCCTGGTTTCGTAACACACAAAATTGAGCTTTTCGATTCGACAATAAAACTTAAAACTAGCATACGGTTTCGTCAAAATTGGTTCAAATAAAAATAACGAAAAAAATAAACTCTAGGTATCTAAATTGCAAAAAATAACTTAAGGGTAATTTATAAAACTCTAAAAAATGACATTGATTGGTCAATAAAATTTGCGTTTAAACCCAAAGTTTTACAAAAATATCTAATATTAAAATTTAATTTTGTGTATAATCTATACTACATATAATGCATGAAGTCAACTCACTTTTAATTTTAAGACGTACAAGACAATAAGCATGGTTTACAACAAAGTAAGCATATTGTACAACAAAATAAAGTGTGGTGTCATTTTAAGACAAAATTCTATCAAACAAAATTAATGCTATTAAAAACATTTTTTCACCAAAAATTACAACCATTTAAGCATAATGTACAATATCTGCAACCAATTTTCAGATTTACAACAAAATAAGCATAGTGTACAACAAAATAAGCATGATGTAATTTTCAGACTTATTTTCAGACTTAAAACATTAATGCTATTAAAGTGGTCAATGTTATTAATGACTATAATGACTACTACTTACAAGAAAATAAACATAGTGTATAACACTTTAATGCACATAATTTTCAGACGTACAAGATAAGAAGTATAGTGTACAATAAAACACCACATTAATGCTATTTAATGTACTCAATTATTTAACTCAATAATAAATACAATTAATACTGCTTATTAAAACACCCTTACATAAGAAATACAAATTATCAAACATATTGTACAACCAAATTAAACACAATTCATGCATTAAATTTCACTACTACAAATAATAAAGACATTATACAATATTCAGTTCGAGCAGACAACAGCCAAATGGGCTTGAGCTCGAACAAAGCGGACCAACGGGCTCGAGCCCGAAAGCGCACACGCAATAACGGGTTCGAGCCCGAACGGACACAGGCAATACGAAATTTTGATATCCAGTAAATTTATTGTTAAAAGAACATAATAAATTAAAATCATGATTCATCGAAAATTTTATTTCAGGCACCATGCATGCAGAACGCGAGACTGCTAGTTATTTCATAACTTGTAAAGATATCCAATGAATAATTATTTTTACGACTTCAATTTAATAACTTGTGCTACACAAATTAAATTTTTAAATATTGTAAAAGTTGTTATATAACTCGTATATTTATTTTAAATTTTAAATTAAGTTTGATGCATGTTTAATATGATGCCAATCGACATGCTATGTGAATGGAACTAACTATATTGTAAACTAGTCTAAAACAAACAAATGAGTAAATAAATTTATCAATAGATGACAATATGACATTATAACTTGATGGGCGTTTTCTTTTAATGAATTTAATACGTATAAATATTAATTAATAGTGGACGGTATGTTTTTACTGAAGTAAAACGGTAAATTAAATTTAGAGAATGTTAAATAAGTTGAGACACCACTAATATAATGAAAAGAGAATGTTGTCACGAAAGTTAACCTTCGTATATGTGTGTTTCGTTGTGGTAGTTCAAGAAGAAGATCATTTACAAGTAAGTAAGTTGATACAATTTAGTGAATAAGATTATATAGAGAACCAATTAATGGGGTATGTTTGGTGCAGGGCTGGGGCTCGGGTTGAGGTTTATATTATAAGCCGAAAGCCGAAGCTTATCTTTTTTTAAAGTTGTTTGACGAATTAGTTGTAGCTGAAACTTATTGATGTTAAATCACATAAAAATACATCAAATTAAATTCATATATATTTTTAGTTTTTACGCAATAAATTCATTATATTTTTAAAGATTTTTAAGTAATTTAACTAGCAATAAATCCTTATAAGCCCCATTTTGTGGGCTTGAGCTTATGAAAACTTATGACTCTCCATAAGCCTATGTAACAAACGAAACCTATTTTATAAACCGACTTATTTTAAAAGCTCAAGTCCCGATAAGCCTCTATAAGCCCTGTGCAAAACATAACCCATATGTAACTCATTTAGACATAAATCGTACTTGTCATTTAGACATAAACTCTTAGTAAGAATGTTATAATAGCTATTTTTCTTGTAGTATGAAATTCTATAATGGCAGTTTTCTTGTAGTATGAAATGTTTAACGGCTATTTTTCTTGTAGTATGAAATTATATAGCGATTATTTTTCTTGTATGTCTAGTATTTATAGTAGCTTCACTTGTAGGGTTAATTAAAAAATAAATTATTTTCAAGTATTTATAACGCCCCTAAAGAGTTGTAAGATGAAGATCTTAATCATTTTGATTATATTGACATGTTTGCTACTTCAATCTTTAAAATTTGAAATGTGGGATTTTGAAAGCTAACTACAAAATCCAAGATCGAAATTGGTGGTCCAACGTTAGAGGTTTTAATCAACTTTGTGATGTATGTTTTGTTGAATACGTTCATATAGTTGTTGATAATGATAACCCATTACATAAGCGGAAAAAAAACACACCATTTATGCTTTAAATCAAAACCTATCATAAGAATGACAAATCAAACTTATAAAAAAAATCACTATAAAAAACTACTAATGTCTAGCATGACCACGAAACCTTATATCCCAAGCGTCACAGAATGCTAATTGCTCGTAAGTTAAATCTTCGCACTCATCATCAAAGTAAAGCTTAATTATCGGTGGAGTAATGGGCCTATAGTCCGAATGTGATGGCGAAGTTCCTAATTTTTAGATGTGAATATGTGATGGTACATAAAGATATCACGTAGTTGCTCATCAAAACATATTTTGTTATCTTAAATCCTAGAACTATAAAGTGTAATTCTAAGAATAGAAAATGGTGCATATCTACTAATGCTGTAAAATTATTCAGAAGGGAATACTTGAGAATGATTTTAATTGCTAGCTTATACATACAGTAATTATTTGATACATACAAAAAGAAAAAGTTTTGATAAAGTATTGCATTACATTTTAACCATGACAAGTTTATTATCATATGTGGGCCAACTAGTAGATAATACAAAAGAAAACTAGTTAATGACCCCGTGTAATACACGGACTATTTAAATATATTGTATTAATCTCTAATAAAAATAGGTGTTTGCAATTTTTTTCTTTTTGAAAGCCAATGTATAAACTAAGCGAAAAACCGCAACCAACATACAAACAAAAGGCATCCAAATTATCGACAAAATGATTAAATGAAATGGACTCGATAAAAACACTCAGGGCCCGTTTGGTTTGTTGTTAGGAATGACAATGGGTATCGGATTTAGTATGGGGTAAAATCACAATAGATATGAAAAAGTGTATCATTACGATTGTTTATGTTTGGTTGATAAAATATGGTAGGGTGAGCAAAACAAACCGAAAAACCGAAACCGACCGAAAACGGAAAAATCGAACCGAAAAAACCGATCAAACTAAAACCGATGGTTTGGTTTTACTTTTCGTAAACCGACAAATGCGGTTCGGTTTGGTTTTCGTCAAAACCGAACCGAACCGAACTAGTCGCTTTTATTATATAATAATATCTAATTAAAATAATATAATTAAATAACTAAATAAATCAAATTTATAAATTCATATTCATTTTGTTAGTAGATTTATAATATATTTATCTTAACGCTTATATTTATATGTATGTTTGTAGGTCATCGCGTGTTTTGTGTGAATATATCAATAAGTATTCGATAATGATTATACTACGTGTATGTTCACTTGTATGTGTATATTTCATTTATATGTTTGTAATTGTAGAATTATGCAATAAACATTATTATGCTTTGATTGAAAAAATTAAAGAAGAATAACTCATTTTGTACGTAAAACAAGTTTGTTGGTATAGTTTGGCCATACCCAAATATTAACGGTTAGAAACCGAAAAAACCGAAAAACCGAACCGAAACCGATAACAAACCGAAAAAACCGAACCGCTAAAACCGAGCAGTTTTGGTTTTGGGTTCTAAAAACCGAACATTGTGGTTCGGTTTGGTTTAGCCAAAACCGACCCAAACCGAACCAAGACACCCCTAAAATATGGTATGAAAAAGATATAGATATTTGAATTTTGTAGTGGAAAAAGAGGATCACGGGAATGGATTTATAACACCAAATGGTGCCAGAATGAATCTATGACTATGATATCTGATTTCATTACGCCCACAAACCAAACACCCACAACGACTTTGAAAGTCATACCTCATTCCATACGCACTCAACCAAACTACCTTACAAACGATAACTTACAAAACTAAAAGGAAAAAACAACAACATAATATTAAGAATGAACAATACATATTCGAATGAGGCACATTCTCAAGCCAAGCTTGGCCCACGAATCACAAGCTCAAGAAACAAATATCATATGCTGGGGATGTGTAGACTATATACATACCAAATACACATCAGTTCAAACCCCCACTCAGAACCTTAATTTGCAGACTGCAAGTTTTACCATCTATACTATCTATTAAAAAAGACTTTTAGCTGACCTTACAAATATTTAAATTGCAGCAATTTATTGGGCAATAAAAACCAATACATAAATTGAAGCATTTTATTGGATAATAACATGTGATTTATGATGTCATGGTGTATTTAATATTTTTTAATTCTTTTGTTTATACTGTATAATACGATGCGTATATTCATGAGTCATTCTACATTGGAACTAACAAATATTGAAAAAGCAAACTTCTCTCAACTTTTACAAGGATCCAGTTTCAGAGTAATCATTACTTTCTTACCTCTTTATCAAAAACAACAATGGTTTCTACCTCTAATTGGTCTATTTGGAGATGCTTTTGTAATTTTTTTTTAACACTAAGCAATCTGCTCAAATTCATTTAAATCACCTTTTCACTCTTCAATATTCAATCTTCTATAACCTCGCTTGACAACCATGGCGCAAGATAGGTTGAATTTTATTCACGAAATCAATACCTAAAATGATTCTTGGATGGTAAAAGTTTGAATTGTTCGTTTGTGGAAGCATCCTTTTTTTCTACACATGATTTTAATAGATGAAAGAGTAATTGTTTTGTGTCTTTTTTCCCCAATATAATGCATGTCTGATTACATGGTTGTTAATGTTATTTTAGTTGTTGTTGTTTATGCGTAGGGTGCAAAATTATTTAACTTTATACTGTGTGAAAATAAATTAACTAAATCCTAAGTGTCACTTTTGGTATTGAAGAACATGTAATGAGTATACATTTTTAGAAAATACCAGAAAAAATGTATAAATACAATGTTTTGGTTCAATGGGTATGCATTTATATGGGTGTTCGGGTCATTGGGTCTGCAATTATATAACTGCAGACCCAATGACTCGAACACCCATATAACTGCATACTCACTGAACCAAAAATATTGTATTTATTCATTTTTTCTGGTATTTTTCTAAAAAATATCTACTCATTACATGTTCTTAAATACCGAAAGTGACACTTAGGATTTAGGGAATACCTTAAAGAAGTAAGATAGTTTCATAATATTTGTTAAATTGTTTTCACACAGTATAAAGTTAAATTATTTAGCACCCTACGCATAAACAACAACAACAACTAAAATAACATTAACAACCATGTAATCAGACATGCATTATATTGGGGGAAAAAAGACACAAAACAATTACTCTTTCATCTATTAAAATCATATCTAGAAAAAAAAGGTTGCTTCCACAAACGAACAATTCAAACTTTTACCATCCAAGAATCATTTTGGGTATTGATTTCGTGAATAAAATTCAACCTATCTTGCGCCATGGTTGTCAAGCGAGGTTATAGAAGATTGAATATTGAAGAGTGAAAAGATGATTTGAATGAATTTGAGCAGATTGCTTAGTGTTTAAATAAAGGGGAAAAAAAAAGAAAAAAGCCTAGCATTACAGAAGCATCTCCAAATAGACCAATTAGAGGTAGAAACCATTGTTGTTTTTGATAAAGAGGGAAGAAAGTAATGATTACTCTGAAACTGGATCCTTGTAAAAGGTGAGAGGAGTTTGCTTTTTAAATATTTGTTAGTTCCAATGTAGAATGACTCATGAATATATGCATCGTATTATACAGTATAAACAAAAGAAAAAAAATATTAAATACACCATGACATCATAAATCACATGCTATTATCCAATAAAATGCTTCAATTTATGTATTGGTTTTTATTGCCCAATGAATTGCTGCAATTTAAGTATTTGTGAGGTCAGCCAAAAGTCTCTTTTAATAGTGTATAGATATCATGTGGCCAATGACAAGTAAGAAAATTTTGGGAGGCAAAGCAAAGCACTCAAAATAGTTGTTAGTGGGTTAATATTGATTTGGTTGAGCTATTTGGTTATTGGTAGGTGTCATTTGCAATTATGGAAATGGCTTTATACCTTATAATAATGAGATGTAATGTACACATTTTAAAATTTGATTGTCATACTTTAATGTATAAGTACAGTAAGCATTTTATAATACATATACACAACTATTTATTGTAAAAATTGTAGTGTGCTAATCAAAATTTAAAATGTACAAATCACCTCTTTATAACAATTATTTGCTACAATGGTTTCAATCTAAAAGTGAGTCATGACCACAAAAAACAAGTGAATTCAGGCCATTGGGTGGGTTTTGCAATTCAAACCCCATATTACTACACTTCTCACAATCAATATTTGGGGGTGTTTGTTTAAGCTTATATAACATAAGTCGCGTCGGCTTATATAACATAAGCCACAATTTTGTGACTTATTTCGACACTTACGAGCTTATATGACATTATCATTCTCATAAAACATGGTTATAGATCATACTTAAAATCCTCCTTTGATTGTTTATTCTCATGTCCAATAAAATCTTAAACAAAAAGTTACACTTTTAATTTTTCTATATCGTCGTCCAATATGAAAAATATTATCAATCTTCCTACGCTATGCGGTAAATTAAATAACACATCTCATCTCAATCAAACTAGATCTTTAAAAAGTTAACTACTCGTATTGAAGTAAAATGTTTGTGAACCATTAAAAAGGTTTTGAAGTATTAAGCTTCATGAAAGGAATATCTACGAGTGAAGCTGCATCCTAATGGGTTTTGATCGTATTACTATGTGTGTTTTAAATTTTACTTCGTGTACTAATAAACAGGATTAACATATTCACAATACATAATTATAATCAAAGTGCGGAAGCGTGTATTTAAAACACAAACACACGAATACATACGCATCATTACAATAATGGATTATGTTGGGATTTGCATATAATATAACATATATAAACACAACGGATAAGGTCTCAAAACCGTGGATCCGTATGATGTATAATGATCAATTAAATAACAATTATTATTACCTCTTGTAGCGTAATCAGTTGATTTCACGTAGCAATAAACGAATACATGGTTTCCCATATTGAAACCATACGAAACCCATAAGTCATCAAAGTAGATGACCTCTATCTATATCCACGCTGTTAATACAAATAAGCCGTAAAAACGTTTATTTATATTTTACGATATTCTAATGTTTTGTCGATAACAAACGTAAGATCATTTTAAGGAAACAAATAAAATACGTAAATGGTTTGAACTAATAGTTTTCTAACACACTTACGCTTTCACATAAAACACTAAAACAAGTATAAGTGATTTTATGATTTAGATACATATGTACAACAACTAGTGTTTACATATTGGGTTAAACATATACTTAAACTAAGTATACCAAATTGGGTAAATACAAGTATATACTAAATGGGTAAATACTAGCAAATGGTTTTGACCCATAACCCATGGTTTTATATATACCACTTAACCAAGTTCATTGTATCCTTAAGATACATTGTATCTAGAAAGAAAACCATGGATCAACCCATAACCCATGACCCATGACCCATAACCAAAAATACCCATGGGCAAAGAGGAGGCGTTCCACGGATCCCTAACTTTGTGCTAGCGGATCCCAGTGGAAGGGATCCGTAGGATCCGGGAAACGAGAGAATTTTCTCTATAAATAGTGAGCCATTTCTTTCCTTTTAGTTCACCACTTTACACACATACTTCCCCAGTATTCTAACCCTCAACCTCATATCCAAGAGATCTATGTAGTTTTGTCTTTTGTTTTGTGTGATCTTCTAGGTTCCTCTTAAAGGAAAGATCACCACTTTGAAGACGTGCAAGCTCAAGTCCATGAGTTGCCATGTTCGTCATCATCAAGACAACGAAGGTTCTCTTGTTGATAGATCTACCTTTCTCCATAGATGTTGGGTTGAAGGCATTAGTGAAGAATGCCGAAAGTGTCAAGATGAAAGCATTAGTGAAAGGTGCTCATTATCCATGTCAAAGCATTAGTGAAGAATGCTAAAGGTGTCAAGACGAAGGCATTAGTGAAAGGTGCCAAGCGTTGTGTCAAAGGCATTAGTGAAGGATGCCAAGAACCAAATCAAGTGGCATTTGGGAAGAATGCCTGGGTCGTATAATCGATGAGGTGCATCGTTATACATATAAGCTTTGTTTATTTACAAGGATGGTGATATCCTTGATGGTGTTGTAACAAGGAGTAGATCTCCTTAAGATTAGGTGTTGTGTCGTGAAGGGTAGTAGTTTCTCCATAGTAATGGAACTAGGTGCTTAGCCTAGTACCTAATAAAGGGTAGGCGATGTTGTGATAGGATTAGTTCTCCTAAGGTGTGAAAGAACTCGGTGGTTAGCCTAGCACCGTATAAAGGGTAGGCGACGTTGTGTTAGGTGTGGTTCGCCTTAGTGTGAAGGAACTCGGTATTTACCTTTGTACCGGAAAAGGTTAGCGGCGTTGTGAAGGCTTCTCCGCCATAAGGAGTTGGTGTAGTGCTTACGAACTCTCGAGTAGGTGACTCGGGGAGTGGAGTAGGGCAAGGAAGGTGTCCTTGTAGCCGAACCACTATAAATACTTGTGTCGTAGTGATGTGATTCTTACCCTTTATCTTTCATTACATGTTTATATATCTATCTATCAATGTCCAACATAAAACAACCAAATAGATTGACATAAGTCGATCTAAATATTTAAAAGGAAGTTTTAAATCGGTAAAACTATTCAACCCCCCTTCTAGTTTTCCACACACACAACACGTCTTCGTATATTACCCCAATGCTAGTTCCTTCGAACCCATGATCAAGCACGAACAACCACGAACAACCTACTTGTTTGCTATACAAAGATCGACCAATAGAAACCCTAAAAGGGTGTTAGATGATTGGTTGGAGGGAGACGGGAATGAGAGAATAATCTTTGTGATGTTTCCAAGTTATGAGATTATGTCAAACATAATCCTAATATAACTTAAACACAAAACTTAGGAAATAAGCTTTGTGCTCTCCCCTCCTTTTTATCCCTAATGGTCGGCCAACCCAAGTCCACAATAGGATTCTCATTGTTGTTTTGGGTCTAGTCCATTAGCATGTCCAGTACATGTTAATTAGAGGCCTTTAGTTAGTTAATGTGTCTAAAGGATTAATTAATGACCGTTAGTAGATCATGAGCTATTTAACTAATATAAATAACATATTTACTAAAAATATATTAAATACTTTATAATATTATCTTGGTGTATATGTGTGTGACCCCATAGGCTCACTTACTTCTAGCCATATATTTTTTAATATGATATGAGCACTTCCCAATAGCTGTCACTTGCGAATGTCATAATCATAAATAATTGTACAAGCAAAGGTTAATGTCTAGAAACACGCCAATACTCCTAGAAATACGTGAGTGCAATTTCGTAAACATCTTAGTCTAAATGGTTTATTATTAATCATCCTTTTGTTTCACACACTTGTTAAACAATGGATATGGATTAAGGTCATTCCAAATGTTTACCATTTTGTTTCTCAATATAAATATTGAACAAGATTACCAATTTAATCAAGATTCATCGCAATTACATTTGGGTATGGCCAAACACACATCTGATCAATTCATCGAGGGCTAAGTGGTATCTAACTTTAGTAACACGTAGAGGAATAAATTCTATTTCTACTGCATGTGTCATTCATATGCTTCACATCACTTCTGAAAATAACATTTATAACTAACTTATTCAGGATAACGTTTAACTATATCAAGAAATAATATTTCACACATACAATACCTACTTGCATCTCAAGTCTGAGGACGATAAAAATACAACCACTTGAGAGATAATTATTGACGCCTATCCATAAAGTGAATACTTGTAGGTTTGGGTAGTCCAATATTAATAGCCGATGAATAACATATGAGTATGTGACACATCCTTTAAATATTCACACGTGATGAATATTATCAATCGCTCACATTTGTCTTAATTCAATAATACTCTGTATTGTCAATCGACAATGGACACTTTAAAATAAATAAATTTATTCATGGATTTAAACATGAAAATATAGAACACAATAGTATAAATGAAAGCGATCATACCCGATCTACCAATTCATTATTTGCTACAGCTGCTTATAGTTTCATTATACAAACACTAAATAGATTAATGCATGATGATCCTAGTTAAAGACTCATGTCTTTAGTCACGATAATCGCGCTTGTTGATAGACATAGGTTTCATGAACCAGTTAACTAGGTTATGATCTTGTGAAACTTTGGAAATACTAATTTCAAAAATTCACAAATAGTGATGTTCTTGAATAATAAGATGGTTGTCATTTTGTACGTGTGCACTCAAATACAAGTATCACAATATGAGTATTGCCACAGTACATTCCATAGGGTGTCTTAAGCCAACAAAACACCTATTTAAGACAATCATCTTAACATGCTATCAAACTGTAAAGTATTCTTATTCTTTCAATTTATAATGAAACAATGCTCTTTGCTGAGCATGTCTAGTCGGTAGAGTCATGAATCACGACAAAGTTCTGTAATGTCGAGGGTTGAGTATCATCTCAATTAAAACTAGCATCAGTGTATACAAATAACACTAAGCTCCTTTTTTAAAATCCGTAAACTATAAACATTTCTTTGGTAATGTTTGCGCCTACTAAATTCCGTGTTTGTTGGCTACGATCATTGCGCTAGAATTTTCGCAATATATATCCATAGGTTCTTCATTGCTAGGGATGACTCCAAGCCCATAAATTTATTTCCTAATCCAAATAGCTTCCATTAGAATGTTTGTTTTAACATTTATATAATGAATTTCACTTAGGGTCAGCTCATCTTGCATTCATTATATGATACATATAATGAATCCTTTAGTTAGGCTTAAGGTTTCCAATCATGTGTTCAATCTCATTAGGTGAGATAGATCCCTTGGTTTCACTCAATGTTATGTCATATTGTGTTGGACTTATTGACCACATACATTTATTCTAATAAACATATATAACAAGGTTGTATGTTTTATTTTCTAATCCTTCTAGCGAAGTTTCATTTCAAGCTAATGATTAACATCTAGCTTAAATGTAATGTTGATTCCAATATGTTATACAACATATGTGATTTAAGAAAATCAAACATGGTTCTCCCACTAGCTCTCAGGTGTACTCAAGAGTTACCTTAGTTCTAATTAAAATAAAACATTGATTTACCAAATAAACATAAGTTTCCAGCTCCTAAATGTGTGCTTTAATCCACACTTGGATCGTTGCGTTTAGTACACACTCTAAAGATTGTATGGATTCATAAACTTTTTTGATTACTCATCATCCTTGCAAAGATAATCATTCAAGAAAGAGTTTTGACATCCAATTGCCATATTTCATATTCATGAAATCAAGTATGACAATTAATCATCTTTATATGTCTAATGCTCATAAAGAAAATGAAGTTTAATCACAATCAATTGCTTAAGTATGAGTAAAATCCCCAATCACAAATTTGTCCTTTTAAGTCTTCTTTTTAAGAAACTTATTTTAACTTCACAGTCTAACCGATTGGTGAAAGATCAATCAAGCTCCAAAAGTGATTATCTTTTAAGGACTGCATCTTAGTATTCATAATTTTGAGTCATTCCTAAAATACGAAAGATTTAAGATCCGATAATGGATCTCTGTAGTTAGCAGGTTCACTATGATCCTCTAACTTATATTCCTAAAATACGAAAGATTTAAAGAAAATAAACACCCCTCGGTCATGTATACACAAAACCATGGCCCTAGGGTTCTCAAACACTTATTTTTAAGACCACTTAGGGTCGAGTTTTACAGAAATTTTTTGCCCTAAGGGCTGTCCAAAAAATAGTTACATAAAAGGACGCAATAAATGCGTTTTTGACCACTTTTGACCAAGAACATCATACGATGGCTCGTGATACCACTTTTGGGATTTACATACAATATAACATATATAAATATATATAAACGCAGCGGATAAGGGCCCTAAACGGTGGATCCTTATGATGTATAATGATTAAATAAATAACATAAATTATTACCTCTTGTAGCATAATTGGTTGATTTCAAGGGGCAATAAACGAACATTTGGTTTTCCCTATTGTAACCATATGAAACCCATAATTCATCAAACTAGATAATATCTATCAATGTCCACACAACACGTCTTTTTGTATTACCCGAATGTTATTTCCTTCGTACCCACGATCAAGCATGAACAACCACTTGTTTGCTATACAAAAATCGGCCAATAGAAACTCTAAAAGGGTTTTGGAAGATTTTTTTGAGGTAGATGGGAGGGAGAGAATAATCTTTGTGATATTTTCCAAGTTATGAGATTATGTCACTTAAACACAAAACTTAGGCAAAAAGTTTTGGGCTCTCCCCTCATTTTTCTCCCTTATGGCCGGCCACCCCAAGTCGGGCTTCCCATTTTTGTTTTAGGTCTAGTCCATTAACATGTTCATTACATGTTAATAAGAGGCCTTTATTTAGTTAACGGGTCTAACAGATTAATTAACGACTGTTAGTCGATCATGAGTTATTTAACTAATATAAATAACATATTTACTATAAATATATTAAATACATTATAATTAATGATATCCCGGTGTACACATGTGTGACCTCATATGCTCACGTACTTCTAGCCGTATAATTATTTAATTTGGTATGAGCACTTTCGAAATTTAACGTGTAAATGTAATTAATCATCATATCAAAATAATCATGTACCATTTGGTAATTAAGCATACACAAATATAGTTATAACATAATCATAAAGGTTTATAAAACGTAAATAAGAACACTTACTTGAATTCGTGTAGTCGTAGTTTGGATCCTCATGCACTATCCTATATCCGATGTTTTACACAATCAGTCACTAGAACAACACTTGATTCAAGCGCTTCACCCTCTATAAGTTAAACAATTTTACTCTTTTAATGAGTCTCCTATTTTCAAGACACTCGTAACAACAATAGATGATAACAAGTAATCAAATGACAAAAAACAAGATCAGATGATCTTTTTTTTTGTTCTTGGTGATTCACGGCTAGAAATGGGACAAGAGGGGATTTTAGTTTATTTTATTTTTGAAAATCAACTAGCCAAATGGGAGAAACCCTTGTCCCTTTTATAAGACAAAAGTTTAATGATATTTCTTTTGTGCATTTTGGTTTTCCTTTTTAAGTGACTTACACAAGTCACGTTTTTCGTTATTTGTCGGTTCATTAAACATTTCTAGTCAATTACCCGATATTGTAACTCCGTAAACAAATGTGAACTTTCTTAAAGTTGTAAAAATGAGAACCAATTAAAATAAAAATAAAAAATTAATTAATTACAACTAAAATTGTTAAAGTTCTTTTTTTTTAACTGACGAAGCCTAGGTAATACACTTTGATTTGACGTGTAATGTGTATCGGTTTTGGTATGTGTATCAGTTTATTTAGTGGTTAATATGTATTAGGCGTATTAGTTTATGTATACGATATCCGCTTTTTGAGATTTTGATGTATCAATATAAAATTTGTAATTGTGTATCAGTAATCCAAACTCGTGTATTAGTTGGTTATTAGTTGCTAAAATGTTACTTGTATTTAATAATTTATTTTTTGTGTATCATTGCTAAAATGGTTATAAGTATTAAAAGGTGTGTAATGAAATTGCCAATAGAAAGTAATAATGATTAAAAGGAAAAGCAATTTTCATAATTTTGCTCTAATAAAGATAGTACAAAGCACGCAATCTGAAGAAAAATATGAGAAAGAAATTATTATGATTTATATTATAGTTGTTTGGTTTGTATATTGAAATAGAAATTATATTAAGAAAAATTACACGTTTAGTGCTTTTATGGATCCCCGAATAACAACTTTAGTCCCAAGTCGCTTTTATTACACACATATACCTATTTTTGAAACCTTGCACGATTTAGTCCCTATTTTGGATGGGCGTTAGTTAAGTCCGTTAAGTATTTTTGTTGTTAGTCCTTCGTTAATAATTTTGCACCGTTAGTCCTTATTTTTAAAATATAGTTTTCCTAGTTAGTCCCTCCGTTTATAATAGTTATCGCCATTTTTTACGTTTTGTCCGCTTTTATCCGCTGTTCGTTTTATCCGTTTCCCGTTTTGTCGCTTTTATCCGTTTTATTTGTTTTTACGCTTTAATCCGTTGTCCTTTTTACGCCGCCAATTTTTTACGTTTTGTCTTTTTATCCGTTTGTTCGTTGTTTATTCGTTTCACAGCTTTTTATGTTTTTGTCCGTTCGCCGTTGTTTTACGTTTTGGATGTTTTTTTCTTTTGCGTTCGTTTTTATCCGTTTTGCCCATTTTTTACGTTTTTCTGTTTTTATCCGTTTTCATCCGTTTTTTTCCAAAAAAAAATTCCAAAATAAATTTTGAAAAATTAAATTGGGAAAAAAAAAATTGAATAAAAAATTTAAAAAAAAAATTTTGAATAAAAAAATATTGAAAAAAAAAACAGACATTTCTTTTTTAAAGATTTTTTTAAAAAAAAATATTTGAAAATTTTTTTTTATTCAAAATTTTTTTTTGAAACTTTTTATTCGAATTTTTTTTTTGAAATTTGATTTTTTTCCAAATTTTTTTCTAGGGCGAAAACGGATAAAAACATACAAAAACGTAAAAAAAACGGGCGAAAACGGATAAAAAACGAACGAAAACGGATAAAAACGTAAAAAAATGGGCAAAACGAAAAACGGACGAAAACGGATAAAAGCGACAAAACGTAAAAAACGGACGAAACATATAAAACAAACGAAAGGGATAAAAACGAAAAAGACGAAAAACGAAAAAAATGGGAAGACGATAAAACGAAGAAAACGGATAAAACGACAAAAACGAAAAACAAGCGATAACTATTATTAACGGAGGACTAACCTAAAACTATATTTTAAAAATAAGGACTAACGGTGCAAAAATTTTAACGAAGGACTAACAAGAAAATACTTAACGGACTTAACTAACGGCCATCCAAAATAGGGACTAAATGCGTGCAAGGTTTCAAAAATAGGTATCTGTGGTGTAATAAAAACGACTTAGGGACTAAAGTTGTTATTTGGGGTATATCATAGGGACCAAACGTGTAATTTTTTCTTATAATAATAGAGTATGATTACTTTTATATTAAAATTGGAAATAATTATTTGAAAACCCACTAGCAAAAAAAATATTACCTCCGTCTCAAATTTTATGTCCGTTTTGACTTTTTGAATCTAACTTTGACCTTAGCTATTTTTGTTTGTATTATACAATACTTGATGCAAAATATATGAATAGATTGTGTTTTAAATGTATTTTTCATTGATATAATTTTCATCAAGTATAATTTTAATACAAATAAAACTATTTAATGTCAAAGTTTGATTCAAAAAGTAAAAATTGACATAAAATTTGAGACGGAAGGAGTAATAATTAAAAATAAGAAACAATCATGTGTGAATTATATTTGCACGTTTTTCAATATTGGATTTAACTAAAAGTCACCTAATCATATTACTTTCGTAGAAACCCTTGTCTAATGGAATTGTCTACTGTTCTGCATCCCATAACCACACTCCAAACGATTAGTTTTTCTATAATTGTATTCCTCGATTACAAAAGGTCCAAAACAAACGCCACCTGATAAGTGCATCAACTATAATTGTATTCCTCCATTACAAAAGGTCCAAAACAAACGCCACCTGATAAGTGCATCAACTATTACCGACTTTATAGGCCTTGTCATTTAATCCCATAGCTTGTCAATTTCTTCATTTGTCTCGACTTTAACAGGATGTCCTCTCAAGCTCACGTGAATGTATTTCATCAATGTTTTATTATTAAACTGATACTCTACTTCTAGGATTTCCAAACACATTTGATGGCGAGATTTTGAAATTATAATCAAAATTAGTTTCAGAATTAGGAAAATATTTAAAGGCGATGAAAAATAAATAAAGCCCTTTTGCAGTAACTACTGAAAGATAATGAGAGATTTTGATACAATTTTTTTTTAACTTCTAAACATACACGAGTATAAGCACTCAAATGCATGTTAGCATTGATTCTTAAGAGGTTTTGCATGTGCAATTATGAAGTGATTATTTATATCTATCTATACTATATAAAATGAAAAAGCGATCAAAGTGGAAAAGTGAAAAGTGGAATGGTAAATGAGAGAGATATATGTAAAGCATATTTAATACTCTCTTATCATAACTCACCAAAACACATATAAAACGCCTCCTCTTCCACATCTCATCAACCACCATCCTCAAGACCACAAAACCCTCCACCACGGACCACTACACCACCGCACCACTCTATCATCGTGATATCGTTAATATGCCAGAAGGAATCACGCCGCTTGTGCCAGTGCTGGTCTTCCAAGATCATAAAAGAAAAACACATAAAAGTGAAATGTGAAAACTTAAACTAATAAAGGAAATAGTGAAAACTTAAACAAATAAAGGAAATGTTGAAACTACCAAGTTTTTATATTATTTTGTTTATCTTTTCTAACTTTCGTTAAATCATTTTTTCTTTTTTAAATTAAGTCATTTTGTGTAACCAAAATATCACAACTATCTGCCGACTGCCGCTATAAAATCCCGTTGCTATGCACCAATTTCGATCTCAAAGTTTGGGGTTCGGGCTTTTACAATCCTACATGTCGAAACTTCAAACTATTTGGAACTTCTGAATCCCATTCGTAAATATTGAGGTAACAGACACACCAATATAATCAAAACGATTAAGAACTTCATTTTGCAACTCTCTAAAGGTGATGTCAATACTTGAAAAAAAAAATTGCTACTCTATACTAGTGAAGCTACGATATATACCAGACAAAATTCATGGCCGTTGCATATTTTCATGGCCGTTGTGTATTTCGTAGCCGTTATGTACATTATAGCCATTGTGTATTTTATATCCGTTTCGTATAGAGAAGTATTCGTTATAAAATTCCTGTTCAAATTTTACAAAACGAGTAAATTGTTTAATTACTTTCATACTAAAATTAAAGAAAACATTTAATATTTTAGATTTTTTGTAACAAAAACCATACACATATATTATGGAACCACTAATTTATGTATGATCTTAGTCATAAATAATCTAAGTCTTAAATGTCAACTTGGTTTTGTAGTGTGAAAAACTAGTTGTCACTATAAACCCTAGATAGTATTAACACTTTAGCTAAATAGTAGGTTAATACTCGTGTAAAACAATAACGTTATGAATAGTACACAGATAAAATAAGATAATAATCTCTTAACTTTGATTTAAAAAACAAAAACAAAAAGTAAAACATAAAAAATACAATTCTTCTTATAAATTAGGAAGATTAAAAAGAATCATAATTAGAATTATGTCATAATTATATAGTCAATTTTAGCACCATATGTTTTAGATCTTTATGATGTTAAACCTTTTGAAAAAAGACTAGCTTTGAAACTCGTGCATGTACATCGTTTGGGCAAATAGTATAACATGTTATAATATTTTAATAACTTTGTTTAACGTTTAATATTGTGACAATTTATAAATTCACGACTTTGTAATGTTTAAGATTTTTTTAAAACATTATGTTAAATTTGTAACCCTTATATAGTCAAAGTACCCATGCAAGCACGAGTTTTAACTATTTTTTTTTCATTATGTGTTAATATCGATTAATATTTTGTATAGATTTTTATTGCATTAAGGATTTGACTTTGTTTAACTCGAATGATTTTTAGGTTGATCCTGTTTAAATTTAAATATTTATATCATGTTTTACATTCTATAAATTATATGAAATTTTTAATAGTTTGACCACGTGTCAAAACATTGTATTCTGATTTGTCCGAAAAAGTTTTCAATAAAATAACTTTAGCAAAATTGCCCAAATAATTATTTTATTATATAAAATATTATAAAATTCTTATGTCATATTATTATATTGTATAAATGATTTAGGTTTGTGGTTTTAATGAATCATTAAGCATTCTTTATTTTTAAATGACATGTGGTTAAGCCCATTTAAAGCCATATGAACGGTTAAATTTGGTCCGTATTGTATAAACTAAGCATAAAAATGAGACATCTATGAATCAATATAATAATATGATATAACAATTTCATAATCTTTTATATAATAAAAAAATTACATCATGTTTGAGCAATTTTGCCAAAACAATCTTATTGAAATTTCTTTTGGACAAATCAGGTAACTTTATTTTGACGCGTGGTCAAAATATTAAATTTTTGTATCATTTGTAAAATGTGCTAAAACATGATATATATATTCAAGTTTATAAAATATCAACCTAAACAACATGCGAGTTAAACAAAGTTAAATTCTCCGTGAAAATCTATACAAAGTATTAATTGATATTAACACATAATAATTTTTTTTGATAAAACACATTAAACTTCAAAACAAAGTTATTAAAATATTATCACCTGTTATACTATTTGCTTAAACTTTGTTCGTGCTCGGGTTTCAAAACTAATCTTTTTTCAAAAGGTTTAACATTGCAGAGATGCTCTAAAACACATGATGTTAAAATTGATTATATAATTATGACATAATTCTAATTTTGAGTCTTTCTTATCTTCCTAATCTATAAGAAGAATTGTATTTTTATGTTCAATTGTTTGTTTAAAAAAAAAATCAAAGTTAAGAGATGATTATCGTATTTTAATTGTGTACTATTCATCACATTGTTCTTTTGCAGGAGTATTAAGCTACTATTTAGCCAATGTGTTAATGCTATCACGGGTTTATAGTGACAACTAGTTTTTCACACTATAAAATCAAGTTGACATTTCGACTTAGACTATCTATGATTAACATTATACATATATTAGTGGCTCCATAAACTATATGTATGATTTTGGTTACAAAGAATCTAAATCTTTAATTTTTTTATTGTAGTATGAAAGTAATCAAACAATTTACTCGTTTGAAAAATTCTTAATAGGAATTTTATAACGGATACTTTTCTATACGCAACGGCTATAACATACACAACAGATATAAAATACACAAAGGCTATAAAATACGCAATGACCATGAAAATATGCAACGACCATGAATTTTGTCTAGTATATATAGTAGGCTTCACTAGTATTTCAAATATTTATTTCACCTTTAAAGAGTTTCAAAATGCAGTTCTTAATCGTTTTGATCATATTGGCGTGTCTGTTACCTCAATATTTTAGAATGGGATTCAGAAGTTCCAAATTGTTTGAAGATTCGACATGTAAGATTGTAAAAGCTCAAACCACAAACTTCGAGATCGAAATTGGTGGTCCAAACTTAGATGTTCTAATCAACTTTCTAATGTATGTTTTGCTAAATATCTTTTGATGTATGACTATTATATGCGAAACATAAATGTCATAATTCTCTTGTTGTTTCACATTATTCATTTACCAACAAATTTGATCAAAATTCGCAACGGTAAGTTTTAGCTAATTGTGTTTTGCTAACATTGAAATCTAATAAATTGTATAAATAAGCTTTACTCAAACACCATAAAGATGCATTCAAAGTATGTCATGTAGAATATTTGCCATATTTGATTATCGAATCACCGTCACATCAACTTCAAGCTTTCACCTATATTATACTTATCATGTAGAAGGTTTTCGACGACACACACATCTTTAGCTGATAAGCTATAACATGCTTGGATACTCAAAATAACATATTGTAAATCTTTTTAGCTATAGTTGTTAAGCTATAAGATGATCAGATGCTCAAAATGTTGTTTATAAGATGTTTTTCTTTATAATAAAAATGACTAAAGTTTATAGTATGTGGTATAGTTAATTTGAATTGCTTATGTTTTATCAAATCAATATCTATGGCACTAGATATTCCAAACCCTTTTAAAAATGCTTATAACGAACTAAGACATGAACATAACAAAGTTTGCTTAAGCAGGTAAGAGGTGTTTGGATGTGCAATTAAACCGAATATTTGTGATGGTTTTCGTAAAAATTGATTCTGGTAATGTTTTTCTAGAATATTTAGCATCATGATAATTGATTCGGAAAAACAAATAAGTTAGGAAGGCATAAATACTTCTATAGCAATAACCACTTAATTAAATTTCTATACCAATAATCACTTAATTGAGAATATGTCTATAATCATTTAATCATATTTCTTTAAATAGAAATAATCATTTTGAAACTGCGCATGAAAAACCTCTTAAGAATCAATGCTTGTGTATGTTTGGAAGTTCAAAATATTGTCCCATGACATAATCTGTTAGAGTGGGTGTGTACACTTCTAAACTAGGGAGAGAGAGTATAAAAGTTATAAAGGTAGAGGAAATATTATAATTAGACACACATAGCCGAAGAGAGACTTGTGGAAGGTATTTATAGATGTACATATGGAACGCCACCCCTCACAACTTTAACTTTACTAAAGTTGTGAGGGCTCACAAAATTCCGTTTCCTCTCACAACTCTACAAATCTTGGGAGGGGAGGTTCACTACAACTACTATTGTTTACAAATTACCAACATAATACAATAAAGACCATATATAAATTATTTACATTTTTTTGTTCCTAATAATCTCTCCTTGTATTGACTAGTCGTCCCGTGTAGCTCCTAATTCCAATGTATATTTCCATGAATCACGGAGCTTTAATCTTTCCTTGATCACCTACACAACTCTGCTTGTCAAAGCTAGTTGCTCAACATCCATCTCTAGTTGCTTAAATTGAGCTTGTTCAAGCATATCTTCCAGCTTGTCCTAGATTAGTGCCAATGACCCTGTGCTAAACTTGGCGACTTCATCAACCCGAAACAATCGCTTCTCCTTGGTCTTTGTTACATATACTACACACACCCCTAAATTTGGCTTCTCGAAGTACTTCCACTGTTTTATCCTCTAAATACCCGGTAGAACCAATATTAGTGAAGTCAAGTTGATCCTCTTGAGGTAGCTTTCTATACCGATATGAAATTATTCTACATGAAGCATAACGACTCTCTACCTCATAAATATCTTCAGTGATTCAATAATGTCTTTTAATCGGTCTTGAGTTCGTGTTTGGTTTGACTATAGAACATGTCTTCAATAATTCAGAGTAAAACTTATACGTGACGGCTCAGATCTTTTTATAAGCGACGGCATCAAGAGACATCCAGACGGTGTCAGAGACTCAAGGCGACGGTGTCACAACAGCAACTTGCAAAGAACGAAACCCTAATGGCGGCGAGCTGGCGGCGTCACAGTCATAAAGGGACGTCGTCACAATTGTAATACTATATATAGTTTCGCATGTTTTCCATTATTTGTGTAACACTTTGGAGAGGCAAACCCTAGAACGAATTTCACAACTTTTGTGAATGTTTTTTCAGCTACTTTGGCTCATGTTTAATTGAAGTTAAGTAATACTTCTTTAATCATTCAATATGTCTATGTGTTGTTTGATTATATGCTTTTCTTTTCTTCACTTTAACATGCTAGGCAAGATTTATTAGTGTTTACTTACATCTAATGAAACATAGTTATTAATTATTGATTATCGTCTCTTGTTTAATTGGTTGCCTCGCGTTAGGGTAAGACGACTAGCTTAATTCTTATATGTAACTAGCTTGTCCATCTTATTAAACGCAACCCTAGAGTGCACTAGTGGTTTTTCTCATTGTATTGATTGCATGAATTGCGGCTTATAGATCTTAGGAAACTTAATAGACTTCAAGCTTCTTAGGGGAGACTTATACGTGTATAGAATTAGGGCATTTGGCACCTTCGTACGACTAATAAACAAGGAATACAACGCTCCAATTAAAACAAGTACGTGACAATTTGACTAATCAATAAGAGATAACTAGGGAGTAAGGAAATCTAAGTAAACACATTTTTCTATCATAAGAGTGCACTTAATTTAATTTTACTTTATTTAGTTTTGTTTTAACTAGTTAGTAGTTAAAACGCCCACTACTCAAACCCCAAGATTTTAAATTGCTTTCTAAAAAATATAAAAAATACAAAAAGACTCATCCTTCACTTTTAGACTTATCTCGACATACACTTCGGCCTTCACAACACTATTTTCCTAGAGAACGATCAATCTCTCGTGTCTTACCTATACTACACTACAACGATTAGATACACTGCCTAGGACGATTGTAAAACTTTTGTGGTTTTGCAAAATTCCGCTATCACGGGGTTTCTCTGAGAGCTTACTCACAAGATCATCAAATATGATCTTCCCTATTTTTATTTTTATACCAGTGAGCAAAGAAAATGCAATTCTTTGTTGGTGTTGGTGTTGGTTCAACTGGTCCAAACTTGATTTGTTTCCCACTAGAACCCTGATGACAAAACAAAAAAGTATTCTCCATGTGACATGGAAGAAGTTTGTAAAAAGAGGAGTCTTTTTCACCAGTTCAGAGGAGCTAAATTAAATCTTGAAGATGATGGGTTTAGTAAAGCAAGTTCATACTCAACTACATCAGTGGTAGGGTTTTCAATATAGTTTTTGAGTAGTTGAGTTACATGTTCCATAAAATCCTCAAATGTGAAAGATAAAGTTTCAGAACCTCCCATTACAGTGTATTGAATGATTTTTTTGTTCTCATCTAGCTTCAAGACCTCAAAAGTATACCAAAATTCTTTCAAAAGGTTTTTGTATAGCAATGAGGGAGTTTTTGTAAAGGCATTAGCTAGAAAACAAATTTTCAAATATTTAACAACATGTTTGTAATGAGAGTAACCTTTTGGAAAAGTATACCTTGCAATGACATTGTTTGGTGCAGATTCAACACAACACCAAAAGTTCATATACATTAAATGGGTGTAACTATTAAATGAGGGTATAAAAGTCTTTTTATAAAATAATCTTATATAAGCGCACCTTCCACAAATAAGCCACAAAGTTTGTGTCACACCCCGTCGAAGGCGGAAACGCGAGGTGTAACTGGAAAGGAACACAAGCACAAGATAATAGAACATACCAACGTTTAAGATTCAAAAGAAAGGATACATCATTACAATACCAGTTTAGCCGACATCGGCAAATATAATATAAAGTTTAGATCCCAAAAGATTGCGTTTTATTACATAATGATTAGTAGTGACATGTGAAAACTTCATTATGCAAAGACCTTGAGGAAAAGCTTACAAACGACCACCTGAAATGCATGAGAGAAAACAGGTCAACTATGAAAATAGTTGGTGAGTACACACGTTTTATATAATATGAAAACTCTTAAGAGAGAGAGTCAAAGGTTTTGGTCATCGAGAATAGTCCACAAAGCAAAGGCATTGTAAATCCACTCAGTTCCAAGTTCGCCCATACAAAACTTGCAACATGTGTGTTCACAACCCATTGCACAAAATATAGTGTGTCTAGTAGTCAAGTATACGTTGTCATAATAGTTCACAATATAGCACCACGTATATAATAATGTATGCCAGGAAAAGCCCCTAGAATAAATAATATCGTCCGTAACATAGTGAACGAGAGGTTGGCCGACCTCTAATAGCGTTATCCATACTACCTACTAATAGGAGACTAACAATGCGAATGTATGAACGGTACATCATACAACTATTATATACAATTAAGAACACTCCGAACATGGGAGAATTTGCACGCTCCACCAATAAGGCGAGACTTTTAGGTCATAGCACGTACGGTTCAATAAGTTCAACCAAGTCATAAGTTCATAATTAAGTCCAAGAGTCTAAGTCAAGTTCAAAAGTTCAAGTCAAAAGAGTTCATAAAAGTAGTAATCAATTTAGTATGCTTCATGCATTCCGCCCCAAAATATAGTAAAAACGGTAAAAAGAGAATCGTGAATACTCACCTGATGCAATAATTATGATGACAAAGTGGATACACAGAAATGAGGTGCAATCTCTATCCGCAACCTAATATGAATGATATGCTCTAATATAAGTCATGAAATTTTGTTGTGCATGCAAATTCATATGATATTCATACCACTTGTGCATTTTAAAAATAAAGTTTATCGTCAAAATATAAGTTTATAGCGTATTGTCAAGTTATAAATTACTTTATAAGTACTTACGTTGAAATGATATCCTACGATAGTCATTTAGTGATTTATTAAGAGATTATAGTTTTTCGTCGTAAAATAATACACTTTCTCAATTCATGAAAATGACTAATTTTGAGTGATCATATTTTATTCGTTATAACTTTGTTTGATAAACGGTTATACATTTTTGGAAATAGGCTAGGTGAACTCACTTTTACTTGTAGACATCGTTTTCTCAAAAGTATTCTATCGATGTGAAAAACGGCTCCAAACATGGTCACTAGCGATGACCATTTGGCCTAGTAGAAAATATATATAAGCGTTATTACTTGTGTAAAATAGTTACGATAACCCTATTTAAAATGTGTGTAACCTAGTCGTTATAAGTCTGTTTTGCTAAGTTTTATATATCCTTGGTTTCGTGTTATTATATACTAATATGTTTTTGATAAATCGACTCATCTAGACAACGTTTAAAACTCATTTTTGTCCTTAAAATAACCCTTAACAGCTTACCCTTTTTCAGAAAATTTAGTTTTCGTCGCAAAACTTGAAAATAGCGTAACTTCTTCGTTATAAATCCGTTTTGACCCGTTCAAGCGACCACGGTTTCGTTTTAAAGTCTATTTTCTGAAAGTATAAACCAAAATGGTCCATGACCTGTCGAAATTTCCAGATTTTGCAAAAATGGACAGCAACTATTTTATTATCGTCTAACTTGATTTTTCTTGCGTAATACTTGTTTCAATCACTTCAAATCAACACTAAATCTATTCTAAACCTACCATACACCTTCTTATGGTGTCATGGGTTCCTAAAAATCATCAACAATGATATGTTTCATGGGAATAATTATAGGATGATTAAAACTTATAATAAGTACTAAAAACAATTAAAAGTGGTATAAATACATATGATAATTGCATGTTTTCTTACTAGAATGATAAAAATAGCTCAAGAATGATTATGAAGGAGTAGTAAAGATTATGAAAAGCTTACTAGTTATATGATGAGGTTTAAGTAACTAGGTTTCCTAAATACTTCTAGGTTTTTATTGCAAAACCTTAAAAGAGAAGTATACTAGTGTTTGTTAATCACTTGATCTTGAAAAACTTTAGGTTTCTTGTTCTTTTTCTTGCTTGGCCGGTTCTCCACAAGGACAAGGAGAGGTTTTCTCTTTTTTTTTTTCACCTTTTGAAAGTGTTGTGTATGTGTTTCTAGTTTAGAAAATTAATAAGTGTAATAGATTTTTATTTGTAAAGGTGCATAGGTGTAAAATTTTAGTCAAGTAAATATCAAAAGATGGTGAGTTGTAGGGGGGAGGTCGGCAAGGGGGGAAAGGGTAAATAGGTGGTGTATTTTTGTTGTCCAAATGTAATTTAAGTTAAGTATAGTGTGTAATTTGAACATAAAATTAATTATTAAGTGTAGCGTTAGCTAGAAATTGATTTTAATGGAACAAAATAGAATATATCGAAGTCATAAAAATTATAAAAATACATTTCTCACAAGTATCGGGTGAAATAATAATTATCGATTAGAATTTACGAAAACCGTCGTAAATATATATATATAACAATATATATACAAAATAATTTCAAAATATCGGGTAAACTAATAATATAATTTTTATAGTCTTAAAATGAGTATAAAAATATATAAGGATAATTTTTGGAAGTGTCGGATCAATTATTCAAAATAAATGATCGTGCGATAGCGTTTATTTAATAGAAAAATATACGTTAATGAAATATGCAAATCCATGCATGAACTAATATGAAAATGATGTTACTGATGATCTGTAGACTAACTCTTATTTATATGAAGTGTTCTCAATGATGTTTCATGAATACGCAGTTAAACCCTTACGGTCCCGCGAGTTCGATACTCGTAAACCTAGTTTACGAAAAATGATAAATAAAAATCATGAATATAAAATTTTCTCCGGGAATGAATAGTGTTTTTTGAATAGTAAAATTTTGAAATAACCTCTCAAAATATCAAATCGACCTCAAAAACGATGAATAGTAAATTCCTGAGATGAATAGTAAAAAATTTCAAAGTTTGCAAAATGACCATAAATTGAGAATTGTGACATTCTTCCCCTGTTAGAGTAATCACGTCCTCGTGATTCGATTATTGATAACTATAGTCCGAACCTCGACAAGGGTTCTAAAAGTTCGTGCTCGTGTATGGTCTAAATGATTATGTCAATGCTCATGCATATGGGTTCCTCATCCTACTAAGTACGTTCACGTGATCAGATTTGATGGGGTAAATTTACCCAATATCGAACGTAGCCCTCAAAAGACCTTTAGGTAGTCGATTCTAATTTAATCTCACAACTCATCAAACAAGAACTGTCATAAGATTAAACTAAATCGACTTGAGTAAACTTGACTCTTAGCTTGATTTTCGCAACTCATCAAACAAGAACTGTCACTAGATCAAGCTAGGAAACAAGTCTTTTGAATGAAGTATTTTGAAAGATTCGCTCGATGTTGGAATTGCTTACACAAATCAAATCAAATCAACAAAATAAATTACAACTAAGGTCGATATCCTTAGGTCTCAAATCAATCAATGTCATGAACGTGGTAAGAATTGGAAGCAAGTTATGCACTCAAAATCATGTGGTACAGAAGTAAGGTGGTTGTTCAAAAGTGTAACACCCCCAATTTCGTGATACGCAGCGGAATTCAAACTGGGTGTTACTTCATGACACAACAGTCATAACAATAGAAAACGATCTCTAAAAGAGTCGTTTAAAAAGGATTTATCATTCAAATTATTAAAATATATCAGAGTTTACAAAATAGGTCCCATTTGGTTCCATTGTTTACAAAGTACATCAATATAAAGTCTTTGATGTTTTGTGAATGATAAAATATTTATAGCCTTCTTGATCTAGTCCTCGCTCTTCCGTGCGGTTTCGACATTATGGACACGAAATACATGCTTAAAAGCATCAACACAAAGGTTGAGTGAAATTCATAGAGTTTGTTTGATGGTTGAACACATTATGTTTGTAGTGTGAGTTATAAATTCACACCAATAGTTTGAAAACAAAACAGTTATTATTCACTAAGCATCATGCAATCAAGGCGTTAACTTGTCATCATATAATAGTAACCGATGCCCTAAGTAGGTAAAATTTGTCGTTTTACCCGATGTACTCAAATATAGTGCGTTTGTTTACGGATCCTGGTCAAACAAGCGGGATTAAATCAATCGATAGATCTATCCACAATATTCGCTCACTTCACTCGTGATTAATGATTCATGATTTAGGGACTTAAGATTGGCAAATGCGGTAACTTAGTGCAAGTAAAATAATCGAGATAAGTATAGAATTTGAAAGCAATGTGTTCGGTTTAAAATAAAGCATGTATCTCCCCCAAGGGTTTATAAAACAATTAAGTAATAGAAAGTGGGGCTATGAACTCACCTCAGAGTAAATGATATCAAATGTATAATGAGAATGATGGATATACCGTGAGAACTTCTACGAGCAACCTAAAATGGAATGTTGCGACTTAGGTTTGGAATAATGTTTAGGAAAACATAAACCATTCTATATATATTTCTATGTTGATCATGATGTAGTCAATTATCATTTGATGTTTATAGAAAGATATTTAATATGTGAAAACATATTTAGTTTATAGATATCGCATCACCGCTCGCCATCATAATTCGGAGGTCATGCGAGAAGCGTTCGAGGAGTTAGGACACTTTAAATCGTAAATCCAAAGAACTCGTCGACACGTTTTACTCAAATGAACCCCTCACATGAAGCTCCCTACTATTGTAGCACTTAGTAAATACAACATATGTTTTGAGTGAAGATTGTTATAACATAAAGTTTATCATGTTTTTAATAAGTATCTAGTCGTTTCATAAATATGATTACCTTAGTTAATGGTTTTGGGAAAATAAGCCTTGAGGCTTTAGCCATGGCCTTGTCGTGACTTTGGTCTTGACTACCATGGTCTTGAGACTCAACCTTGACCTTAGCCGTAGCCGTGGTCTTGGCTTATGGCCATTAGGCCTCTTGGTTTGCTTTTAGTTGTGACAAAAGTATAGTTGTGAGACTAAATAAAGGGCGCTTCGTTTTTGAAAATTAATGGCCTGTTTAAGCGTTTTCAAGGTCCAAGCTTCTATACGATTGAAGAAAACCGTCGTTCCGGACAACTTTCGTGTTTTAACTTTTGATGATTCGGACTGAAGTACCACTTTTAAAAGCGTAACCCAAACCAACTTCTACATGGCAGTTTTGGCGTTTAGGTTTCGCTAACTTCTTTTGCCTATAACTTTTGACTCGTTTGTCCGTTTCGGGTGATTCAAATTGCTATATTTACCTTTTTATCTTGTATACCATATTATGTAAGTTAGAAAGTCCATATGTTACTGATTTTAATGGTCTCAAATGTGTAGAATATGACTAGTTTACTAGTTTGTTACTTTTATGACAATATGTAAATTAAAACAAGTGATTGAGTATATGTACATCATGAATCAACATAGTAACTATATATATAGCATGAAATAGTTAAGAATATGAATAATAAAGATGAGATGATGGTGGTGATAAGTTGCTTACAACTTTTGGCTTTCAATAAGAAAGGAGTAACTTCGTAAGGATAGGACTTTGATTGATCGCTTAAGACTTTGGATTGAGCTAGCTTTCTACACCTTGGCACCCTTGCAAACTTGAAGAGTTGGTGATGAAGTACTAAGTGACTTGAGTGGATCTAAACTCAAGAAGATCACTTAAACTTGCTAGAGATTTGATGAAGTAGCTTGATCTTTGGAACTTCTTTGCATAAACTTGGAGTTTAAAGATCAAGTGATGGAAGATATGGTGGATTTAAGCTATGAACGACCCAAAACAGCTTGTGAAGGTCTTTAGGATGAATTTCAATTGCTATTTATAGGAGGGTAAGTTTGGTTAACCATATATTGGGTTAAATATTAACCATGGTTAAGTTAGGACACTTGTAAAGATCTAAATGAACCATGGTTAGGATGATACCACCAAAATGATGACTCCCCCCCCCTAAGTCGGCCATATAGTGATAAGATGACTTAGGTGGATATTTTTGATCTTATCTTGAGTTTAGAGCATGATTTGGTTCCGTTAAATGCCAACCGTAAGTCGTTAAGCCATAAAACGTAAAACCGGGTATCGTAAAAATACGAAACTTTTAAGAACGATGAAACTCATCATTATACTCCATCTAAAAATATAAAATGGGTGATAAGTCTCATTGGGTGCAAAACGTTGCTTAAAGTCGAAATACGGTCAAAACGCGTAATTGCAGTTTATGGGAAAAGAACGAAATTTCGTGGAAACGACCGTGAATTTATTTAGAGTAGATTAAAATTAGTCTAAAAGTGATATGAGATGTTAAAATGTGGTTTTCGTCATACGTGGATAACTTTACGTTATTCGTGAAGTTTAAAAGTTACGCGATTTAAGCGAGAAATGTAGAACGACAAGGTTAATTCCTTTATGGTCAAAGGAGGAGGAAATATGTTTGACTTTTCCAAAAATGTAAAAGTGTCAAAAACATATTAGAAACACGGTCGAGAATCGTTAAGTCGGATGTAAGTAGAATTGTTTAAAACGTAAGTTTAGTTTTGTTTGCGATGGGCTTATTTGGTAACATGAAAATAATAAATTTTAAAAATTCTCAAATTAATCATGAGTGATCTAAAAATTCATCTGATGCGAGGAAAATTATCAGAGTTGATTTTCATTAAGCGCGTGATGTTTAAACGGTGGACCGACCAAAATGAAACTTTATAACGATGTTTTCTTAATAACTTTTGTGAAGATGATCTAACGATTGTCAAACTCTCAGGTCATTACTAAAATAATTTATCTTACGAGAATGTGAAATAAAAATTTTGCGGTATGAATAGTGAAAGTGAATAGTAAAAGTGAATAGTAAATTCTCGAAAATGAAAAGTAACCTAAAAATGCGGGTGGTTACAAAAAGAATGTACCCGTTACGCATTGTGGGCTTCCTCAGTACCCAGATAGAATGCTCGACCACGTGCGGGGGAAACATCAATGTTCTGATCTGGTGGACCTTCTATTGCCAACGCCAGGTTTGGATGATTTCCTCCTTGGTTGGGAGTTCTTTTCAACTTTGGACAAGTATTCCGAAGGTGATCTAGACTTCCACACTCGTAACATGCTTTTCTTTGTCCTTGGTTCCCAGTCCTGTTTGAGCAATTCCGCACGAAGTGGCTCGTCTGTCCACATTTGTTGCACTTTGGGCAGTCTCCTGAGTGGTGATAGTTACATCGAGTACACATAGGATGTGGACCTGCGTATTTTCTGGGCCCTTGTGTTATTGCTCCGTAGTTCCCAACTACTCGTTGCCTCTTGTCCTGTTGATTTTGGTTACGGCTTCTTTGCTGATCTTCCTGCCTCTTTCGTCCACCGTCATTTCCTTCGTTAGTTCACCCGACCGATCACATCATTTGTCAAGCGACGCCATACCCACATGACTTGCGAGTGGTTGGGTTTGATGAGGTGACATCCTCATAATTTCCGTATCAATCCCATATATATCGGTCGATCAACTTCTCCACGGTGGAAACCGTGTGAGGAACCATTCTAGTTAACTCGTGGAAACGGATCGTGTACTTGTCGACTTCTACTCCTACCATCAAGTAGTTCCAAAATTTTGCTTCCGACACGCACTTCATCTTTCTCGGCAGACTATCGGCTAGTAGTTTCTTGAATGCTTCCCAAGATATCGCATTTGCAGCCCTCTTCCTCCGGGTGCGTAGTTGGTTGTTCCACGGTCAATGCTCGACCTCGTAGTAGACAAACAGAGAACTAAACCTTGTTTCCTTCAAAGACATTTCATGATACTAAGTTTCGACTCAACATTCTCGAACCATGTTAGCGATCCAATGGCACCTCGGTACCATAAAATTCCATTGGCTTGCATGTCATGAAAGTCTTGTAGGCGCATCCATGACCGATGTTTGAAGTACCTTCTCCAACGTTGGTTTGTCTAGCATCAAGGTGCGCCACAATTGGGCGGTAGGTCACTATTCCAAAGACGTTGTTGTTTGGATTGTCATTGTTGTTTGGGTTGGCATTGTTGTTTGGGTCGACGTGGTTGTTGACTCCTGAGCGTGTGTTTCTTGCAGCCATGATCCTGCAGTGGACCAAAACATCGGGTTGAGTAAATGACACTCGAAAGAAGGCAGATGAGGTGCAGAACGGTTGTAATATGTGTTATAGTGATCGAAATATGACAGGAACAGAGACATGCTATGTCTAACAAGTCGAAAGATGGAAAAGGGAAGGTATAAACAAGGTACGGTAACATAAACGTGAATATAAAAACATGCTATGCATACCCACCCGAGCAATACAGTTTCAGGTGACCAGACTCTTAAGACTCGACTAAACATGATTCAAAACTACCACTTTTATCATTGCATGGTTCTTCATGAATTAGACATAGGTGATCAGGCTATGTATAATTTAGGATTAACGATGCAACGATAGACTAGTTGACTCGTATGATGTTCGATGTTTAATAAAACTTTATTCGGTTATAGTTGCGATTTTTATTTTTGAAAATCGGCATTCTCTATAACCTTTGGCTCGATACCAATGTCACACCCGCCGAAGGCGGAAACGCGAGGTGTAACTGGAAAGGAACATAAGCACAAGATAATAGAACATACCAACGTTTAAGATTCAAAAGAAAGGATACATCATTACAATACCAGTTTAGCCGACATCGGCAAATATAATATAAAGTTTAGATCCCAAAAGATTGCGTTTTATTACATAATGATTAGTAGTGACATGTGAAAACTTCATTATGCAAAGACCTTGAGGAAAAACTTACAAACTCCCACCTGAAATGCATGAGAGAAAACAGGTCAACTATGAAAATAGTTGGTGAGTACACACGTTTTATATAATATGAAAACTCTTAAGAGAGAGAGTCAAAGGTTTCGGTCATCGAGAATAGTCCACAAAGCAAAGACATTGTAAATCCACTCAGTTCCAAGTTTCGCCCATACAAAACTTGCAACCTATGTGTTCACAATCCATTGCACAAAATATAATGTGTCTAGTAGTCAAGTATACGTTGTCATAATAGTTCACAATATAGCACCACGTATATAATAATGTTTGCCAGGCAAAGCCCCTAGAATAAATAATATGCGTCCAGTAACATAGTGAACGAGAGGTTGGCCGACCTCTAATAGCGCTATCCATACTACCTACTAATAGGAGAGTAACAATGCGAATGTACGAACGGTACATCATACAACTATTATATACAATTAAGAACACTCCGAACATGGGAGAATTTCCACGCTCCACCAATAAGGCGAGACTTTTAGGTCATAGCACGTACGGTTCAATAAGTTCAAACAAGTCTTAAGTTCAAAATTAAGTCCAAGAGTCTAAGTCAAGTTCAAAAGTTCAAGTCAAAAGAGTTCATAAAAGTAGTAATCAATTTAGTATGCTTCATGCATTCCGCCCTAAAATATAGTAAAAAAGGGCAAAAAGGAGATCGTGAATACTCACCTGATGCAATAATTATGATGACAAAGTGGATACACAGAAATGAGGTGTAATCTCTATCCGCAACCTAATATGAATGATATGCTCTAATATAAGTCATGAAACAATGTTGTGCATGCAAATTCATATGATATTCATACCACTTGTGCATTTTGAAAATAAAGTTTATCGTCAAAATATAAGTTTATAACGTATTGTCAAGTTATAAATTACTTTACAAGTACTTACGTTGAAATGATATCATACGATAGTCATTTAGTGATTTATTAAGAGATTATAGTTTTTCGTCGTAAAATAATACACTTTGACAATTCATGAAAATGACTAATTTTGAGTGATCATATTTTATTCGTTATAACTTTGTTTGACAAACGGTTACACATTTTGGAAAATAGGCTAGGTGAACTCACTTTTACTTGTAGACATCGTTTTCTCAAAAGTATTCTATCGATGTGAAAAACGGCTCCAAACATGGTCACTAGCGATGACCATTTGGCCTAGTAGAAAATATATATAAGCGTTATTACTTGTGTAAAATAGTTACGATAACCCTATTTAAAATGTGTGTAACCTAGTCGTTATAAGTCCGTTTTCTACGTTTTATATATCCTTGGTTTCGTGTTATTATATACTAATATGTTTTTGATAAATCGACTCATCTAGACAACGTTTAAAACTCATTTTTGTCCTTAAAATAACCCTTAACAGCTTACCCTTTTTCAGAAAATTTAGTTTTCGTCGCAAAACTTCAAAATAGCGTAACTTCTTCGTTATAAATCCGTTTTAACCCGTTCAAGCGACCACGGTTTCGTTTTAAAGTCTATTTTCTGAAAGTATAAACCAAAATGGTCCATGACTTGTCAAAATTTCCAGATTTTGCAAAAATGGACAGCAACTATTTTATTATCGTCTAACTTGATTTTTCTTGCGTAATACTCATTTCAATCACTTCAAATCAACACCAAATCTATTCTAAACCTACCATACACCTTCTTAGGGTGTCATGGGTTCCTAAACATCATCAACAATGATATGTTTCATGGGAATAACTATAGGATGATTAAAACTTATAATAAGTACTAAAAACAATTAAAAGTTGTATAAATACATATGATACTTGCATGTTTTCTTACTAGAATGATAAAAATAGCTCAAAAATGATTATGAAAGAGTAGTAAAGATTATGAAAAGCTTACTAGTTATATGATGAGGTTTAAGTAACTAGGTTTCCTAAATACTTTTAGGTTTTTATTGCAAAACCTTAAAAGAGAAGTATACTAGTGTTTGTTAATCACTTGATCTTGAAAAACTTTAGGTTTCTTGTTCTTTTTCTTGCTTGGCCGGTTCTCCACAAGGACAAGGAGAGGTTTTCTCTCTTTTTTTTCACCTTTTGAAAGTGTTGTGTATGTGTTTCTAGTTTAGAAAATTAATAAGTGTAATAGATATTTATTTGTAAAGGTGCATAGGTGTAAAATTTTAGTCAAGTAAATATCAAAAGATGGTGAGTTGTAGGGGGAGGTCGGCAAGGGGGGAAAGGGTAAATAGGTTGTGTATTTTTGTTGTCCAAATGTAATTTAAGTTAAGTATAGTGTGTAATTTGTACATAAAATTAATTATTAAGCGTAGCGTTAGCTAGAAATCGATTTTAACGAAACAAAATAGAATATATCGAAGTCATAAAAATTATAAAAATACATTTCTCACAAGTATCGGGTGAAATAATAATTATCGATTAGAATTTACGAAAATCGTCGTAAATATATATATATAACAATATATATACAAAATAATTTCAAAACATCGGGTAAACTAATAATATAATTTTTATAGTCTTAAAATGAGTATAAAAATATATAAGGATAATTTTTGGAAGTGTCGGATCAATTATTCAAAATAAATGATCGTGCGATAGCGTTTATTTAATAGAAAAATATACGTTAATGAAATATGCAAATCCATGCATGAACTAATATGAAAATGATGTTACTGATGATATGTAGCCTAACTCTAGTCTATATGAAGTGTTCTCAATGATGTTTCATGAATACGCAGTTAAACCCTTACGGTTACGTGAGTTCAATACTCGTAAACCTAGTTTACGAAAAATGATGAATAAAAATCATGAATATAAATTTTTCTCCGGAAATGAATAGTGTTTTGTGAATAGTAAAATTTTGAAATAACCTTTCAAAATATCAAATCGACCTAAAAAATGATGAATAGTAAAATGATGAATAGTAAATTCTCGAGATGAATAGTAAAAAATTTCAAAGTTTGCAAAATGACCGGAAATTGAGAATTGTGACAGTTTGGGCATATCAAAACCCTCTTATATAAGCTTATAAGCTAACTCATATAAGCTTAGTCAAACACTTATTTTAGGCTTATTTAAAACATATAAGCTAATAAGCTCATACGCACATGATATAAGCTTAGCCAAAGGACCACTTCATCTCTATTTTCTTTCACTTTTCACAAACTACACTAAGGTGGTGTTTGTTTTTTAATAGGCTCTGAATCTGAATCTGAACCGCACATCTGAATCTGAACCGCACATCTGAATCTGAATCTGAGGCGTAAATGTCTGAATCTGACCGCATTTAAACACGAAAAAAAAACTCATGTTTGAACCGCACATTTGCTTACTCAGTACTAATTTTTTGTTTGATTTTTTGTGTCGACAAGAGGCAACAAGAGGCATTCGACACCCTCTCAAGTCTAGACCATTAAGATCTTACGCCTCGAACGCGTCGAATGGGAAAACAAACGGTTTGAACAACCAAAATGTCTGACCGCGTCTGAACGGTTCAGATTAAGAGGCTGTTAAGAGCCTCTTTATGAAAAACAAACACCACCTAAGATAAACACAAATCTTTCTTTCGTTTCTTCCTTTTCGCATCTACGAATTATAAACTTGGATACCTTGAAAACCACAAACAAAAACACATAAGAACTCAAGCCGAAGCAACCCTCTTTTATTTTCTTGGTGATGGTTTCAGTTAAAGATCTGATGGTGATGGTTTCAGTTAAAGATCTGATGGTGATATTTGGCTATGACTTTGTTTGAAGGTCACGATAAATACCTTTTTTATCCACTGTTCAATGAAGGGTTTGTGTTTTAGATCGTTTAAGATATTGGTAAAACTATTTGAATAATCCGAGACCTTGTTAGAAGCCTTTTAGTTTTCGTTTATAGTTTTGAAGAGCGTGGGGATTTTATGGTTTGTTGTATGGAGATGGGACGGATTTGTTGTTGTAGCTGTTAATGTTTACTAAAGTTGTTGTTGTTGAGGTCTTACGTTCAATTTTTGCTAGGTGCAAACAACCTTAAGTGGCCACGCTAATTGAAAAGGGAAGACTTTACCTGGTTTGAGTTTGTGTAGCGGTGGGTTCAGACCATGTGGATTAGTGGGCTAAACGGTCAGAAATCATGGTTAAAAAAATAGAATAATAATAAATAAATAAATAAATAAATAAATAAAATGGTATTTCTTAGGTAGATGAACCATGACGAGGGGTGTTATCGGGTTTGTCGGGTCGGGTTGAGTCGAGTTTTGAGTTTTTAAAAAGTCACCCGCAACTCGACCCGATAAGTAATCGGGTTATCGGGTTCGGGTGTTATCGAGTCGGGTTAAGTCGGGTCGGGTTGACTATGTGATTCGATGGTTATAACATTTTTTTATTTTACTTTAGCTTCTTCTTTTGTTGTGTCTTTTATTGATCTATGTGATCCGAAGGTTATAATATTTTATGATTTTATAAATTTTTTGTTGTTTTTCTATTGAATTTAATTTTTTCTAATTATTTTTATTTTATTTCTTTTTTAGCCGAAAGTTTTTAATTTTTATTTATCTTAAATATTTGGATTTACATAAAGGTGGAAGTCAAACGGACAACAAGCTGCGCCGCTAGCCCTTTTTGAATAGCAAAATCAATTCTTTTTATAATTTTTATTTCGTAGTTGAAAATAAACATAGATCTGGAGATTATTTTTGCTATAAAAGCTTTACTTACTTTCAACTGGAGGTAAGATCATAAAATTAAAGTTGTGAAAAAATCATAACTTATTAAATTATTTTAGACTAAAATATACGGTTGGTCCCTAAACTTGGCAAAACGCTTCGCGTTGGGACAGATTTTGGCATTATCATCGCCGGAGGTCCAAAACATGGGCATTATATGCCAAACTCGTCCCTTGACCAATAACGGCGATGTCAACGTCTTTTTCCTGTTAGTTAGTGGAGGGTATTATAGTCCATACACATTTATACCTCACCTTAGTTAATTCTGAGAAAAGCTACCGTATACCATCTTGATCGTTTCCCTCCTTCCTCACACAACCCTCACACACACTTTAACAATGGCAGACAGGGAGCTTACTTTGTAGGATATTGGATTTCACATACACATCAAATCTTAACACAAAGTGGGCGTATAAAGGTGAGTTCTAGAGAGAGAAAGTTAGAGGTTTAGGGAACTTTAGTGAGATAAAGAATAATTTTATTATGAGCTCCAACTCTACCTTGGAAGGTAGAGAGTATTTATAGTCATACAATATAACGCCACACAACGGGTCAGGATCGTGCATACGATGGGTAAAGACCGTCCGTCCTCCACGGTGTTACTAAACTAAATACTACTAAACTTAAAAGAACTACGACTACGAGCTTTAATGATTACATATACTGAGGTGACGGACTCTTTAATACCGGAATTTCTAATTCCTAACAATCTCCCAAGGAGGTCACCTCAAACATATACTAAAATTACATTGAATACAAACAGATATTACATTAACAATTGTTCTTGCATTCTTGATGTAGTACTTTGCTCAAGCTCGTAGTCATTGATTCCACTCATTGCATGTTTGGTTAATCCAAGTGGAGGTCTTTTACTTATCCACGTGATAATAATTTTAAGCCGACTTTTGAGATCATCACCAACAAAAATCTCGAGACATCCATTGTGGTTTTGGTATTATGTGATGTTGTGACTTTCGGACCGACATGCTCACATTACGGATCATGATATCTTCTCATCGAGTAGCGGAAGCTTTCGCTGATTTATGATATTGGCGGCAGAAAGCGTAAGCATGGAGGAAAATATCGAGTCATTGATGCACTAATCATGATTTCTTTTGAGATGAATGTGTTAAGTGAGCATGCGGCTATGGATTGACCGCTTCATTCGATCACCGCAAACGTGGGACGACCGCATACAATGATTAGTAATAAATCGCACTAAAGTGTCTTTGATCACTTCGTTGAATCGAGGTACACGCCCACGGTTCCCGCTGATCAAGACAAGCTTACTGTGATCGTATAATTCAAGAATTTCCTTGACAGGTTTCGCAATGCTCTAGTCGTTCTCAAACCAAACGTCTCAAAGAAGACAACACGGAGTGAGTGAACCGTGAATAGAAATTCACCGATTGATGAAAAGATATTTGAAAACAATCGTGTATTGCTCAATAGAAATTGTTTTTGCAATACGACGAAGGTTTTAATGATCATCAATTATCAATCATAAAACACCTTTTGATTTGAAATATCCGTACACGGTCGATTTGCTAAAGAAAAGAGTTTTTAAGCACAACGACCGGTTGTTCAAAGGTATCCGTCAATCCATAACTCGAACCAGATTGATTCAAGAGATTGAATCGCCCCATTGTTTATGTTCGGTTGTCACATGGTTGATCTATTTGATAGATCTCACATGCCACCCACCGTGAGCTTGTTTGATGTTGGCTCGAGGCTTTCCATCTTCATTGTGAGTATGTTTGCATATCACTCGGATGTTCGAAATACCACAAGGATAATGCGAGGACTCAAGATAAAATCTCTCTTCACATTGTGTGAAGCAGAGAGTCTTCATTGAAAGTGTCCTAATGAGATTTATTGATGATCTCGTGGCTCTAGACTCAATATGTGCATATTTGGATCATGTGTGGGAGACTAGGAGAGGGTCTCCTTCTTCAATATCAACAATCTCTAAGTGAAAGTCGATAGATTATGTAGGTTCCCGTGAGAATGAAACAAGCCCTTATAAGAGGAACTTGAGTGGTTTGGGAAGATGTAGTGCAGAGCGTCCACTGGGTCCATGACGCCTTGTCTTCAATACCAATGTTACCATCGGTAGTATATGAATTGTACCCGTTTTACGCCCTATGGTTGAATAAATGGAGGCTATTTCTTTTCACCCTTTTCTCATTCAATTCTTTTCATTCTTCAACCCCTTCTGCTTACCGAGACTTCATAGCTAGAACCTTGTTGGGTTTGTTCCAAGACTCGCTCTGCCCTCGATCCGCACTCTTCCCATATCTCATTTTTCTCCTTTTATCATCGTACCTAAGGACTTCTACACTAACTAGTGGATTGTCCCTGGGTAGATCCCTCCGGTTCTGGCGGATCATGGGAACAAATACCTAACCTTATCATCCTTATATCACCGTACATAAAGTAAATTTGGTCGGTCTATTTGGTATTGTTCATCTGCCATTTGAACCAATTGAAAACCATTTGAAAAATCAATCCAGATACTTGTGATATATTATCAAAGCATTTTGTACCTGAATTGTTTTTGATATTTTTTAGAACAAGTGCTCCCCCTCAACATGTGCATCAAATGTTTGAAATCGTTTTGCATACAGAGGCAAGAGGAAGAATTAACTTCATTGATTACCATTTTCTAAAAGGTATTAACATTACTTCCCTGATCAAATCAAGTAGATAAAGCATTTTGGGGAAGGATGAGGTTTTCATAATTTTGCTCCCCCTCAATATGTGCCTCAAGGTTTGAAAAGAATTTTGCACATACTAGAGGAACCCGCACATTGAGATAAATGATCACGTTTCAAATCATTGTGGTTTAAGATAGATGCTCCCCTCAACATGTGCATGGAAAATTTGAAATCGTTTGGCACATGTGGGAAGGAGAGCTTGTACATCCTTATAAAACCATTTACCAATTATCGCTTAAATCTAATTTAAATCACAAATTCTCCCGATCACAATTATCAAATCCTTTGAGATTTGTGATCTCTTGTAGATTTAAATTGATTTTGAAAGCTTTAAGGAGAATTGTGACTTGATTATGAAAGTGTTTTAAGTGATAAGGATCGTATTTTAAGACTTAGAACTCCATTGATTAAACATGCATGAATATCTTTTGAAAACAATTGAATGACAAATAACTTTTAATTTAATTGAAATCATTAGATATTTTGACAAATAAGTCCGATGATTATCAAAAATAGAGTCCGAGTTATTTTTGAGAGGTTAGTTTTCAGGATGAATGTTAATAGAATCGAGCATGAAATTTTGAAAACATGAAGAAGTATGACTGTTCTTTCTTTGAAAAGCGGGTTATCGCTCGAATCGACAATAAACCATTTTTCTCTTTCTCTCAAAATATATATATATATATATATATATATATATATATATATATATATATATATATATATATATATATATATATATATATATATATTTTAAAGAATTCGAACAACATCTAAAGTCCCGTGTCATTCTTTGAATGACAAAGACAAAGACCGTAGATATTATCGAACCGAGAAAAACATGACAAATTGACAATATTTTTGAAGATTTTTGAATTTTTCATATTTTTATGGATTTTGAAAGTTTTATAATTTTCTATTTGATTTTGAGAGTTTTATAATTTTGTATTTTGTTTTTCAAAAAATATTTACAAGAGATAGATGAAGATAGACCTTTACTCCTCGCCTTCCTCTCAAGACGTTTGAGTGTTTCTCGTTGAAGGCTTTTCAAGCCAAGACGTGGAAGAATAAACTCAAAACGTTCTCTTGAAAAGCTTTGGTGAAGATGTCTCGCTAACCGGTATTCGCCTACAAAATAGAGTTCCACCACACCTTTTTTCACTTGTTCACGATGACAAGACATAGGATTTTGTTAAATTCAAAGCCATAGTCGATAATTGGGATCTCATCCATAGGATTTGAGCACAACAAGATGACATGGCTATGTATTCAACCTCTCAGAGAGGAAATAGAAGTACTCATTTGCTTTTCGAGGACCACCACAAGCTTATCACCCAAAACCGAGCACCTCCGGATGTACTTCGACGAGTATCTTGACACTCGCATGATATGCATCTCGCATATCTTCGTTAGTGACATATCGGTGTCTTTCGGGTACCAAAGTCCCATATTGATGGTTCCTTGGAGATACCGAAGACCCGCTTAATCGCTTCAAGGTGCTTTTAGTAGGCTTAGCACGGTATCTAGCACATACAAACAAAGAAATAAGATGTACGGTCTACAAGAAGTGAGGTACATCGTGGATCCAATCATACTACGATATTTCGCTTGGTCTATCATGATCCCGAGTGGTCCTCATCTAGTTTGGTTCGATCAATCATGGGAGTGTCAACAGGTCACTTGAATCAAATCCAAATTTCTTTAAGATCTCGGTTGCATATTTAGATTGATTTATGAAATGCCTCCGGACTTTGTGAAATTTGTAATCCCAAGAAAATGACATTTGTCCCATCATTGACATTTGAAATTTTGAACTCATTTCATTTGAAAAGCGGTCACACTCTTTGGGGTCACCGAGGCAAAGATGATATCATCAACATAAATTTGAACGTGAATTAAATGTTTGCTCGACTTCGGTGAACAATGTTGGATCAATCGCCTTTTCAATCCGTAGATAGAAGAAACTCGATAGCGATCATACCATGCCCTGGAGCTTGCTTTAAACCGTATAGAGCCTTCTTCAAACAATAAACGTGAGTAGGATGCTCAGATTCACAAAGCCTTCGGTTGGTGACATAGACGACTTCTTTAAGATCTCCGCTCGTAAATGCCGTCTTTACGTCCATCCGATATACTACCATGTTCTTACTAGCAGCATTAGCCAAGAAGATTCGATTGCCTCGACACGAGCAGCAGGAGCAAATGATTCCTCAAAGTCAATACCTCCTCTTGACGATATCCTTTAGCAACCAATCGAGCCTTGTTCTTTAACACATCACCATGCTCATCAAGTTTTACTTTGAAGATCCATTTTAGAGCAATTATCATAGCACAACTGGAGCGGTACTAATTCCATACATCAAGTCGATCAAACTCATGAATTTCTTCTTGCATGGCATTGAACCACTGTCTTCATCCATGGCGCTTTAACATCTTTTGGTTCGATCTTAGATAGTACAGAGTTAAAGAAGCACCATAAGGCATCTGTTGCAAGTTGTTTACATGTGGATACCGGACGAGAGGGTTTCCAATGATGTTGTCTAATGGATGATCGTGAGTCCATTTTCCGAGGTGTTCATGTGGTTGTAGTTGAGGAAGCTGAAGTAGTGAATCGACTTCTCCGATGAAGACGGTTCGAGGATGATTCTGTGCAAATATATTTTCAAACGGAGCATCTTCATGAGTAGCAAAGGGATTTTCTTCATTATTGATACCAAATACCATTCCACGATGTACACTCGATGATTGATGATTTGTTGATGAGATAGAGTGATCAACAAAGCAGCGCTTGGCTTAATGATATTGAGATCAAGGATCAACATCATTTACTTGGATGAAGCGACCTGTTGTAGGAATTGATGATCATTAGCACTTGGCTCATACTGCTCATCAAACATAGGATCAAACAATTTTCTTAAATCATCTTGATGGAGGTACATATGTAGTCATGGGGAGAAATGGTACAAGGATGATCCAATAGGATTTGTTTTGAAGTGCGGGTCCAGAATGGATTGTCCAGAGCCGTTTGACCGGTCGACTCATCACACGTAACGTGAATTGTTTCCATGATATTTCGGGTTCTTTTGTTATAAATTCGGTATCCCTTTTGTTTGGTGCATACCTACAAATACTCAATGTCTCGCTTTAGCTTTAAGTTTGCCTAAGTTTTGACCCTCATTGGTTGGATAACATAATGCACCAAACACACGAAGGAAAGAGATATTAGGTTTTCTTGTGGACAAGTTCATATGGAGTTTTTCCATGAGCAGTGTGAATCGAGGAACGATTTTGTGTGTAGCATGCAATGGCGATAGCTTGACCGGAGAAACATTGGAACCTTTGAGTAAATCGGCATTGTTCTAGCGGCTTCCACAAGAGTTCGATTTCGTCTTTCAACTACACCGTTACATTGAGGAGTTCGTTGAACACTTCTTTGATGGTCGATTCCAACGCTTTCATAAAATACACTAAGTTGTTTGTTAACAAACTCACCCCATTATCTGCTCGGATAATTTCGATTGCTTTGTTAAGTCGAACCTGCACTTGTCGATGAGTTTGATGATGATATCGAGCTTCATCCTTTGTCCTTAAGAGCTTGACCAAGGTGAATCTAGGTAATCATCAACCACAACTAACATATATTTCTTCCTAAAGATATTCTCAGACTCTCATTGGTCTACATAAATCCATGTGAATTGTATGAAGAACTTCAGAATTGAGTTTGTAGGTTTGGGTTTATGGGCATAATTTTTGCTTTTTCCCAATTGGCATCTTGAACAAAGATGATCCTTTTCATACTTTAGTCTAGGTAAACCTACAACTAAGTCCTTTACGAGAGATCATTGATGGTGCCAAAGTTCAAGTGATTGAGACGACGATGCCATAACCATGACTTTGTTTTGAAGCCTTTGACAACAAGCAAATTGGAGAAGACTTCATCATATCATCGATAGAGATGGTGTAAAGATTTGAACCACGAGTTCCTCTTACGATTCCTTACCATCAAGCTCTCTAACAAAACAAGTATGTTTTTCAAGGCTACTTCTAGATCGTAATCACGAATTGACCAACAGAGAAGCAGTTATGACCAAGACCTTCCACATAGTATACTCAGAGATAACACTATCACCAACAACGTAATCTCCATAACCCATAATTGCACCGAAATGATCATTTCCGAATCTAATCGTCTCGATGAATTTGCTCACGAAGTTCATGAGCCGCGACCGGTCTCCGGTCATATGCTTAGAACGACTGAGTCCGTGTACCACATAACGATTTGAGCGATCTGCGGTTGAACATGAGACAAGAATGGATAATCGGATAATTGGGATCCCCATGCAAGAATGGGTTCCATTTGGTTAATGTGACGATTGGAACACCCACATCATAAATGGAAAAATTTAAATCGTAGATAGAGGCAATGGAATCATTAGTAATAGATGCAATCTTGGTGTTCGTATTTGACCTATTCAAAGTATGTTCACTTCTTAAAGTGATAGTTCTACCAGTAGGCATCCATTTTCTAGTGGGCATTGTCTCCGCATATTGAGGACATGACTGATTAGCCTTTTGACCAAAAGGTATCCATCTATATCTTATCTTACTGAAGGTTCTTCCTGTGGGTTTCTACTGTTTTCTAGCTTTCTTTCCATTTTGCCTTTTAGCCTTCTTAGCACGTTTTTTAGCATTAACACTTTTCACAGGACAATTGACATCATTAGGCAAAACATTCATACCACATTCATGATTAGTAACAGAATTCAAGCAAACATCATTACAAGGTTTGCAAATAGTATCAGAATTCGAATTAATTACAGTACGCCTAAGGCTAATACTAGAATCAACACGATTCGTTTTATTCGCTCAAACATAAAGTTCCTAGGTTGTTCTTCTAGTCTTTTCAAAGGCACATTCTTAGCTTGCAGGTCCTATCATTCCTTGTATTGTCTTGAGACTTTGACCGCTTCCTTTAATGTCACCGATTACCCTGTAGAGGAATGGGAACATTAGTTGGTTTACTACTCTTTGCTTCACTGCTTAGATGTTGGGATCCGAACTACATGTAGGCACACTAAGGTTCACTTTCTTATCACTAGAATTACTAGGATTTGAACTTCTAGAGGGCACACTAGAGTTTGCTTTCTTAGCATTCTGGATCCGAATCTGAACTACTTAAAGGCACACTAAGGTTCACATTCAACACATTGGGCATCGAATGAATATCATACTTGGCACTTGGGCATAGAACATGGAATCAAAGGATTAACTCTCTCACCTAATGACTTAGGGCATATTGTGATTAAGCATTCTAGGATTTCTTGAGATCATTTGGCATATAAGCATGCATGCCCAATTGCATTATCATGTGGTTTCTCTAACTTATCCTCTTCAACAATCTCCCGCAGACATTCTAGGCAATCCTTAAGGGATGAGAAGTATGTTTGAATAGCAAGTTTGTTATTCCTGAGATGAGGAGGGACATATTTCACAGACAAAGCATATTTGTTATCCATAGGTACCTTTGGTCCATCATTCCCCATTGGTCATTGGCATTTTCCTTTTAACCGGCTCTTGATTCTCAATTTCCTTTTGCAATGAAGCTATTTGTTCGTTATTTTTTATTCTGAGTGACCTTTATTGATTCAAATAACTCATTGAAATGACATTTAACCTTTTCATTTTCTACTAGAAAACTTTCGTTTTCTTGTTGTAATGTGTTTACTAAGTTTTGAAGATGAAACGTTTGGGAATTACGAGAATCTAAAGGAGGAGGCATTTGGGAGCGATCACATTGTTCTTTTCACCCTTCAATTGAGAAATTTGGGCTTTCAACTTTACGATCGTGTTACAATGAGCCCGAATTTGTTCATCTCGTTTGTTTATTTGAAAAGCGCATCAAACTCGAGCATCCGAGGATGTCTTGATATTTGAAGTTTTTACATTTTCTTTAAGATGTTGATATTTTAGTTGTAAATTAAAATGCTCAACCTCTAGCTTAGAAAATGTTTAACCAAATTGTCGTGATCATCGGTCAATTTTCTCAATTAGTTTAGAATTAGTCTTTTCAAGCTCAATGACACGATCATGGGAGACTTTCGAGCAAAAGATAATTCATGAAATTGAGAAGCATTAATGGAACAATTTGTAGCGATGAAAACACATCTTGAGCAATACATTCGTAAATCATATTCTCATTCGATTGTATGCAAGTTCTTCCTTTCAATCTCATTGTATTTTAATGCTCGCTCATAATCACTAACCTCAACTATCATTGCATCAAATTCCTTTTCCATTTCTTTAATGTCCAATTAATTCCTTTTTAAGACTCTCAAAATGATCTTTTAGTTGTTTAAAGAAAGGCATGACTTGATTAAATAACATTCTTTAGTTTGCTCAAACCCTTTCTCCTTGATTATACCGGTGGGTGTGATCCTTTTCTTGCAAGTTTTCTCAAAATCAACAAATAGTTGAAAGATAACATATTGACTAATTAAGGTCTTGCTTTTAGTGGCAATTGTTCTAGGAACAAGATGCATTGGTGTATTAGGAGGATACACAGTCGCTCTAGGCATTTTCCTAAGGGGAGGGTTGGTTTCAACAATATTTTCAGCTTTCTGCTTATCTAAGTCCATTTTCCAGAACACTTGTTCGGGAGTTAACAATGTATGAGGCTTAAACTTGTTTAAGGCAATCCAATTTGTAATCATGGGGTGTGATAATTACTTTCTTTTCTTTACATCTTGGATCATCTAGTTTCTTGTTCATCTTTTCCCTAGTGACTTCATCAGATTTCTTATCTTCCTCTGAGCACTCAACGCAACAAGGTTTCTGTCTAGGTTTAAGGATTTCATTACCATCATAAATTACCTTATGTGCAATCCTCGCCTTTTTAATGACCTCAGGATTAGGTTCCTTAACTATGGCAATGCTATGTTTGTCGCTAAGACTCTATGCTTAGTGATCATGTGAGCGATCAATGGTGTTCCTTATATGTACAACTTGTTTTCAAGTTTGTTTTCAAAGTTTTCATATTAGAAAATCTTTCAAGAGTTTTGATTCCTTTGCATTAAATTCTTGCTTAAGCATTTTCACATTTTCTTGAAGTTCTTGTTTTGCTTAGCGCTTTAGAAAGCTTTTCTTGCAAGGAATTTAACTCTTGTTTTAATACTTCTTCTCTAAAATTACTTTTTCTAATGATTGTACGCACTTGGTCATCCATTTCCTGCTCACGAGTGGTTAACTCAAACTTAGCTCGTTGTTCATAAATGGCAACCCGTTCTTTATAGGCATTCAGTTCAGAGACAATAGAATCATCAGGGGTACATGCAGTGAATTCATCAACGACATAGTCATCATTGACTGCAGAAGATGCATTACTTGGTACAATCTTAGTTTCACTTTGTTTCACATATTGATCGTGTGGGACAACATTACTATTACCCATATTATCAATATCTGAGTCATAAGTCTCAATAGATTGTACTTCATTATGCATCTTTCGCACATCAATATCATCATATAGTTTTAATATCTCTGAGATGATTTTGTCTTTGGATGGTCCAGTTGGTGGTGAAAAAGAGACCTTAGGAGAGACCATTGGAGAAATGCTAGCCATGAAAATTGTTTGTGCAGAAGGTCCATCATCAACATCAGAATCGTATGCATCACAATCAGCCACTTGAACGGCATTCTAATGATTATGACCTATCTCTTGAATCGGCTGTTCATCAACATCAGCATCATAGGTTTTGGCATTTCCTTGAAGAAATAGTAACTCCTCTTCATCCAAAGTGCTCCATTGTCTTGAGCTTGTACTAGCAAACATCTTATCCTCAAGTACTCAAGATTCGTGGACGTTTTGGAGATGTGCGTTCCTTGCAATGTGTCCTCACCACCACGCTTATAGCATTTGATCGGCTTAGCTTGACCTTGATTTCCATTCCTTCCCGATTCTCGATTTGCAACATAACCTCTACCGACTCCACATCTTCCCCGATCATCTTGTCTTTCTGAGCTGGTTGCACAACAATCTTCCCATCTCGACAAAGATCTTGATTGTGTGGGTTAGATGTCGCTCGAGATTGTTGTTGGTTTGTGGGAGAATTCATGTTTTGACTTATCATAAGTGCCGGTTGATTGATGAAGTTTCCTATGCCCGCATCGCATCGGCTTGTTTGAACATTGGATCAGAATGAGTTTATGATTACCATTACCCAAAGGTACAACTTGAGACGCTTTGGTGGTAATCCCAATATTTGAGTAAAAGCGGTTGAATCATTTGTTGAGCTTGTTTCTCCCGAGCTTTGAACCGATCAAGAATTCTCTTTTCAAACATGGCATGTCTCTCATTTGAAGAAGGAAGGCATAGAGTTGCTCATAATTCAGTATTCTTCAATCCTTTAGTGAGCTTCACGTATGACAAATTTGTGCCATTCGGGATTCATGTTGTTTACAAACTTTGAGTTCGGTGAATGTTAGGCATAGTCATTCGATGTTCCTCATGTCATTCACCGACTTATGAAATCTCACATAGTACTCATAGACACTCTCATCTGGTTTCATCTTGAAGTGCTCAAATCATCATCATACACCGTGATTCTCGGTCTTCAACAGTTAGCTCGAACCGAAAGAATCATCTTGACATTATCCCATCGACTTTTGCCTCGGTATTGTGATTGATAAGCTTGTAGATGTCTTTTGGTAGACCTTGCAATATAATGTTAGAAGCTCGGATATCCGCATCGAATCTCTTTTCTCCTTATCATCAAGCTCATCATACATCTTTGGTCCATCCATTCCGTAAATCAAAGTTCCATCTTCGCAGTTATCAAGTACATCTCTAGTAGTCTCAACTCGGTAAGGTCCTTCATCAATGGATTTGAGAATGTTAACCCCATTTTCTTTTCCAAGACGGTACAATCGATTCGTTGAGCCCAAGAGTCATAGTCGATTACATCAAGCATGGGTGGGCGAGTATCCGAGCCAGACTTGAACATCCTCGACAGCGAAGGAGATGATAGTAGGAACGTTGGTAGACATGTTAACAGATTACACGGATTTTATAACTCTATGATTAAACCGAAATAGATTCTTTCACGGATTTTACTAAATCAAGAGAAACCGTATATAAAAAATCACCCAAGTCGCTAGGAAATCTTGAACCAAGTCGCTAACTACTTAAGTCGCTATGATCCCAAGTCGCTATAATCCCAAGTCGCTATTACGGTCAAGTCGCTATATAAACAACTCGCTAAGATTCAAGTCGCTAGGAAAATTTTGACAAAGAATTCGCTAAGATCCAAGTCGCTAATGAGTCAAGTCGCTAAATAGCAACTCGCTATGCACCAAATCGCTAACTCCAAGTCGCTAATCGAACACAAGTACAAGTCGCTAACTTCCACCAAGTCGCTACCGTAGTGGAGAATCCACTAAGTGTCTTGTTTGTTGGCTTGTCTCACTAGACAAGTCGCTAAGCCTAAATCGCTACCTACTCAAATCAGAACTCGCTACCAAATTGTAAAGCAAGTCGCTAGCAATAAAAGCACTCCGTAGGTCAAGTCGCTAGCAAGAAAAATTCACAAACATCACTTTTCAATCCAAAACAACCCAACCATGATGATTCAAGCTTACCAAATCAAAACCTAAACACTTGTGATGATTCTAAACAAAAGTACTAACAAAATCCAAGCTTTAACACAAGAAATCAACCAAATGATGCAAAAACCACTAAACTTTTTCAAACTCAAAAACCACCTAAAAACCACTAGAAATCCAAAGATATGTAAGAGATGATCTAACCATGGCTCTTGATACCAATTGTAGGATATTGGATTTCACATACACATCAAACCATAACACAAAGTGGGCGTATAAAGGTGAGTTCTAGAGAGAGAAAGTTAGAGGTTTAGGGAACTTTAGTGAGAGAAAAAATAATTCTTATTATGAGCTCCAACTCTCTACCTTGGAAGGTAGAGAGTATTTATAGTCATACAATATAACGCCACACAACGGGCTGTGGATTAGGCATACAGTGGGTAAAGACCCGTCCGTCCTCCACGGTGTTACTAAACTAAATACTACTAAACTTAAAAGAACTACGACTACGAGCTTTCTAATGATTACATATACTTGAGGTGACCGACTCTTTAATACCTGGAATTTCTAATTCCTAACATACTTTTACAGATGTAACTGATGAGATGGTAAAATATGTGAAGGCAAAATATGGGGATACTTGGTTAAAAGAAGATGAAATGTCTGATGAAATGTTTGATGATTTATGCAGATTTGCGAAAGAAGCTCAAGTGATGAAAGGTTAGTCGGGTTTTTGTATTTGTGTGATTGCCATTTTAAGGGATGAGCATAAATAACTTAATTTATTTGATGTAAATCGAGCAAAGGTCGAATCACAAAAGAGGATTATAGCAAGCTAAAGGTATATGACGATATGGTTGAGTATGCCATGGCTACTTATGGAATAAGTGGGATATAGGAGATGACATTCTGATGTCATACTTGAAGACTAATGGGAAAAATATGGGAATAAGGAGTCCGAGAAAGGTTAGAGTTAATGTTTGCAAGCTAAGAAAGTTGTAATGGGTGAACTCGATTTCTTTTGCTTTGTCTATCTTTCCGGATACTAACGTGAAAGGAAATGAAGTTGATGTCATCATTATTTCGTATACATCCGATGATGAGTGTGGGAACATGTCTTCTAAGACCACTACTTTGAAAGGTTCCACTTCCCAATCATCCAAGGCTTCCGCTCCCAAGGTTGTACTTGGTCTTGAAGGCGTGGGATGCTCCAAAGATAAATAGGAATGAATGGTATGTGCCTCCCCTAAGGACCTCAAGTCTCCCCCATGAATATCAAGCTCCCATCAAGAAGTTCACTGTTATTTTTAGTTGTTGATGTAATGAAGATGTATATTTTTGGTGATGATGGTTCTTGAAAACGATACTTGTTAACATGTATATTTTGCTTGATATGGTGTTATTAGGTGGTGGTGTAGGTATATTTAGGATTTGTTGTTTTCATTTTGTAGTTTGCACTTGCATATCCAATTTAGGTGGGTGCTTGGGAAAACCCATTTTGACTTATAAGGTCAACATAAACCAAATTATTAGAGGAACCACACCGAATTGTTAGTATTTAAAATCTCTTTTGTTTGACTTATAAAGTCAACTGATTCAAATTGTAACCAAAATTCAATTATTATAAACATAGAAGCACACACATATCGCTTAAGCTACATTTAGACCGAAGACAACATAACATTTCTTTCTAGGAATTCACCGCTTAAATGAATAGTAGGTGATCCATTTGGTCTGTCGATTGCAGCTTGGTTCAAGTGGTGTTTGTCTTGGGCGTTCTCCATTTGGTCTTTCGAGCCTGTGTGCTTTAAGTGGTGTTTGGCTAGGGCGCTCCACTTGGTATTTCAAATTGGGTGGTTCACTTTCTTCTTCATCACTGCCCAAGGATGCACCAACACTAGTAGGTGCAGTAATATGTAGACCCATCACATATGCACCACTATCTCCTGTGTTTGCGTTTTCCCTTGTAACACCATATCTACCAGTATAAGATGTGTTTCCGCTTATCTTAAGGCACACTGGACAAACATACCACATGAAATCTCGATAAGGTGGACGCCTTGAAAAAAAGATCAATCCAGCCATGTTTTCACTTTCAACCCAACAGTCAATGCATACCATTTGACAATCATTTTCTACATCCATGGTGATAATATGTTGGTATGATAAACAATTGATGACTTAAGATGTATTATATAAGTAGATGGAGTGTGGTTGTTGAACAATTAGATAAGGAGTAAAGACAACATAAATTCTTACAAACTAGTCAACTTATAAAAAAAAAAAACAAAACATGTTCAAACATGATATTGTCGATATTACAAATGGCTAGAAGAGTAGAAGCCTACAACCTTCGAAACTGCCGAATTTGTGCCATTCAGAGCGTGAATTTTATCCAAGACATATGGATGTCTTGGATATAACTCTTCCACAGACACTCCATAGTAAGTCGCCTCGCACTCTGCATCTTCAAGCCAATTTTCCTCTCCCTTTCCTCATCAATTATTTTGTACATTCTTTCCTCTTCCAAAACTGCTGGAATGCTTCTTCATCCAACCTGGACTGCTCTTCATATTCCTCCAAATTTGTGTGTTCTTCTTCTTGCTCATAAAGAGATTCAAGAAACTCTTGTTCCATAGTCTTCCTTATATCGACTTCATCCATCCACTACAAAAGTAATACATTTGCACATCAACTAGAATGTAAACACACAAGAACAATCGTTATGCAAATGACAATTAAATGAATACCTGTTGCCTTCTGCCATCACAATGCCTTTTTCTACCTCGAACCTTAGTTTCCTTTGTTGGTTTTAGTACCGATCCTTGTGATGACTAGACTTATTATGTCCAATGCTTGACAATTCGAGCATTTAATCTATTTACGAGCTCTAGATTTACCCATTTTGACGCAATTTCACTGAAAGGGTTGGCTTTATGTTTATGAATTCAAATTTGTGGTAAAATGTGAGAATAAAGTGCTTGCTATAAGTTAATGAAAATGTGAGGACATGATAGGGGACTAAAACCTTAGTCCCTATACTCTTAAACTGTTTGAGCAAGGACCATACTTCTACCAACACCCAATACAATCAAAACCAATATAACAACTCTCTTAGACGAATACAACAATTAACAACATAATTAACAAATTAAAACACTAGAACATAACATATAGATTCATTAATTTGATATTAAACATTAAATATTCAGTACATATTTTTCCAAAAAAAAAAGGGAAAACATAACCACTTGATTTCCTTCTCAACACTTCCTAAGATCATCAAGGAAGTTGTTCATGTCACACACCTGTGAGTGTGTCGGACAGATCGTCCTCCTTATCTCCAACGCCTTCAAGACATTAGCCTTTTGCTTGTTGCGAAGATCCTCGAGAACCTTGTAGTTCATCACCGTAGTTCGAAAGCCTTCGAGCTCAGAGATGTATTCTTGGGTTTCCTTCATACCAAGAATCAAGTCAGTCAAAGTGTTTTGGAGTCCATTAGCAATTTTGATGTCCTTATCGTTTTCTCTCTGATAAAAGAGAGAAATCGAGTCAAACATGTAGTCGAGTTCAAACTTTGGCGAGTTCTTCAAGTAGTGGGAGTCACCATTGGGAGGTTGTTGAGATTTTGTTAGGATATGTTTTTTATTGTTGGTATGCAATTGGTATATGTTATTAACCCATAAATACCAAAACCAACCGGACGCTCCAAATTCAGGACTAATTGTGAAGTTAGTAAAAGAGAAATAGTCAAGTTTGTGTGAGAAAAAATACGGAATTTTAAGTGCAAAAATGGCTAATCGACCAAATTGGGACCAAGTGTGACATTTTAAATCATACCCGCAACTTGACCTTTGCCTTCCTTGATACGCTTATACACAATTAATGTGTTGGGAATCACCAAAACAACCCAACTAACAAGATCCAAACAATAAACACTATCATAATAACCCGACCCAATTAAAAACCCAATCAAAACCAAACCTAACATACATCCACACTCACGCATCAAACACACATCTAGTCAAACCCATTCGTAAAAAGAAAAAATAACAATGAAGGATGAAGCATATTCGCCTCAACTTTTAAGGATGTGAAGGAAGAAGAAGAAGGTGAGGTCCTGCTCGTAATCCACTATAATTGGGTTTTGATTATAGCCCACTCTGTATGAAGGAGGTTCATTAATTAACTGTGCGCCTTTACCGGTGATAGGGATATATTTAGTTCAAGCCTTGATAATGTGTTATCGAGATTAATGAACCAAAATGGGCGTTGTTTTTCCGTGATCCTAAAGAATCCCTAGAAAATGGTTTGCATTTGATTCATACTGATGTTGATGTTCATACTTTGTTTGGAATGGCTGAAACAAATGAGTCAGTTGATATCTTTGTTGCCCACAAGCCTCAAAGTTAGCACAATTTTACTTAAAAAACATCAGTTTTGAAGTTGTGGGTTGGGTGAGCAGGATGCTAACTTTAGGATGCTTAGTCAAACACCTTTTAGGACTAGACGTCAATGGCAGGGGATAGATAAGAAAAAAATGCAGGGGAGTTGAACCAGGACACCAAGAGTGAAAGGTGGTGTTGTAATCAAAGAGGAAGAAGGGGTTGTAGCTAAAAAAGGGAGAAAATTAAAGGAAAAGGAAAAGGAAAGATGGTTGATGAAGAGGATGTTTTGCCCAGAAAAAAAGGGAAAGAAGTTGTTCAAGAATTTAAGCGAGGTTTAGATGGGAAGGGGAAGGCCAAAATGGTTGAGTTTGCAGGGTTTGATGTTGAGAACTTGCTCGGTTTTGATGTGGAGGGAGGCCGAAAAGGGTTGGTGGTGTTGTCACGATGTTTCAAGCGGTGTTAAGACACCCTTTACGAGCAAAGAAAAGATTACAAGCTGCGTTCTAGCAATCGTCGCCTAAAGGCGACCCTAGGTGATGTTTCAAGTGATGAATGCCATGTCATGTGTTTAATTCCATTGTCAGAATAAAGACATTACCTAACTTATATGTTTGTTGTTTGTATAGTTGTTTTTGCGAGACAAGGTAGCAAAGAAGATCATCAATTTAGGGTTCATGTTTTGTCGGTTCAACAGTTTTGGATATCGATCGTAGCTGTGTAGATCATTTGAAGATTCAAGATTGAACGTTTTGAAGTTGGGCCCAAATTCATCTTTTATATTTTGTAAAATATCGCATCCGTAGTATCGCTTATGTTCCGCTTCATCAAACACCGAATATAGTTGATCGTTATAAGTCAACTAGCTAAGTAGTTGATAATGTATAAATTTGTTTGTTTATCCTAGGTAAAATTCTGTGAGCTCATACTTTCTTTACCAGTTGACTTTTATAAAGTCACACTTAAGTGGTCAGGTACACTAATATAATTTGTTCAAACAATAACCCATTTATGTGTTGGTGGAATAGTTGTTGAGTTAGAATTAACTAAGGTGAGGTATAAACGTGTATGACTATAATACTCCACTAACTAATGTAAAAAGACGTTGACATCGCCGTTATTGGTCAAGGGACGAGTTTGGCATATAATGCCCATGTTTTGGACCTCCGACGATGATAATGCTGTTTCGTCCCAACGAAGCGTTCACAAGTTTAGGGACCAAACGTGTAGTTTAGTCATTATTTTATGTATAGATGTCTTGGTCTGATGCGATGAGTCTTGATAGTTTACGGATCCAAAAGTCTTCCGGCCATACTTTAATAGGCAAATATGAAATATTTGCTTGACATCGAATACAAGTGTGTCTATAGAGTTTTTTTGTGTTTACTTGTTTTTTGTAGACAACCGCAAACAACTTTTAGATACAAAGCCAAAGTTTATGGACCAAAAATTATATTGTATCCATTATTTAATTAGCAGAAAGCTAAGAGATAAGTATGTGTAATAGTAAATTTTATAGCTTCATGTCAATATTTTTATAGAGAAAGATACAATGTGGTGGTAATACGCCACCAATTTTTTTTTCACGCCAACATCTACTAATAATATCTCGCCAACTCACCTCATACCAATCTCATACCTAATAATAGATTAGAGCAAGAACTACGCCTAACCCATACCTCAACTAAATATATCCATACATTAATAAATATATATGACCTTTAATGTCCAACGGTTAGTTTCTTTGCATGTAGAATCGGCAAAGATTGCCGATTTTGCTTTCCCTCTTGTCATGCCGAATCATGCCAATTCGTAGGCATCACTATTGCCGATCGGCATTAGGCAAACCGAGCCCCAAACCGACTCCATTGCCACCACCCTAAGGGGATATATAGTGTTATTCAAAAACGCCCAAAAGTCGATTCATTTTCAGTAATGTCCAATGGATCGCATGAATTGCCATCGTGCTCGCTTGACTTCTACGTGCCCGTTAAAATGATGGCATGTACTTGTAGCGTCGAAACTAAACAAAGTAACTGTTAAATGTAACAATCATAATAATTAGAATAATAATATTGTAGCACATACGTACTAAGAAAAAGAAAGTGTTGGATTTTTATTTGTTTACTCATGTGTTATACAAAAAGAAAAAAGAAAGTATACAATGAAATAATATTGATAAACAAATAACTGAAAGAAAAAAAAACTACAGAGAAACAAATAAATGAAATGAAAAGTGTAGTAAACAAGTCAAATCAAAATGTGAGTGGAAAAAGTGTGATAAGTAAATAATGCAACTACAAGCGGGTAATACAAATAAAATTAAAAAATAAAATGAAAGCACAAGAAAGAGAAAAGGTAATCTTACCCTCGTATGTCTGGCACATGACGGAGATGACGAGAAAACTAACGTCGTTAGAAAATTGGACAATCAACATGCGATTTTAGAACGTTGGGGACAACACGTGCAATTTTTCCGAGACTAAACATGAAATCTGGCAAAACCATTGGTACTAACGGTGTATTTTACTTTATAATTTATTTGATATGTGTTTAACGAATATGTGTGTAGGGGTGAGCAGCGGTCCCGGACCGCCAAGACCGAGGACCGAATTAGCCAAAAAGCCTAGACCGAGGATTGGACCGAATGTGGTCGGTCCGGTCCGGTTCGGTCTCGGTCGGTCCGTCTGTCGGTCCGGTCTAACAAGGCCAAAATAGTCGGTTTGTGGTCCGGACCGAGGACCGAATTAGCTCAAAAGCCTAAACCGATGACCGGATCGAATGTGGTTGGTCCGGTTCGGTCCGGTCCGGTCTGTCTGTCGGTCCGGTCCGTTTGGGTCGTTTGCTCACCCCTAGGTGTGTGAGTGTGAGTTTGATTTTCTTTCAAAAAGAAGAGATAAAAAAGCAGGTGCAAATACTATGTTCTATCCGCACTACAACACCGCCGCTGCAGCGAATTAGAAGCTGCATGGGGACATGTCCCATGCACTTAGCTTCCGGGGACATGTCCTCGCCGAAAGTCCCCCGACAATACCTTCTCGGGATACTTTTTCCGGGACTCTGCACAACCTTTACCGGGGACATGTGGGTCCCGCAACAAATTGTCACCGGTCAAACATGTCCGACGTGGCACTTTGTTTTTGCGTGGATCGTCCCCGGAAAAAGGGTAACTAAAGTTTGTCTTTAACTCCTTCTCGGGACATGTCCTCGGGAAAATGAAAATTAATATTATTTATGACATTTTCGTTGGGGACATGTCCCTGAAAGCTTTTGACCCATTTTGCGTAAAATAAAATGGGTAATTTTCAAAAAATTTTCCGGAATTTTTCCGGAAAAAATCTACAAGTTAACAACCTGTTTTCAACCTACTTTATGCTACAACAACACAAAATCGCTAAACATAATATCATATATAACCAGATGGTCCAAATTCGCTACAACATAATCGATAACATAAAATTTGTTTCCAAAATCGCCAATGGTCCAAAACTATACATAAGCTACCTATACGCAAATGGTCCAAAACTATACGATAATCCATTTAGCGGAATCCTAACCATGTTATTCTCACAAACATATCCTAACACATAAGGCTCGAACTCGTGTTCGCCAAAGCGGTTTTGTCGATTGACTCGATATCTTCTACTTCTTGGGTTGTCCAAGCTTAACTCACAGATTTTAAATAGTTTAGGGTTTAGGTAATGAGAACTATTCAGCATCGGTATCAAAGACCCTTTAAACCATTAGAGTTGAATTGGTCATTTAACAATTAGGGTAGGAGGGTAGGATGGTGGATTTTGGGACCTAAACCAAGATCTTGGCGGTGTTGGGGTCCACCCCTTTCATGTAATAGCACTTTAACTAGGTTAATGAGATCATGTTGTTTATTTTGCTTGTGATACAAAGATTTGATCATGTTTGCTTACGACTTTTGAGCAGTGTGTTTAGGGTATTAAGGTTTGGTGAAAACATGAGAATGTTATGTGTCTAGTTAAAGTGCTATTACACCATTTCGACAACATTTCATTCATTTCTTACATGATCTTCCAAAACTCATAAATTCTCTTATATTATCAAACAACAAAATGAAGTTAGCGACGGTGACATGAGCCCCGATGGTTCTGACGAGGAGGCAGTTTCTTGGTCCGATGGATGCGGAAAGTATACAACCCATTTCTTATTACGGTTTGTTATGGTTACCGATGATGAGAGTTGAATTTTAAAGGGTAGAAAGGTGGTGCAAAATGGTTTAGCCCCGCTTTGAGAGTTCATAATTGTGTGTGTGTTTTTAGTGTGTGTTTTTGGTGAGAAACTCCATGTGTGTGGAGAGGGTCGGAGATTATAAGAAGATAGATGAAAGGGTTTGTAATGATAGTGATGGCGGTGAAGTGGAGTTAATGAGGCACCCTCACAAACCCTTTCATATCTCGCCACCATTATATCTCTATCATTACACACCATTTCATCTCTCTTCTTATCATCTCGTGACCTCTCTCACACACAAACTCATGGAGTTTCTCACCAAAAACACACACTAAAAACACACAATAAAAACACTCTCAAACCAAGCTAAACCCTTTGCACCACCTTTCTACCCTTCAAGATTCAACCATCATCATCACGTAACCATAACAAACCGAATAAGAAATGGGTTGTACACTTTCCGTATATTGTGGACCAAGAAACCGTGTACCTCCTCGCCAGAAACCATCCGAGAAGCCACATGTCACCGCCGCTAACTTCATTTTTGTTGTTTGATAATATAAGAGAGAATTTGGTGAGTTTTTGAAGATCATTGTAAGAAATGAATGAAATGTTATCGGGAAATGGTGTAATAGCACTTTAACTAGACACACTAACACCATTCTCATGTTTTCACCAACCCTCAACCCTAGACACATTGTTCAAAAAGTCATAAGCAAACATGATCAAGCAGATGAAACAACATGATCTCATTAACATAGTTAAAGTGCTATTGCACATGAAAGGGGGTGGACCCCAACACCTTGCCAAGATCTTGGTTTAGGTCCCAAAATCCACCATCCTACTCTTCTACCCTAATTGTTAAAATGACCAATTCAACCCTAATGGTTTAAAGGGTCTTTTTGATACCCGATGCTTGGATAGTTCTCATTACCTAAAACCCTAAACTATTAAAAATACGCAACGACATATCTTACCTTTTGGTCTCGACTGTGGTCGCGGTTTGCACTCCGGACCGACGATGAGACACTATATTCCTACAAGTATAAAAGCAAAGCACGATTAAAACTATATTCTTGAACGTTTCATGTTTCATTGATGCTTCACTTTTTAATCATTTTAGGATATATATAGTTATACAACGAGGGTTAATCTTCAACGAGGTTATCTATTTCTAATTTCTAAAAGTTATTACAAAGTAATATAGTTAATGCTATACATCTTCTAACAATAAACAACCATAACTTGGATTATTAACATCAAATAACCCAATTCACTTTTACCGCGTAAAATAAACTCATACTTAATGTTAACAAAACACTAGAATTGATCACAAGAGTTAAAGCATACTACTATCTTATTATCAATTTCAACCAAGCACTCATGTACTCTTTTTCACCCATTTAATCAACCAAGCCTCCAACTTAAACAAAACTTTCATACAAGTATCACTAAACGTCTATAATCAAACACTAACAAACTTTCATACAAGTATCACGACCACGCATAATACCATCGAAAAAAAGTCACGACCACATACAAGTATTCTCCCAAATGTACTTGTCAAAGCTAAAGATTAAAACAAGAGGAGACGAATTGTTATATATCATGACCGAACACTAAAAAATCTCAAATAAATAAACACACGAGTAAATCAATGTGAAACAATAAAACCTAAACAAATTTCTCAAAATGGTCCAAAGAAAGAAAACATTATGTCTAACCTTAGTCTTATGAATCAAAATCACAACCAAAAACTATAAATACAAGATAGAAATCAAAAGATCAAGAAAATAAAGAACTTAACTTGAATGTGCAAGATAGAAATCAAGTGGAGCGCTATGGTACGTGTTTGGTGATGAAGATGAAGTGCGGTGAGCAATGCGTGTTTGGTGGGTTAATTTTATCTCACTTGTGAAAAGCATATCGTTAATAATTGAGGTGATTTTCACGATTAGTTTTGCCGGGACATGTCCCTGGGAAAACGTTGTTTGTCTTCTAGCAAGACTTTTACGAGGATATGTCCCGGGGAAGGTTATGGCGAGGATAATGTAAAAGGTGGGAGGAAAATAAAAAAATCGTGAAGTTTTCCGGGACATGTCCCGAGAAAAGGTGTTATAATCAATATATTTATTGAAAAAATATTTATTATCATTGTCAATAACTAAAATTAATAAGCGATGAGTGTCTAAATACCATCATTTTTACATAATCTAAAGCTGCAAAATCATCTCGAAACACTCAAAACACATCAAAATGATCAAAATATCACAAATCGTTGTTTTATGTGTTTTAAATGCAAAATATCAAAATCGATGAAAAATGTATCAAGTTTGCAAAATTGGAAGTTTTAGTCCCCAAGTTTTAAAAGTTGCCAAATCTAGTCCTCGAATTCAAAATGTGAAATTTATCATTCAAGGTCCTCAAGTATTCTAAGTTGTTTAAAATGATCCTTGAATGATTCTTTGGTCAATTGGCAAGAAAAGTCCCTAAACTTTGAAATTTTGCAAAATTAGTCCTTGGATTTTTAAAATGGAATTTATGCAAAAAGGGTCCTTGTATTATCAAAGTTGTCAAGTTTGGTCCTTGTGAGAGCATTGGAAAAGTTCACTTCAGTCCTTGAAGTTTGGTCGAATGACATTTTTAGTCCTTGTATATTAAGCTTAACTAAGCGGATCCTATTTAATATCCAAGCCCAATCCAAAACAAGCCCAAACCCAATCCAGTTTGACCTTAACCGCGAGCCTTGAACCTTGACCCCTGGCCCACAACTCCTTTTGACCCTGACCAACCTTTTGACCTCCCGTTATTAAACCACGGTCAACGTAAGTCAAACCCACTCACCCCGCCCAAAACCCGGTGTCAACAGCACCTCTCCCAGCCAGATATCTCAAAAACCAGAGATGGTTTTCACCACATTTTCAACACCCCTCCATGCTATGTTCCCTCCACCCCCCTCTAAACAACAAAAACCTTAATTGACTCAACCAAACCTCATTAATTCTTAAACCTGCTTTGAAGAATTATTTGGCGCCAAAAAGACACATGTACGGTTCTGATTATTTTGAGTGATCCAAGGGCTTAGGTTTGGTGGGAAAGATTCAGAGGTCAAAGAGGATTGCTAAAAGTCTATAAAGTGGGGAGAAGAAGCAATGTATGAAGTATCTAGTGTAATTTTATTTTTCCTTAGTCGTTTTCTTTAACTTAAGCTTTTCAATGTATGTTTTTAATTCCAAGTACTTTATTTAAGTCTCTCAAGTGTATTTGAACCTCTTTTAATAAGTAATTCCAAGTTTTAAAGTTTACTTGCTTTATGCAGTTTTCAATTTCAAAATATCATGTGAATCAAATGTTGTTTTTAGTTGATTATATGGATGAAATAGGTCACATAAGCTCCATATAGCTTTTATAAGCTATTAGAAACAATAAAATTCAGCTTTAGCTTCAAAGGTCAAAAATCTCAAAATACCAATTAAATAGGTATAAAATCAAAAATCACTGGAGAAGGTGTTCAGTTGGAGCAAGTGTATTATGGATGGCCTTGGGTTAGTAGCTTATTGGTAAGCTTATAGGGGTGTTCTTTGGTTCGATTTTCGGTTTGGAGCTTGGAAGCTATTGTAAGCCTTTTAAGTATTTTGCATTTCTTTGTTGTGGTTGATTAGTTGTTGTAATTTCTTGTTCTTAGTGTTCATTAGTAGTAATTAAGTGTATTTAATCCTTAAAACAGTTGGTTGATCTTTTAAATTGGTAGTTTACATAAATTTCTTTATAATGCTTAAAATAGCTCTTGTCTTAATTCTTAGTTTTATGTTGTTGTAATCTGTTGGTTCATGTTTCTTTAGTCCCAATTAATGATGCTATAAGGTCTCGCAATAAGTGTTATGGTTTAAATTTGTGGTTTGCTTTGAAAATCTTCAAAATAGTCAATATGGGTCTGTTTGGATTTGAGTAATAAAACATCTTAAGGTTGCTTGAGTAGTTGTTTATTGTTGACTTGTGTCTCACTTGGTCATATTAACTCAAAGAAGTCAAGAAAGTTAGTGCTTGTTACATCAAAAGTCAAAATCTCTTTTATCCAATTCTCTTGATTAACTGTTGGAGTTTTTAAGATCAAGGATCTTGATTTTGTGTTTAAAAGTTGTTAATCTTGCTCTAATCAGTCTTAGTTCACTTTATAACATCATAATCAGTGTTTAAGATCAGTTTAAATCTCATTTTGGTCAACTTTTAGTTTTTGTCAAAAAGCCAAATTGTCAATTGGGTCGTTAATAAAAGATATTTTCACCGTGGGTTTATTAATAGGATCGGTTTGTAATCTTTTGGATTTTAAAGTCTAGTTGCTAAAGAAAAATACAAAAATGCTAGTTCTTGGTTTCTCAGCTTTTTGAGTGCTTATTTTTCTGCTTTTTGTGGACACCTGTTTTGAAAAGTGCCCTGTGCACAGATCATAAGCCCATTTTGAAAAGCTTGCATAGAGCTCTTTAGTTGTCCAAATCTTGTAATTCTTGTTTCTTTGGGTAGCCAACCAGGCTATCTTGAGGTTCCAACTCTTGTTTTCATTTTGGAGCTTGTTTACTAGGTCGCAACAAGCCTCTAAACTTGTCCCACACGTGAAAAAGCCAAGTGCTTATTGTCTTTAATCTAGCTTATCGATTGCTTCTTCTTACCTTTTAGCTTCATTTGAGTAGTTTTCACATTATATCCTATTCTATCCTTTTTGTTTAGGTGTGCAAGCTTGTTTGAGCTTATTACACCAAAATAAGCTCTTAAGCCACCGTTGACTTTTAAGCACATCAAACAAATTTTATTTGAGTTTTGTAAATTTTTGTCTTTATTAAAGTTTCATATTATTAGTATTTAAGTAGTTTTCAAAAGAAAATCCAGGAAAACATCAATATAAAAATAGTGATAGCGTTTATTTAAGATTTTTTAGCTTTTTGATTTTTCTTTTCAACTTTTAATAAGCAAATCTTGTTTTTCTTTTCTTAGGTTTCTGTCATCATATAGGATTTTAGAAAAAGTTTCAGATTTTTCTCTATCTTTTTAGTATTTATTATAATTTTAAATAGTTAAAAATAGTAAATAATTAGTAATAAATAATTAAAAAGTATAAAAATATCTTTTTTGTTTTAAAATTAGTTTTATCATATTTTAGATTTTTCAAAGTTAAAATTTTATTTTTCCAAGTTTATTTTATATTTTCTAGTAATTAAGTGTATTTTAAATAATAATTAATTAATAATAATTAGATAAAAAGTGTGAAAAATATATTTTTAGTTTTAAAATTAGTTTTATAGTATTTTAGATTTTTCAGAGTCATAAGTTTATTTTTCTAGCCTTATTTTGTAATTTCTTCTATTTTAGAGTATTTATTAAATAGTTAAATTAGTTTTAATTAATAATAATTAATTAAATAGTGTTAAAAATAATTTTCTTTTCTAATAATTTTTTTTATTTTTAGGATTCCAAAATGTTATTTTCATATTTTTAGACCTTTTATTTCTTAGTTTTCACTTTTTATTTTGTACGATACGTAGTTTTTAAAACTTACGCTTACGTTTTCTTATCGATTGTTGTGCTTTCCAAATCTGCTCCATTCCATTCCAATCAATCAAGAGTGTAATATTTCTAATCATAACCTTTACAGTCACTATCCTTAGTGATCATTCTATCCTCCGAGTTTGTTTAACACACCATCGAGTCTCCTCGGGACTAAACGACCGAATTCATTGTATTCTCCGATCTTCATTGTATTTGTGTTTAAGCTATTTTAAGTCTATTAGACTTGACCGGTTTAGCACGTATCAAATTTTACGCCATTGGGGAGGCTTTAGCGTGTGTTTAGCCATTTCGTATCCATTGTCGCATATAACCACCATTTGTAAAAAGTTTTGTAAAGTTATAAGAAAATCAAAAGTTCATTAGCACTTTTCCTAAAGTGTTAAAACACCAAAAAATATAAAACAACAAAACAATCGAACGTTTTCTATTTTGTATTCTCTTTAAGGTGATTCTTGAAGAGATACTATTTGGTTAAACGGACGATAACAAAAATATTGTCCAAAAGTTTTTAAACCCATCTGCACAAATCTTACCTCGCCTTTTTCGGTGGTACTTAATATATACATAAAATCAACCATCGCAAATCAAGGCAAAGTGCACTACCTAACTGGGGTGCGACCATTAATAAGTTCCCGAACATCGATTAAAACTTGCCTTTGTGTCACTTGTGATTTGGTGTACCCTTTTCAAAGAAGCCATTTCATTTGTGATTATTGGTTAAGTTCACTTGTGTTTGCCTCATTTGTTTTGAAAATTGATTTTTATACATAGTGCATGCGCACTGTTCTTCGATTCTACAAGTCCACTTTTCGAACTTGGAAAGATTCCTCGTGAGCGTAGAGGACGTTCGGCTCCTTCACCGTGACCGAGGAACGCCTACCACCACCACCTCGTCGAAATGGCGGAAGACAAACCCATGAATGAGCTTCTCCAAGCACCCATCGAGGGTTACGGAGATGCCATTGTTGTCCCAACCATCGTGGTCGACACTTTCGAGCTCAAACCGGGTTGCTCAATCTAGTAACCCAAAGCCAATTCTATGGTTTTGGCGGGATGATCCTCATGCACACATTCGATGGTTTAACAAGATAGCATCTACCATCAGTACAAGAATGTCCCACAAGAAGCTATCAAGCTTCTTCGCTCCCATTTTCTCTGTAGGACAAGCCGGAATTGGCTCGAGAAACAACCCCTCGATTCTATGAGACATGGGAAGATCTTGTCACCAAGTTCGTTAACGAGTTCTATCCTCCATCCCGAACCACAAGTCTTAAGAATGAGATAATGAAATTTTCTCGAGATTTGATGAATCATTCGGGAGGCATGGGATCGTTACAAAGAGTTGCTTCATGCAGTGTCGCATCATGGTTTTACCGAGTTAATGCAAATGGATACTTTCTACAATGGTCTCAATCGACCAATCAAGACTCTTTGAATGCCTCCCGGAGGTATTTCCGAGCAAGACCACAAAGAGGCCTTGCAAATCATTGAGAACAAATCTCGGGTCCGTCCTTTCGTAGCTAAGACATATCGCCTAATCTGGACCTTCTTCTTCTTCATCCCCGTGAGTACATCTAGCACCGATGCTAAGATTGATAAACTCACGAGACATTGTTCGTGCTTTGGTTCTAGCTAACTGGAAGAAAGTCTCCTTCACTGCACTCCAACACATCTTCAAGTGAAGAAAGTTGAGAGTTGTGTCACTTGTGGTGGTCCTCACGCTTACTACAATTGTATCGCCATCGATGGTAGTCCATTTGAAGCAAATGCTCTAGCCGGTAGTTCACGCAAGGAGGTACTCAATACCGTCCTCAAAATGAACCACACCACCGTGCTAACACTAATCGTGCACCACCGGTTTCAACCAAAATCATAACATGCACAACCGAAATCAAAACCAACCTAGAATGAACCAAGGTTATCAAAACCAAGGTAATTTCTATCTGGACCCAATCAAGGTTTCCAACATCGGGGAACCTTCATCAAAACAATTTCAATCGAGGGAATCAATTTCATGGGAATATGAATCCTAATCAAGGGAATTTTGGTCATAATCAAAACATACGGCCTCAAATTATCCCTCCAGCCTCCTCGTCATTACTCCTCCAGACCATCATCCGATGAGTTCTCAAGGTTCATGAAATCCCAAGATGAAATGAACAGTTGTTAGTCGATTGCGATCCGAAGAAGTCTTTAAATGATCGACCTCTGCTCGTGTACTTTTACCGAGCAACACGATCGCTAACCCGAGGGCGATGCCAAGGCGATCACAACCAAGTGGTGTTTCATACACCGGACCTGCTTTCCTACTACTTCTTCTTCTTCTCCTCCAAAGGTAGTGGACGGTGAACCTCCAAAACACAATGGACCCACGACTCCAATGCCACCTCCTCCTGTGCCAATGAGTCAAGTTACCAAGGAAACAACGGACAAAGTGCATTATTCTAGCCCACGGTACACGACACGCCCTACCTTCTGTAGTCCAACCTCAAGTTGTCCAGAAACCCGCCTAATCCAGGAGTTGTTTTGAACCTCCTATAGCTCCTATTGAGAAACAATCCAAATCTTCTATTCCTTACCCATCACGCTTGAATGAGCAAAGCTCATGAAAGCTAGTCATCAAATGGATAAATTTTTCCAAATTTTCCAAGAATTACACTTTGACATAAGCTTTGCGGATGCTATCATGTTGATGCCCAAGTTTGCATCAACTCAAGCACATGTTAAGCAATAAGGAAAAGTCGTTTGAAATGGCTAAGACTCCTCTAACGAGAACCGCCGCAGCTATCCCGAAAAGCTTCTGAAAGCTTGGAGATCCCTGGAAATTTCTCTTACCTTGTGTATTCCTCAGAATGGTTGAATGCTTTGCCCTAGCGGATCTTGGTGCAAGCATTAATCTTATGCCATATTCATGTGGAAGAAACTTTCTCTTCCGAACTCACTCCTACATGCATGACTCTCGAGCTTGCGGATCGTTCCATATCCCGTCCTCTTGGCATTGCCGAGGACGATTTGAAAGTAGGAAAGTTCCATTTCCCGGTGACTTCGTGGTTGTTGATTTTGATGCCGATCATCGGGTTCCTCTCATTGTTGGTCGAGGATTCCCGAGAACGGGCCGTGCTCTCATAGATGTATTTGAGCAAGAAATCACATTGCGTGTTGGTAACGGTCGTCACCTTCAACTTGACTCAAACTTCGAGGTACTCGCAAACTATGATTGAATCGGTTAACCAATAGATATCATTGATGTTGCCATCGAAGAGTACTCTCAAGAAGTTCTTGGCTATTCTCATAATTCTGTGAGTGGGGATTCCACCACATCTTCTCAACCTATCATAGCCAATCCTACTCCTTCTATCACTCCTTTTGAGGGAAATGACTCCATCTCGGAAGAGATTGAGGCATACTTGGCTAGTGATTCTGTGCCTTGGGAAATTGATCACGCTCCAATTGATATTGAGGGGGACATACTTCTTATTGAGAAGTTGCTTAATGGTGATCCATCATCAACCCCTTCCTCTAGTGATTCAATTCCTGATGAGATTAATCAAAATGAGATTAATCTGGAGGGAGATATTCTTCTTGGGAAATTGTTAAACTGGACACTCTCCTCCTCTCCTCCCATCAAGCTTCATAATAAGGAAGTCAATTCGGTTGAAAAAATCAAGAATTTCACGAGGTTGAGCTTAAGGACTTACCTCCTCATCTCGAGTATGCATTCCTTGAAGGTGATGATAAATTACCCATCATTATTTCCGAGATTTGAGTAAAGATGAAAAAGTCGCTCTTATAAAGGTCTTGAAGTCACACAAGCAAGCAATTGCTTGAAACTCTCCGACATCAAGGGTATCAACCCCGAGTTTTGTACTCATAAAATCTTGATGGAGGATGACTTTAAACCAAAGAAGATTCAACATCGAGACGAGTGAATCCAAAGATCCATGATGTTATCAAACAAGAGGTTATCAAACTTCTTGATGTGGATTGATTTACCCGATCTCGGATAGTCCTTGGGTCAGCCCAATTCATTGTGTTCGAAAAGGGTGGCATTACTGTTGTCACTAATGAAGATAACGAGTTAATTCCAACTCGTGCAGTTACGGATGGCGTGTGTATTGACTATCGTAAGTTAAATGACGCCACCCGTAAAGACCATTTTCCTCTACCCTTTATGGACCAGATGCTTGAGAGATTAGCAGGGAATGAGTACTATTGCTTCCTTGATGGTTTCTCGGGTTACTTTCAGATCCCCATTGATCCAAATGATCAAGAGAAAACCACATTCACTTGCCCATACGGAACTTTTGCCTACAAACGTATGCCTTTTGGCTTATGTAATGCTCCTGGCACGTTCCAACGATGTATGATGGCCATATTCCACGACATGATCGGGGAAACAATGGAAGTGTTTATGGATGACTTCTCGGTCATTGGGGATTCTTTTCAATCATGTCTCTCCCATTTAGATAAAATGCTTCAAAGGTGTGAAGACACCAATCTTTGTCTAAAGCGGGAGAAAAGTCACTTTATGGTCAAAGAAGGCATTGTCCTTGGCCATAAGATTTCTAAGAATGTGATTGAGGTAGATAGAGCAAAAGTCGATGTTATTGCTAAACTACCTCATCCTACTACCGCAAAGGTATTAGGAGCTTTTAGGTCATGCCGGTTTCTATCGTAGATTCATACAAGATTTTTCCAAAATCGCCTGACTATGACTCATCTTCTTGAAAAGGATGCTCCTTTATCTTCTCACCCGAGTGCATCATAGCTTTTGAAACATTGAAGAAAAAGCTTATCAAGCACCCATTCTCGTTGCTCCCGACGGGACTTGCCTTTTGAGCTCATGCGATGCAAGTGATTTTGCTATCGGTGCGAGTCCTAGGGCAACGAAGAAACAAGCATTTTCGACCTATTCACTACGCAAGTAAGACTATGGACCGAGGCTCAAACTCATTACACCACCACGTAAAAAGAGCTATTAGCCGTGGTGTATGCTTTTGAGAAGTTTCACATATCTTATCTTGACCAAATGCGAGTGTATACGGATCACTCGACTCTTAAATATCTCTTTGCAAAACAAGATGCAAAGCCGAGATTGCTTAGTTGGATTCTCTCCTCCAAGAATTTGATATCATTATACGTGATAAAAAAGGAGCGAGAATCTAGTCACGATCATCTGTCCAGTTAGAAAACCTCACCAAGATGTTTTCGAGAAAAAGGAAATAAATGAAACATTCCTCCTCGAGACACTCAATGCGGTTTCTTTTCGTGGAAATTCTACCACCCATGGTTTCTTGACTTTGCAAATTACCATGCGGGTAACTTCATTGTGAAAGGATGTCGACCCAAAGAAGAACAAATTCTTCAAAGATGTTAAACATTATTTCGGGACGACCCTTTCTTGTTCAAAATCTGTGCGGATCAAGTCATCCGACGGTGTGTTTATGGACGGAAGCTATTGACATTCTCACGACTTGCCATGCCTGGACCACCGGGGCCATCATAGTCCAAACTACACCGCCAAAAGGTGTTTGATTCCGGTTCTATTGGCCCACAATCTATAAGGATGCCCACGAATTTGTCAAAGCTCGTGGACGCTTGTCGTCGTCATGGTAATATATCTCAAAGGAATGAAATGCCACAAAATGCCATTCAAGTTTGTGAGATATTTGACATATGGGTATTGATTTTATGGGGCCATTTCCATCTTCTCGTGGTAACAAGTACATACTCGTGGCATTGACTATCTGTCAAAATGGGTTGAAGCAAAAGCTTTACCCACCAATGATGCCCGAGTTGTTGTGAAGTTTTGAAATCTGCTTCACGTTTGGAACTCCGAGAGCGATAATCGTGATTGTGGTACACATTTTTGTAATGACCAATTTGAAAGAGTCATGCAAAAGTATGGTGTTACCCACCGCCTCTCATCGCATACCACCCCTAAACAAGTGGGCGGTGGAAGTTTCAAACCGGGGTATTAAAAGGATCCTTGAAAGGACGATGGCGAAAATCGTGCATCCCGGTCGGATAAGCTTGATGACGACTCACGGGCCTTCCGTGCAACTTTCAAAACACCCATCGGTGTACTCCATACAAGCTAGTGTACGGAAAGGCATGTCATCTTCCGATCGAAAGTTAGAGTACAAGGCATCTTGGGCCTTGAAGCATGCAAACTCGATATCTGATACCGGTGATCACGTAAAAGTTCAAATGAATGAACTAAATGAACTTCGTGATCAAGCTTATGAGAACTCTTTGATCTACAAGCAAAAGACAAAGAAGATTCATGACTCCAAGATCAAGAACCGCGTTTTCAACGTTGGTGATCGAGTCCTTCTTTTCAATTCAGTTGAAGATTTTCTCGGAAAGCTCAAGTCCGTTGGTCCGGTCCATTCACTATTGCTAAGGTTTATCCTTATGGTACCGTTGAGTTATCTCAACCCGATGGTCCTAATTTTAAAGTGAATGGTCATCGAGTTAAGCATTACTTTGGAGAGGACATTCCCCTGTGGTTGTCCCGGATTTACAAACATTCCCCATGAACCAATGAATGCGGGGATCGAGTCAAGCTAGTGACTCGTAATCAAAAACATTAGCACGCACCATATGGGTTTTCACCCATAATTCGCTTCTTACCCCTTTCTACCACCCTAGTGTGGGGAGTTTCCACAATGTTGTATATTCTCATTCTTTAAAAAAAAAAAAAAAAAAAAAAAATCTTCTCAATAAATGGCCGTAATATTTCCTTTACGTTCTTTGTTTCGGCATAACCGCGGTACTTTGAATATTGAGGGCAATATTCATTTCTAAGTGTGGGGAATTCTCACGAATTTCATATATTATCTACCCAATTCCCGTTTTTGGCCAAAATTTTTTTGGAGTAAGTGTTCTACACTTACTCATTTGTTATCGATCGCCATGCTTGATAAACTAAAGGATTGGCTAATCCAGAGCAAACGGCTCTTGGTAAAGATATATCAAATCCGTTTATATGGCTTGCAATTTGCCTAAAATTGTATGGTTCTCAACTCACCATATCCTAAAAAGTGAAGAGTTGGCTAGCCCGCAAGGTTATGGCTTGTGGTAAAGGCATGGAAAATCCATAATTGGTATTCACTCACCAAAGATAATCACGATAATTTATCTAAGAGTTGGCTAGTCCGAATGGTGCGGCTACGGTAAAGACACATCAAATCCGTTATATGGTTTATGATTTGCCAATAAATCATTTGGTTATCGTTGTACCAAGGTTCTTACTTGAATCGAAACAATTGGCTACTCCGAGTGATGGCTTTTGGTAAAGAGATAAAATCCATCAAGTTTTCTCAAATCATTGCTAGGGACTAGCAATATCTCGATGTGGGATTGATGAGTGTCTAAATACTCATCATTTTACATAATCTAAACCGCAAAATCATCTGAAACACTCAAAACACATCAAATGATCAAAATATCACAAATCGTGTTTTATGTGTTTTAAATGCAAAATATCAAAATCGATGAAAAATGTATCAAGTTTGCAAAATTGGCGCTTTAGTCCCCAAGTTTTAAAAGTTGCCAAATCTAGTCCACGAATTCAAAATGTGGAAATTTATCATTCAAGGTCCCTGAAGTATTCTAAGTTGTTTAAAATGATCCTTGAATGATTCTTTGGTCAATTGGCAAGAAAAGTCCCTAAACTTTAAAATTTTGCAAAATTAGTCCTTGGATTTTTTAAAATGGAATTTATGCAAAAAGGGTCCTTGTATTATCAAAGTTGTCAAGTTTGGTCCTTGTGAGAGCATTGGAAAAAGTTCACTTTCAGTCCTTGAAGTTTGGTCGAATTACATTTTTAGTCCTTGTATATTAAGCTTAACCAAACGGATCCTATTTAATATCCAAGCCCAATCCAAAAACAAGCCCAAACCCAATCCAGTTTGACCCTTAACCCTTGAGCCTTGAACCTTGACCCCCAGTCCACAACTCCTTTTGACCCCAGCCAACCCTTTTGACCTCCCCCGTTATTAAACCACGGTCAACGCAAGTCAAACCCACTCTCACCCCGCCCAAAAACCAGTGTCACTGTAGCACCCTCTCCCAAGCCAGATATCTCAAAAACCAGAGATGGTTTTCACCACATTTTCAACACCCCTCCATGCTATGTTCCCTCCACCCCCCTCTAAACAACAAAAACCTTAATTGACTCAACCAAACCTCATTAATTCTTAAACCGCTTTGAAGAATTATTTGGCGTAAAAGACACATGTACAGCTCGATTATTTTGAGTGATCCAAGGGCTTAGGTTTGGTGGGAAAGATTCGAGGTCAAAGAGGATTGCTAAAAGTCTATAAAGTGGGGAGAAGAAGCAATGTATGAAGTATCTAGTGTAATTTTATTTTTCCTTAGTCGTTTTCTTTAACTTAAGCTTTTCAATGTATGTTTTTAATTCCAAGTACTTTATTTAAGTCTCTCAAGTGTATTTGAACCTCTTTTAATAAGTAATTCTAAGTTTTAAAGTTTACTTCAGTTTATGCAGTTTTCAATTTCAAAAATATCATGTGAATCAAATGTTGTTTTTAGTTGATTATATGGACTGAAATAGGTCACATAAGCTCCCATATAGCTTTTATAAGCTATTAGAAACAATAAAATTAGGTTTAGCTTCAAAGGTCAAAATCTCAAAATACCAATTAAATAGGTATAAAATCAAAATCACTGGAGAAGGTGTTCACACTGAGCAAGGTGTATTATGGATGGCTTGGGTTAGTAGCTTATTGGTGTTTATAGGGTGTTCACCGGTTCGATTTTCGGTTTGGAGCTTGGAAGCTATTGTAAGCCTTTTTAAGTATTTTTGCATTTCACTGTTGTGGTTGATTAGTTGTTGTAATTTCTTGTTCTTAGTGTTCATTAGTAGTAATTAAGTGTATTTAATCCTTAAAAACAGTTGGTTGATCTTTTAAATTGGTAGTTTACATAAATTTCTTTATAACAGTTAAAATAGCTCTTGTCTTAATTCTTAGTTTTATGTTGTTGTAACTGTTGGTTCATGTTTCTTTAGTCCTAATTAATGATGCTATAAGGTCTGCAATAAGTGTTATGGTTTAAATTTGTGGTTTGCCTTGAAAAATCTTCAAAATAGTCAATATGGGTCTGTTTGGATTTGAGTAATAAAAGCATCTTAAGGTTGCTTGAGTAGTTGTTTATTGTTGACTCAGGTCTCACTTGGTCATATTAACTCAAAGAAGTCAAGAAAGTTAGTGCTTGTTACATCAAAAGTCAAAATCTCTTTATCCAATTCTCTTGATTAACTGTTGGAGTTTTTAAGATCAAGGATCTTGATTTTGTGTTTAAAAGTTGTTAATCTTGCTCTAATCAGTCTTAGTTCACTTTATAACATCATAATCAGTGTTTAAGATCAGTTTAAATCTCATTTTGGTCAACTTTTAGTTTTTGTCAAAAAGTCAAATTGTCAATTGGGTCGTTTTTGAATAAAAAAGATATTTTCACTGTGGGTTTATTAATAGGATCCAGTTTGTAATCTTTTGGATTTTTAAAGTCTAGTTGCTAAAGAAAAATACAAAAATGCTAGTTCTTGGTTTCTCAGCTTTTTGAGTGCTTATTTTTCTGCTTTTTGTGGACACCTGTTTTGAAAAGTGCCCTGTGCACAGATCATAAGCCCATTTTGAAAAGCTTGCATAGAGCTCTTTAGTTGTCCAAATCTTGTAATTTTGTTTCTTTGGGTAGCCAACTGTGCTATCTTGAGGTTCCAACTCTTGTTTTCATTTGGAGCTTGTTTACTAGTGGTTTCAACAAGCCTCAACTTGTCCCACTTCGTGAAAAAGCCAAGTGCTTATTGTCTTTAATCTAGCTTATCGATTGCTTCTTCTTACCTTTTAGCTTCATTTGAGTAGTTTTCACTTATTATATCCTATTCTATCCTTTGTTTCATTGTGCAAGCTTGTTTGAGCTTATTACACCAAAATAAGCTCTTAAGCCACTGTTGGACTTTAAGCACATCAACAAACATTATTTGAGTTTTGTAAATTTTTGTCTTTATTAAAGTTTCATATTATTAGTATTTAAGTAGTTTTCAAAAAGAAAATCCGAAAAACATCAATATAAAAATAGTGATAAGCGTTTATTTAAGATTTTTAGCTTTTTGATTTTTCTTTTCAACTTTTAATAAGCAAATCTTGTTTTTCTTTTTCTTAGGTTTCTGTCATCATATAGGATTTTTAGAAAAGTTTCAGATTTTTCTCTATCTTTTAGTATTTATTATAATTTTAAATAGTTAAAAATAGTAAATAATTAGTAATAAATAATTAAAAAGTATAAAATATCTTTTTGTTTTAAAATTAGTTTTATCATATTTTAGATTTTTCAAAGTTAAAATTTTATTTTCCAAGTTTATTTTATATTTTCTAGTAATTAAGTGTATTTTAAATAATAATTAATTAATAATAATTAGATAAAAGTGTGAAAATATATTTTTAGTTTTAAAATTAGTTTTATAGTATTTTAGATTTTCAGAGTCATAAGTTTATTTTTCTAGCCTTATTTTGTAATTTCTTCTATTTTAGAGTATTTATTAAATAGTTAAATTAGTTTTAATTAATAATAATTAATTAAATAGTGTTAAAATAATTTTCTTTTTCTAATAATTTTCTTTTATTTTTAGGATTCCAAAAATGTTATTTTCATATTTTAGGCCTTTTATTTCTTAGTTTTCACTTTTTATTTTGTACGATGTCGTAGTTTTAAAACTTACGTTTACGCTTTTCTTATCGATTGTTGTGCTTTCCAAATCAGTACTCCATTCCATTCCAATCAATCGAGAGTGTAATATTTCTAATCATAACCTTTACGATCACTATCCTTAGTGATCATTCTATCCTCCGAGTTTGTTTAACACACCATTGAGTCTCCTGGGACTAAACGACCCGGAATTCATTGTATTCTCGATCTTCATTGTATTTGTGTTTAAGCTATTTTAAGTCTATTAGACTTGTTGGTTTAGCATGGATCAATAACACATCAATTGTGAACTACCATTGTTCATTCTTTTAGCTTCGGTGAACTACCATTGTTGTTACCTTGGACGCCATGAATGCCCTCATTATCTGATCAAATGTTGTACCAAGAAACCACAAAACGTTTGGTACACTGTAACTTTTAACCATTTTTTTGTTTAACTATCTGTTTCAACGGCCGAGTATAGGTGCTATGGTATATGTATCATGTTAAACGACCAACTATAGGTGCTATGGTATACGTATCATGTTAAACGACCAACTATAGGTGCTATGGTATACGTATCATGTTAAACGACCAACTATTGGTGCTATGGTATACGTATCATGTTAAACGACCAACTATAGGTATAAAAGACCGAGTATAGGTGCTATGGTATACGTATCATGTTAAACGACTAACTATAGGTGCTATGGTATACGTATCATGTTAAACAACCGAGTATAGGTACTAAGGTATACGTATCATGTTAAACGACCAACTATAGGTGTTATGGTATATGATCATGTTAAACGACCAACTATACGTGCTATGGTATAATGATCATGTTAAACAACCAACTATAGGTGCTATGGTATACGATCATGTTAAGCGACCAACTATAGGTGCTATGGTATACGATCATGTTAAGCGACCAACTATAGGTGCTATGGTATCGTATCATGTTAAACGACCAACTATAGGTGTTATGGTATACGATCATGTTAAACGACCGAGTATAGGTGCTATGGTATACGTATCATGTTAAACGACCAACTATAGGTGCTATGGTATACGTATCATGTTAAACGACCGAGTATAGGTTATCATGTTAAACGGCCAACTATAGGTGCTATGGTATACGTATCATGTTAAACGACCAACTATAGGTGCTATGGTATACGTATCATGTTAAACGACCAAATATAGGTGCTATGGTATACGTATCATGTTAAAGGACCAGTTATAGGTGTTATGGTATACGTATCATGTTAAACGACCAACTATAGGTGCTATGGTATACGTATCATGTTAAACGACCGAGTATAGGTGCTATGGTATACGTATCATGTTAAATGACCAACTATAGGTGTTATGGTATACGTATCATGTTAAACGACCGAGTATAGGTGCTATGGTATAACGATCATGTTAAACGACCAACTATAGGTGTTATGGTATACGTATCATGTTAAACTAACCGAGTATAGGTGCTATGGTATACGTATCATGTTAAACGACCAACCATAGGTGCTATGGTATACGATCATGTTAAACGACCAACTATAGGTGCTATGGTATACGTGTCATGTTAAACGACCGAGTATAGGTGCTATGGTATACGTATCATGTTAAAGCGACCAACTATAGGTGCTATGGTATACGATCATGTTAAACCGACCAGTATAGGTGCTATGGTATATGTATCATGTTAAACGACCAACTATAGGTGCTATGGTATACGTATCATGTTAAACGACCGAGTAGAGGTGCTATGGTATACGTATCATATTAAACGACCAACTATAGGTGCTATGGTATACCTATCATGTTAAACGACCAACTATAGGTGCTATGGTATAGGTATCATGTTAAACGACCGAGTATAGGTGCTATGGTATACGTATCATGTTAAACGACCAACTATAGGTGCTATGGTATACGTATTATGTTTAACGACCGAGTATAGGTGCTATGGTATACGTATCATGTTAAACGACCAACTATAGGTGCTATGGTATACGTATCATGTTAAACGACCAACTATAAGAACCATATTCATCAACGGGTCTATGTTCTTATAAGAACCATATTCATCAGAATTGTGACGAATGACATTTTTAGTCCTTGTATATTAAGCTTAACTAAACGGATCCTATTTAATATCCAAGCCCAATCCAAAACAAGCCCAAACCCAATCCAGCTTGACCCTAACCCTTGAGCCTTGAACCTTGACCCCGGCCCACAACCTTTGACCCTGACCAACCCTTTTGACCTCCCCGTTATTAAACCACCACAACGAAGTCAAACCCACTCACCCCGCCCAAAACCAAAGGTCACCGAGCACCTCTCCCAAGCCGGATATCTCAAAACCATGGTTTTCACCACATTTTCAACACCCTCCATGTTATGTTCCCTCCACCCTCTAAACAACAAAAACCTTAATGACTCAACCAAACCTCATTAATTTTAAACCCGTGAAGAATTATTGGCGCCAAAAAGACACATGTACTGCTCGATTATTTTGAGTGATCCAAGGGCTTAGTTTGGTGGGAAAGATTCAGAGGTCAAAGAGGATTGCTAAAAGTCTATAAAGGGGAGAAGAAGCAATGTATGAAGTATCTAGTGTAATTTTATTTTTCCTTAGTCGTTTTCTTTAACTTAAGCTTTTCAATGTATGTTTTAATTCCAAGTACTTTATTTAAGTCTCTCAGTGTATTTGAACCTCTTTAAGTAATTCCAAGTTTTAAAGTTTACTTCGCTTTATGCAAGCTAATTTCAAAAAATATCATGTGAATCAAATGTTGTTTTTAGTTGATTATATGGATCAAATAGGTCACATAAGTTCTATATATTTTTATAAGCTATTAGAAACAATAAAATTCAGCTTTAGCTTCAAAGGTCAAAATCTCAAAATACCAATTAAATAGGTATAAAATCAAAAATCACTGGAGAAGGTGTTCACAATGAGCAAGGATTATGGACGGCCTCGTTAGAGCTTATTGGTGTTTATGTGGGTGTTCACCGGTTCTCGATTTTCGCTTGAGCTTGGAAGCTATTGTAAAGCTTTTTAAGTATTTTTGCATTTCACTGTTGTGGTTGATTAGTTGTTGTATTTCTTGTTCTTAGTGTTCATTAGTAGTAATTAAGTGTATTTAATCCTAAAACAGTTGGTTGATCTTTAAATTGGTAGTTTACATAAATTTCTTTATAATGCTTAAAATAGCTCTTGTCTTAATTCTTAGTTTTATGTTGTTGTAATCGTTGGTTCATGTTTCTTAGTCCCTAATTAATGATATAAGGTCCTAATAAGTGTTATGGTTTAAATTTGTGGTTCGCTTTGAAAAATCTTCAAAATAGTCAATATGGGTCTGATTTGAGTAATAAAACTTAAGGTTGCTTGAGTAGTTGTTTATTGTTGACTTGTGTCTCATGGTCATATTAACTCAGAAGTCAAGAAAGTTAGTGCTTGTTACATCAAAAGTCAAAATCTCTTTATCCAATTCTCGATTAATGTTGGAGTTTTTAAGATCAAGGATCTTGATTTTGTGTTTAAAAGTTGTTAATCTTGCTCTAATCGTCTTAGTTCACTTTATAACATCATAATCGTGTTTAAGATCGCTTAAATCTCATTTGGTCAACTTTTAGTTTTTGTCAAAAGCCAAATTGTCAATTGGTCGTTAATAAAAGATATTTTCACCGTGGGTTTATTAATAGGATCCATTTGTAATCTTTTGGATTTTAAAGTCTAGTTGTTAAAGAAAATACAAAATGCTAGTTCTTGGTTTTCGCCTTTTGAGTGCTTATTTTTCTCGCTTGGGACACTGCTTTGAAAAGTCCCGTCGGTACGATCATAAGCCCATTTTGAAAAGCTTGCATAGAGCTCTTTAGTTGTCCAAATCTTGTAATTTTGTTTCTTTGTAGCCAACCGTGCTATCTTGAGGTTCCAACTCTTGTTTTTCATTTTGGAGCTTGTTTATTGTGGTCGCAACAAGCCTCTAGTCATTCCACTGTGAAAAAGCCAAGTGCTTATTGTCTTTAATCTAGCTTATCGATTGCTTCTTCTTACCTTTTAGCTTCATTTGAGTAGTTTTCATTTATTATATCCTATTCTATCCTTTTTGTTCAGCAGTAAGCTTGTTTGAGCTTATTACACCAAAATAAGCTCTTAAGCCACCGTTGACTTTTAAGCACATCAAACATTTTATTTGAGTTTTGTAAATTTTTGTCTTTATTAAAGTTTCATATTATTAGTATTTAAGTAGTTTTCAAAAGAAAATCCAAAACATCAATATAAAAATAGTGATAGCGTTTATTTAAGATTTTTTAGCTTTTTGATTTTTCTTTTCAACTTTTTAATAAGCAAATCTTGTTTTTCTTTTCTTAGGTTTCGTCATCATATAGGATTTTAGAAAAAGTTTCAGATTTTCTCTATCTTTTAGTATTTATTATAATTTTAAATAGTTAAAAATAGTAAATAATTAGTAATAAATAATTAAAAAGTATAAAAATATCTTTTTGTTTTAAAATTAGTTTTATCATATTTTAGATTTTTCAAAGTTAAAATTTTATTTTTCCAAGTTTATTTTATATTTTCTAGTAATTAAGTGTATTTTAAATAATAATTAATTAATAATAATTAGATAAAAGTGTGAAAAATATATTTTTAGTTTTAAAATTAGTTTTATAGTATTTTAGATTTTCAGAATCATAAGTTTATTTTTCTAGCCTTATTTTGTAATTTCTTCTATTTTAGAGTATTTATTAAATAGTTAAATTAGTTTTAATTAATAATAATTAATTAAATAGTGTTAAAAATAATTTTCTTTTTCTAATAATTTTTTTATTTTTAGGATTCCAAAATGTTATTTTCATATTTTTAGACCTTTTTATTTCTTAGTTTTCACTTTTATTTTGTATGATACGTAGTTTTTAAACTTACGCTTATGCTTTTTCTTATCCGATTGTTGTGCTTTCCAAATTGCATCCATTCCATTCCAATCAATCAAGAGTGTAATATTTCTAATCATAACCTTTACAGTCACTATCCTTAGTGATCATTCTATCCTCCGAGTTTGTTTAACACACCATCGAGTCTCCTCGGGACTAAACGATTCGAATTCATTGTATTCTCCGATCTTCATTGTATTTGTGTTTAAGCTATTTTAAGTCTATTAGACTTGACCGGTTTAGCATGCATCAAATTTTACGCCGGAGGCTTAATGCTGTTTAGCCATTTTCGTATCCATTGTCGCATATAACCACCATTTGTAAAAGTTTTGTAAAGTTATAAGAAAATCAAAAGTTCATTAGCACTTTTCCTAAAGTGTTAAAACACCAAAAATATAAAACAACAAAACAATCGAACGTTTTCTATTTTGTATTCTCTTTAAGGTGATTCTTGAAGAGATACTATTGGTTAAACAGACGATAACAAAAATATTGTCCAAAAGTTTTTAAACCCATCTCGCACAAATCTTACCTATTTTTTCGGTGGTACTAATATATACATAAAATCAAACCGCAAATCAAGGCAAGGCACTACCTAACTGGGGTGCGACCATTAATAAGTTCCCGAACATCGATTTAAACTTTTTGTGTCACTTCAGATTTGGTGTACCCTTTTCAAAGAAGGTTTTCATTTGTGATTATTGGTTAAGTTCACTTGTGTTTCCTCATTTGTTTTGAAAATTGATTTTTATACATAGGTACGCGCACTGCTCTTCCGCCTACAAGTCCACTTTTCGAACTTGAAAGATTCCTCAGACGTAGAGGACGCTCAGCCCTTCACCGTGATCGAGGAACGCCTACCACCACCACCTCGCCGAAATGGCAAGACAAACCCATGAATGAGCTTCTCCAAGCACCCATCGAGGGTTACGGAGATGCCATTGTTGTCCCAGCCATCGTGGTCGACACTTTCGAGCTCAAAACCGGGTTGCTCAATCTAGTAACCCAAAGCCAATTCTATGGTTTTGAAGGGATGATCCTCATGCACACATTCGATGGTTTAACAAGATAGCATCTACCATCAGTACAAGAATGTCCCACAAGAAGCTATCAAGTTTCTTCGCTCCCATTTTCTGTAGGACAAGCCTGAATTGCTCGTGAGCTAAGACATATCGATCTAATCTTGGACCTTCTTCTTCATCCCCGTGAGTACATCTAGCACCGATGCTAAGATTGATAAACTCATGAGACATTGTTCGAGCTTTGGTTCTAGCTAACGAGGAAGAAAGTCTCCTTCACTCGGACTCCAACACATCTTTGAAGTGAAGAAAGTCGAGGAGTTGTGTCACTTGTGGTGGTCCTCACGCTTACTACAATTGTATCGCCACCGATGGTAGTCCTTTTGAAGCAAATGCTTTAGTGGTAGTTCATGACAAGGAGGTAATCAATACCGTCCTCAAAATGAACCACACTACCGTGCTAACACTAATCGAGCACCACCCGGTTTCAACGAATCATAATATACACAACCGAATCAAAACCAACCTAGAATGAACCAAGGTTATCAAAACCAAGGTAATTTCTATCACGGACCCAATCAAGGTTTCCAACATCGGGGAACCTTCATCAAAACAATTTCAATCGGGGAATCAATTTCATGGGAATATGAATCCTAATCAAGGAATTTTGGTCATAATCAAAACATACGGCCTCAAATTGTCCCTCAACTCCTCCCGTCATTACTCCTCCGGGACCATCATCGATGAGTTCTTGAAGCGGTTTATGAAATCCCAAGATGAAATGAGCAGGTTGTTGGTCGGTCGATTAACGATCTGAAGAAGTCTTTAAATGATCGACCCTCGGGCTCGGTGCTTTACCGAGCAACACGATCGCTAACGAGGGGCGATGCAAGGCGATCACAACCAGTGGTGTTTCATACTGCTGACACGCTATTCCTACTACTCTACTTCTTCTTCTCTCCCTAAGGTAGTGGAAAGCGAACCTCAAAACACAATGGACCTCGACTCCAATGCCTCCTCCACTGTGCCAATGAGTCAAGTTACCAAGGAAACAACGGACAAGGTGCATTATTCTAGCCCACGGTACAGACACGTCCAACCTTGGTAGTCAACCTCAGTGGTCCGAAACCCCGTCTAATCCGAGAGTTGTTTTGAACCTCCTATAGCTCCTATTGAGAAGCAATCCAAATCTTCTATTCCTTACCCATCACGTTTGAATGAGCAAAAGCTCATGAAAGCTAGTCATCAAATGGATAAATTTTTCCAAATTTTCCAAGAGTTACATTTTGACATAAGCTTTGCGGATGCTATCATCTTGATGCCCAAGTTTGCATCAACTCTCAAGCACATGTTAAGCAATAAGGAAAAGTCTGTTTGAAATGGCTAAGACTCCTCTTAACGAGCGCTCTGATCATCTGAAGAAGCTTCTGAAAAGCTTGGAGATCTGGGAAATTTCTCTTACCTTGTGTATTCCGGGAATGGTTGAATGCTTTGCCCTAGCGGATGCAGGTGCAAGCATTAATCTTATGCCATATTCGATGTGGAAGAAACTTTCTCTTAGGAACTCACTCCTACATGCATGACTCTCGAGCTTGCAGATCGTTCCATATCCGTCCTCTTGGCATTCTTGAGGGCGATTTGTGAAAGTAGGAAAGTTCCATTTTCCGGTGACTTCGTGGTTGTTGATTTTGATGCCGATCATCGGGTTCCTCTCATTGTTGGTCGAGGATTCACGAGAGCGGGCCATGCTCTCATAGATGTATTTGAGCAAGAAATCACATTGCGTGTTGGTAATGAAGTTGTCACCTTCAATCTTGACCAAACTTGAGATACTACGCAAATTATGATTACGAGTCGGTTAACGAATAGATATCATCGATGTTGCTTCGAAGAGTACTCTCAAGAAGTTCTTGGTTATTCTCATAATTACGTGAGGGATTCCACCACATCTTCTCGACTATCATAGCCAATTCTACTCCTTCTCACGCTCCGTTTGAGGGCGACTTCATCTTAGATGAGATTGAAGCATACTTGGCTAGTGATTACGTGCCTTGGGAAATTGATCACGCTCCAATTGATATTGAGGGGACATACTTCTTATTGAGAAGTTACTTAATGGTGATCCATCATCAACCCTCACCTAGTGATTCAATCCCAATTGAGATTAATCAAAATGAGATTAATCTGAGGAGATATTCTTCTTGAGAAATTGTCAATCGGATACTTCTCCTCTCCCTCCATCAAACTTCATAACAAGGAAGTCAAGTCGGTTGAAAAGCGAAGAATTTCACGAGGTTGAGCTTAGGACTTACCTCCTCATCTCGAGTATGCATTCCTTGAAGGTGATGATAAATTACCCGTCATTATTGCTCGAGATTTGAATAAAGATGAAAAACTGCTCTCATTAAAATCTTGAAGTCACACAAGCAAGCAATTTCTTGGAAACTCTCCGACATCAAAGGTATAAACCACGAGTTTTGTACCCATAAAATCTTGATGGAGGATGACTTTAAACCAATAGTTCAACATCGAGACGAGTGAATCCAAAATCCATGATGTTATCAAACAAGAGGTTATCAAACTTCTTGATGCGAGATTGATTTACCCGATCTCGAACAGATCCTTGGTCACCCCAATTCATTGTGTCCCGAAAAAGGGTGGCATTCTTGTTATCACAAATGAAGATAACGAGTTAATACCAACTCGATTGGTGACGGGATGGCGTGTTTGCATCGACTATCGTAAGTTGAATAGCGCCACCCGTAAAGACCATTTTCCTCTACCCTTCATGGACCGGATGCTTGAGAGATTAGCGAGGAATGAGTACTATTGCTTCCTTGATGGTTTCTCGGGTTACTCAGATCCTATTGATCCACGGATCAGAGAAGACACATTCACTTGCCCATACGGAACTTTTGCCTACAAGCGTATGCCTTTTGGCTTATGTAATGCTCACGGCACGCTCCAACGATGTATGATGGCCATTTTCCACGACATGATCGGGGAAACAATGGAAGTGTTTATGGATGACTTCTCGGTCATTGGGGATTCTTTTCAATCATGTCTCTCCCATTTAGATAAAATGCTTCAAAGGTGTAAAGATACCAATCTTAGTCTAAACTGGGAGAAAAGCCACTTTATGGTCAAAGAAGGCATAGTCCTTGGCCATAAGATTTCAAAGAACGGGATTGAGGTAGATAGAGCAAAAGTCGATGTTATTGCTAAATTACCTCATCCTACTACCGTCAAAGGTATTAGGAGCTTTTTAGGTCATGCGGTTTCTATCGTAGATTCATTCAAGATTTTTCCAAAATCGCCTGACCTATGACCCATCTTCTTGAAAAGGATGCTCCTTTTATCTTCTCACCCGAGTGCATAGAAGCTTTTGAAACATTGAAGAAAAAGCTTCATGAAGCACCCATTCTCGTTGCTCCGACGGGACTTGCCTTTTGAGCTCATGTGCGATGCAAGTGATTTTGCTATCGGTGCGGTCCTAGGGCAGCGAAGAAACAAACATTTTGACCTATTCACTACGCAAGCAAAACTATGGTGAAGCTCAAACTCATTACACCACTACGAAAAAGAGCTATTAGCTAGTGGTATATGCATTTGAGAAGTTTCGGCCGTATCTTATCTTGACCAAATCGTAGTGTATCTGGATCACTCGACTCTTAAATATCTCTTTGCAAAACAAGATGCAAAGCGAGATTGCTTCGTTGGATTCTCCTCCTCCAAGAATTTGATATCATTATACGTGATAAAAAGGAGCCGAGAATCTAGCGGTGATCATCATCTGATTAGAAAACCCTCACCAAGATGTTTTCGAGAAAAGGATATAAATGAAACATTTCCTCTCGAGACACTCAATGCGGTTTCTTTTCGTGAAATTCTACCACCCCATGGTTTCACGACTTTGCAAATTACCATGCGGGTAACTTCATTAATGAAAGGGATGTCGACCAGCAGAAGAACAAATTCTTCAAAGATGTTAAACATTATTTCGGGGCGACCCTTTCTTGTTCAAAATCTGTGCGGATCAAGTCATCCGACGGTGTGTTTATGGACGAGGAAGCTATTGACATTCTCACGACTTGCCATCTTTGGACCAAGGGGCCATCATAGTCCAAACTACACCGCCAAAAAGGTGTTTGATTCGGGTTCTATTGGCCCACAATCTATAAGGATGCCCACGATTATGTCAAAGCTCTTGGCGCTTGTCAGCGTCATGGTAATATATCTCAAAGGAATGAAATGCCACAAAATGCCATTCAAGTTTGTGAGATATTTGACATATGGGGTATTGATTTTATGGGGCCATTTCCTTCGTCTCGTGGTAACAAGTACATACTCGTGGTACATTGACTATCTGTCAAAATGGGTTGAAGCAAAAGCTTTACCACCAATGATGCCCGAGTAGTTGTGAAGTTTTGAAATCTCTGTTTGCGGTTTGGAACTCAGGAGCGATAATCGGTGATCGTGGTACACATTTTGTAATGACCAATTTGAAAGAGTCATGCAAAAGTATGGTGTTACCCATCGTCTCTATTGCATACCACCCCAAACAAGTGGGCGGTGGAAGTTTCAAACCGTGGTATTAAAAGAATCCTTGAAAGGACGGTGGCGAAATCGTGCATCTGGTGGATAAACTTGATGGCGCACTCTGGGCCTTCCGTACGACTTTCAAAACACCCATCGGTGTACTCCATACAAGCTAGTGTACGGAAGGCATGTCATCTTCCGATCGAGTTAGAGCACAAGGCATCTTGGGCCTTGAAGCATGCAAACTTCGATATCTGAGACGGTAGGTGATCACGAAAAGTTCAAATGAATGAACTAAATGAACTTCGTGATCAAGCTTATGAGAACTCTTTGATCTACAAGCAAAGACAAAGAAGATTCATGACTCAAGATCAAGAACAGCGTTTTCAACGTTGGTGATCGAGTCCTTCTTTTCAATTCAGTTGAAGATTTTCTGAAAGCTCAAGTCCGTTGGTCGGTCCATTCACTATTGCTAAGGTTTATCCTTATGGTACCGTTGAGTTATCTCAACCCGATGGTCCTAATTTTAAAGTGAATGGTCATCGAGTTAAGCATTACTTTGGAGGACATTCCCCGTGGTTGTTCCGGATTTACAAACATTCCCATGAACCAATGAATGCGGGGATCGAGTCAAGCTAGTGACTCGGTAATCAAAAACATTAGCACGCACCATATGGGTTTTCACCCATAATTACATCTTCTTACCCCTTTCTACCACCCTAGTGTGGGAGTTTCCCAGCGTTGTATATTCTCATTCTTTAAAAAAAAAAAAAAAAAAATCTTCTTCTAAATAAATGGCGTAATATTTCCTTTTACGTTCTTTGTTTGGCATAACCATAAGGTACTTTGAATATTGAGGGCAATATTCATTTCTAAGTGTGGGGAATTCTCACGAATTTCATATATTATCTACCCAATTCCCGTTTTGGCCAAAATTTTTTTGGAGTAAGTGTTCTACACTTACTCATCTTGGTTATCGATCCGCCATATACGTAAGACAAAAGGATTAGCTAATCCAGAGCAAACGGCTCTTAGTAAAGATTGCTCAAATCCGTTTATATGGCTTGCAATTTGCCCAAAATTGTATGGTTCTCAACTCACCATATCCTTAAAAGTGAAGAGTTGGCTAGCCCGCAAGATTATGGCTTGTGGTAAAGGCGATGGAAAATCCATAATTGGTATTGACTCACCAAAGATAATCCGATAATTTATCTAAGAGTTGGCTAGTCCGAAGAGTGCGGCACGGTAAAGACACATCAAATCCGTTATATGGTTTATGATTTGCCAATAAATCATTTGGTTATCGTTGTACCAAGGTTCTTACTTGAATCAAAACAATTGGCTACTCCGAGTGATGGCTTTTGGTAAAGAGATAAAATCCATCAAGTTTTCTCAAATCATTGCTAGGGACTAGCAATATCTCGATGTGGGAGTTGATGAGTGTCTAAATACTCATCATTTTGTATAATCTAAGCCGCAAAATCATCGAAAACACTCGAAACACATCAAAATGATCAAAATATCACAAATCAGTGTTTTATGAGTTTTAAATGCAAAAATATCAAAATCAGATGAAAAATGTATAAAGTTTGCAAAATTGGCAGTTTTAGTCCCCCAAGTTTTAAAAGTTGTCAAATCTAGTCCCTGGAATTCAAAAATGTGAAGTTTTGTCATTCAAGGTCCCTGAAGTATTCTAAGTTATCAAAAATGATCCTTGAATGATTCTTTGGTCAATTGGCAAGAAAGGTCCTCAAACTTTGAAATTTTGCAAAATTAGTCCTTGGACTTTTAAAATGGAATTTATGCAAAAAAGGTTCTTGTATTATCAAAGTTGTCAAGTTTGGTCCTTGTGAGAAGTTTGAAAAAGTTGCAAGATCGGTCCACGATGTTTGCGATTTTACACTTTTGGTCCTTGTATTATACTTAAACCAAACCGGACCCTTTGATATAAAACAAGCCCAATCCATTATCCTAGCCCAAACCCTCTTGGCCCTTGACCCTTTGGCTAACCCTTGAGCCAGCCACAATACATTATGACCCCGACCGCTGATTATGACCCGTGTTATTAATACTTGGTCGAAGAAAGTCAAAAATGGGAAAACGCAAGAAACCACCATCTCTGTAGCTCCCTCTCTTCCAATCACGAATCTCCAAAACCGAGATGGTTTGCTCACTTTTCAACTCCCCTCCATGCTATGTTCCTCCTCCTCCTCTAAACTCCAAAACCTTTAATTATCTCAACCAAACCCAATTAAAGCTAAAACACCTCAATTGAAATATTTGGCGCCAAAAGCAAGGTGTATGGTTCGATTAATTTGAGTGATCCAAGGGCTCAAGTGTGGTGGGATAGATTCGAGTACATCAAGGAATCTTTGAAAAGTCTATAAAGGAAAGAGAAGATGCATTGTATCACACTATCTAGTGTAATTTTATTTTCCTTAGTCGTTTTCTTTAACTTAAGCTTTTCAATGTATGTTTTAATTCCAAGTACTTTATTTAAGTCTCTCAAGTGTATTTGAACCTCTTTTAATAAGTAATTCCAAGTTTTAAAGTTTACTTGGTTTATGCGGCTTTCAATTTCAAAAATATCATGTGAATCAAATGTTGTTTTAGTTGATTATATGAATGAAATAGGTCATAAGCTCCTATATAGCTTTTATAAGCTATTAGAAACAATAAAATTAGGTTTAGCTTCAAAGGTCAAAAATCTCAAAATACCAATTAAATAGGTATAAAATCAAAAATCACTTGGAGAAGGTGTTCACAATTTGGAGCAAGGTGTATTATGGATGGCCTTGGGTTAGTAGCTTATTGGTAGCTTATAGGGTGTTCACGGTTCGATTTTCGGTTTGGAGCTTGAAAGCTATTGTAAGCCTTTTAAGTATTTTTGCATTTCATTGTTGTGGTTGATTAGTTGTTGTAATTTCTTGTTCTTAGTGTTCTTTAGTAGTAATTAAGTGTATTTAATCCTTAAAAGCAGTTGGTTGATTTTTAAATTGGTAGTTTACATAAATTTCTTTATAATGATTAAAATAGCTCTTGTCTTAATTCTTAGTTTTATGTTGTTGTAACTGTTGGTTCATGTTTCTTTAGTCCTAATTAATGATGCTATAAGGTCGCAATAAGTGTTATGGTTTAAAATTGTGGTTTGCCTTGAAAAATCTTCAAAATAGTCAATATGGGTCTCATTTGGATTTGAGTAATAAAAGCTGTCTTAAGGTTGCTTGAGTAGTTGTTTATTGTTGACTTGTGTCTCACTTGGTCATATTAACTCAAAGAAGTCAAGAAAGTTAGTGCTTGTTACATCAAAAGTCAAAATCTCTTTTATCGATTCTCTTGATTAACTGTTGGAGTTTTTAAGATCAAGGATCTTGATTTTGTGTTTAAAGTTGTTAATCTTGCTCTAATCGGTCTTAGTTCACTTTATAACATCATAATCAGTGTTTAAGATCGGTTTAAATCTCATTTTGGTCAACTTTTAGTTTTTGTCAAAAGTCAAATTGTCGATTAGGTCGTTTTGAATAAAAGATATTTTCCTTTGTGGGTTTATTCATAAGTTTCACTTATAAGCTCTTGGGATATTAGAGTTTAGTTGCTAAAGAAAAATACAAAATGATAGTTCTCATTTCTCGACTTCTTAAGTGCTTATTTCTTAGCTTTTTGAGAGTACTGTTTCATAAACCGCCTGCGTGCGAACATAAGCCCATTTTGAAAAGCTTGCATAGAGCTCTTTAGTTGTCGAATCTTGTAATTCTTGTTTCTTTGGGTAGCCAACCGGGCTATCTTGAGGTTCCAACTCTTGTTTTTCATTTTGGAGCTTGTTTACTAGAGTCATGACAAGCCTCTACTTGTCCCACTTACGTGAAAAAGCCAAGTGCTTATTGTCTTTAATCTAGCTTATCAGTTGCTTCTTCTTACCTTTTAGCTTCATTTGAGTAGTTTTCACTTATTATATCCTATTCCATCCTTTGTTTCGATGTGCAAGCTTGTTTGAGCTTATTACACCAAAATAAGCTCTTAAGCCACTGTTGGACTTTAAGCACATCAAGCGACTTATTTGAGTTTTCTAAATTTTTGTCTTTATTAAAGTTTCATATTATTAGTATTTAAGTAGTTTTCAAAAGAAAATCGGAAAAACATCAATATAAAAATAGTGATAGCGTTTATTTAATATTTTTAGCTTTTTGAATTTTCTTTTCATCTTATTAATAAGCAAATCTTGTTTTCTATTTTTCTTAGGTTTCTGTCATCATATAGGATTTTTAGAAAAGTTTCAGATTTTCTCTATCTTTTAGTATTTATTATAATTTTAATTAGTTAAAAATAGTAATTAATTAGTAATAAATAATTAAAAGCATAAAAATATCTTTTCTGTTTTAAAATTAGTTTTATCATATTTTAGATTTTTCAAAGTTAAAATTTTATTTTTCCAAGTTTATTTTATATTTTCTAGTATTTAAGTGTATTTTAAATAATAAATAATTAATAATAATTAAATAAAAAGTGTGAAAAATATATTTTTAGTTTTAAAATTAGTTTTATAGTATTTTAGATTTTTCAGAATCATAAGTTTATTTTTCTAGCCTTATTTCCTATTTTCTTTTATTTTAGAGTATTTATTAAATAGTTAAAATAGTTTTTAATTAATAATAATTAATTAAATAGTGTTAAAAATAATTTTCTTTTTCTAATAATTTTCTTTTATTTTTAGGATTCTAAAAATGTCATTTTTATATTTTTAGGATTTTTATTTCTCAGATTCACTTTTTATTTTGTGCGTATACGTAGTTTTTAAACTTACGCCACGTTTTCTTATCGATTGTTGTGCTTTCCAAATCATGCTCATTCCATTCAATCAATCGAGAGTGTAATATTTCTAATCATAACCTTACGATCACTATCCTTAGTGATCATTCTATCCTCGAGTTTGTTTAACACACCATTGAGTCTCCTTGGGACTAAGCGACCGGAATTCATTGTATTCTCGATCTTCATTGTATTTGTGTTTAAGCTATTTTAAGTCTATTAGACTTGTTGGTTTAGCACTGGTATAATGATCATGTTAACGACCAACTATAGGTATAAAAGACCCAGTATAGGTGCTATGGTATCGATCATGTTAAACGACTAACTATAGGTGCTATGGTATACGTATCATGTTAAACAACCGAGTATAGGTACTAAGGTATCACGATCATGTTAAACGACCAACTATAGGTGTTATGGTATATGATCATGTTAAACGACCAACTATACGCTATGGTATAATGATCATGTTAAACAACCAACTATAGGTGCTATGGTATACGATCATGTTAAGCGACCAACTATAGGTGCTATGGTATACGTATCATGTTAAGCGACCAACTATAGGCTATGGTATATTATCATGTTAAACGACCAACTATAGGTGTTATGGTATACGATCATGTTAAACGATCGAGTATAGGTGCTATGGTATACGTATCATTAAGCGACCAACTATAGGTGCTATGGTATACGATCATGTTAAACGACCGAGTATAGGTTATCATGTTAAACGACTATAGGTGCTATGGTATACGATCATGTTAAACGACCAACTATAGGTGCTATGGTATAATCATGTTAAACGACCAAATATAGGTGCTATGGTATACGTGATCATGTTAAAGGACCGCTTATAGGTGTTATGGTATACGATCATGTTAAACGACCAACTATAGGTGCTATGGTATACGTATCATGTTAAACGACCAGTATAGGTGCTATGGTATACGATCATGTTAAATGACCAACTATAGGTGTTATGGTATACGTATCATGTTAAACGACCGAGTATAGGTGCTATGGTAACGATCATGTTAAACGACCAACTATAGGTGTTATGGTATACGTATCATGTTAAACGACCGAGTATAGGTGCTATGGTATACGTATCATGTTAAACCGACCAACCATAGGTGCTATGGTATACGATCATGTTAAAGCGACCAACTATAGGTGCTATGGTATACGTGTCATGTTAAACGACCGAGTATAGGAGCTTTCCGTTACAAGCGTAAATGCTTTGATGCGGTTATTTGTCTGGCGTTTTGGGTTTTGTGGAATTTCGCAATTCCTTTATTTTTGATTCGGTGAAGCCTAGGAAGTCCAATATTTTCGATGACATAGTCTCTATATCCTTTTTGGCTCAGAATCGTGAAAAGAATTGTAAGATGTTATGGGGGTTTGGTTACAAAACCCGCCACTTGTAATATGTAACTTTTTCAAAGCTTGCTGGTTTTTATATAAGTTTTCTTGTTCAAAAGAAAAAAGACTTTTTATTGGCATATTTTATGGAAAAATGCTAAATTTGGCTTATCATCGGAAAACTAAAAGTTGATTTTAAAATTTTAGTCCCAAATTTTCATAGATTTGTTAGTAAGTCAAAGCTATTGTAATATTTGGCTCGTTTATTCGAAATTTATTGACTTTTTTATTGGTATATTTTTATTAAAAGTGCTAAATATGTCATAGATATTTGAAAAATAAAATTTACTATATAAAAAAATTGTAAAAAGTAAAAAGTTAAAGTAGTTTTTGTAAATTGTTACATACCTTAGGGTTTGTTTTGAAATTTGTTTTAAAAATTATATATAATCTTGAGTATATATAAGCGTAAGTAAATAAAGTTTAGAGTCGTAAAGTGCTAGATATATAGTTTAAGGGTGTGGTTTGAATTTTATTTATTTTTGTAGAAAATATATATTAAACTTTAATATTTTTATAAAATCATACATTAGTTAAAAGTATTGCAATATTTGGTTCATCGTAATTTAGAGACCTTTTCATCGGTAAATTTTTTACAAAAAAAATGCTAGCTATTTGTTGAATCTACTATTTGATAAATAAAGTTTGTTATATAAAAGAAATCGTAAGTAGCTAAAAATACAAAGTAATTTTTGTAGTTGCCGTATAGCTCGAGGGGTGTTTTGAAACAATTTTTTTCTTTTGCCTACAACTATGGCTAATGTATAAAAATTACACAGATACTGTATATAGTTATGATGTGAGAGTTTCCTATCCTTTGACTTTAGAGGTAATGTTAATTATTGATGAAATTTATCACAAAATTATTGAGATAAGACATGCTGATTTAGTGTTGTTAGGTGAAGATGATAAAGGGCCACAATGACCACAAATACGATTATAACCAGGTACCAAAATTGTACGTTATGATATCATATCATTCATAATTGAAAACAATAATTCAAGACCTTTTTTTCCTTAAAAGAAAAAGGGTTTGATCACTCCATAAATCCTATTAAAATGACATAAAGCTATAAGAATTTACAATGAGGTGCAAAATGTGACAAGACATGTCGATTGAACATCTAAAACAACCAAGCTAATTCGACACTAGCTAGTGATCAAAACAACACCTAACAAATCCTTACGAAACCAAAGACCATTCGATGTCAAGGTGATTTCTTGAACTTCAACGTTAGCATCTCAAGACGCATCTCTTAAAATGTATCGTTGAGTACGTAAATCACTTCAAATAGTTACCTTTTCTGAATAAGCTTAAAGTAAAAGCTTTGCTACCACAACATGAACAAGGCTTCTATGAGATAATTTAAGAGACTTATAATAAAAGCCAAATATTTCCTAAACAAACATGTATTGTTACTATATCTCTAAAAAAGCTTCTTCATTTCTGGTTTGAGTCACTCATGAAGTCATCACAAGCTTTGGTCACCTACACAATCTTTTCTTGTTATGGGTATCAAACAATTAAAACGACAACACACACAAAATAGAAAATATATATGAGTAATACCGATCGAACTGTATTTAAGTCCTTTTGTTATTCTTTTTAAGAAACAAAATATCGAAAACATGGTTTATTTATAGATGAAGCGTTCTACATCCTGCTACATTTTCTTCTTACTTATCCTCCTACCCGCATGTGAAGATGAGAAGTGAAATTCACTTTTTTTTTCAACATCTCATCCAATCACTTTTAGAAATGCACCAAATCGATATAGCATGGGTTATTTATACGTGACAATATGGTTTATGGTTAAAGGCATGCTAACTAAACTTGATCCAGTTGGGTGAACATTTTACCCAAGTACAAAGATAATATTCCATAAGAATTCATGGGACAAACATTATTTTACGTAAGATTTTATACTATTTGATATATTACTACGTAATATTTAATTAATCTACCAAATAAAATCAAATCCGAATGATGGAAAAGCAACACACGTTCTAGCTAGTTCTATATTGACTTTTCATTGTATTCAAATACCTAAAGTCAAAAGAGCTATACATTGAGCCCAAAATGATTAAAAAATAAGATCCACCACTCGATGAAACAAAAAAATAATCAAAAATGTGATAATAACTTTTAGCTAACCTTTTAACATTTCAAAAAACAAATGTAGTAGTTTTTTCTTTCCAAAAATAATCTATAGTATGATGATGTTTACACAGCCTTGTTTTAGAAGCAGCAAAAAGAACAACACAAGGGATATGTGACTTCATCAAAGCAAAATAAAAAACTTCAAAATGTCTAAATTACCCTCCTTGCTCACTCGAAACCTACAAGGTAAGAGAATCAAAAGGTAAGGTAGAGTTTTTGACTAAAATGTACGTGATTTTTTCTTTTAAACAGCCGAGGTTTTCTCTTCTTCTTTTATTTGTTCAGTTATTCACGAAGGCAAAGTATTTGACCAAAATGCATGCAGCCTAACTGAGTTATCGCGTTGACTGTTTCTAAAACCTATTCATAACCACCTAAAATATATCTAAAGAGATTTAAACCTTAAATTTCTTATGAGAATATCAAAACGCTTAATCACTATGTCACATTTGTGGTGGTTCCTTGTCTAAAAAGTATCCACACTAATATGTATTAACCAAATATCTGCGCGTTGAGTTGATAAATACCGGACAATTAAGTTTATTTGTGACAATTGTATAAGGAACATAGTTAAGAAATCAAAATCTATAAACAAAATAAGGCACATCTTACAAAACATATATTAAAATAAAGAGAAATTCTAAAATAAGTCGAAAAAAATCTTGCATTTATCCTGTTAAATGGCTGTTTTGTTTAAGTTTTTTTTAATTTTGAATTAAGTACGATTTCTTTACCCTGTTGACTTCACAATTTTGACATCGTTAATTCTTTTGTACTTTTCCGTAAAAGTGCATAAGAATGACACGTATCAAAATTGGGTAAGTTCAGCAGTCAACAGTCAATCAGCGATTGACCGAAAGAATGACGCGTGTCAAAATTTTGATTGAAGTCGAAATAATTGAAATAATCGAGCGACGACTAAATGGAAAAGCCCAAAAATGACCATTTAACGGACCACGCAAGACTTTAAACTTATTTTAATTTTTCTTAAAATAATTGTATTAGGTGTAAAATGAGTCTGTGATAATTTGAAGGAATTTTTCTCTACATATTTTACCCTTCAAAGTATTTTAATGTATTATGAAAATTTAAGTTAATTATTGTCACATTCTCAATTTACGATCATTTTCAAATTTACTATTCACTAAAATTTACTATTCATCGATTACTATTCATCATTTTACTATTCATCGGTTTTTAAGTCGAGTTGATATTTTGAGAAGTTATTTCAAAATTTTACTATTCACGAAACTATTCATGGGAGAAAATTTATATTTACGACCATATCTGCATATCGGTTCATGCATGGGTTCGCATATTTCGATAACGATATTTTTCTATTAAATAATATTATCGCATTCGATCATTTATTTTGAACAATTGATCCGAAACTTCCAAAATTTTCCTAATATATTTTATACTCATTTAAGACTATAAAAATTATATTATTAGTTTACCCAATGTTTCAAATTACTTGTATATAAATTGTTATATAAATATATTTACGGACGGTTTTAAGTAAATTCAACTCGATAATTATTTATTCACTCAAATCTTTTGAAATGAATTTTATAATTTTATGACTTGATATATTTTATTTTGTTAGTTAAAATCAATTTCTAGCTAATGCTACACTAAATACCAAATTATATTTACTTAATATACTAATAATTACACTTAAATGCATTTAATTCACAAAACCCAAAACTCTTCACCCTTTATTCCTTGGTCGACATCCCCCCTTTGTCACCATTTTCATTTATTAAATGCAACACCTAAGTGTACACCTTTACTTCTTATTAGATATTTAATATATACACTTATATTATACTAAATTTAAAACACATAGAAACACACTTACTCAAGGTGAGTAAACTCAAAAACTCTCTCTCCTCTCCTCTCTTAGAACCAAGCCAAGACCCAAAACAAGGAAGAAACTCAAGATTTTCAAGGATCAAGTTATTTTATAAACACTAGTATACTCTTTTAAGGGTTTTGCAATAAAACCTAGAGTATTTAGGAAAACCTTGTTCTATAAACCTCATCATCATACTAGTAAGCATTTCATGATCATTTTTACTCTTTCATAATATTCATGAGTTATTTTATCATTCTAGTAGAAATCATGCAAGTTTCATGTGTATCTATATACCACTTTTAATGTTTTAGTACTTATAATTAGTATATCATCCTATAATTAATCCCTTGAAACATATCATTTTGATGATGTCTAGGAACTCATGACACTCTAAGAAGGTGTATGGTAGGTTTAGAATAGATTTGGTGTTGATTTGAAGTGGTTAGAATAAGTATTACATAGAAAATCACTTTCGACAACTATATAATAAGGTCGATCATTTTGCAAAGTCTAGAAATTTCGACGGGTTAAAGCGGTGGTCGCTTGAGGCGGTTAAAAGCAGTTTATAACGAAGAAGTTATGCTATTTCAAGTTTAACGGCGAAACTATATTTTCGGAAAAACAACATGTTGTCCAGTTTTTAAGGGTAAAAAATGAGTCTTAAGCGTTATCTAAATGAGTCGATTTATCAAAAATATATTAGTATACTTTAACACAAAGCTAGGGACATATAAAGCGTGAAAACGGACTTATAACGACTAAATTACAGCGTTTAAATAAGGTTGTCGTAACTACTTTCACAAGTATAACACATATATATATATTTTCTAATAGCCAAACTAGTTGTGCCTAGTGACCATGTTGAGAGTCGTTTTCACATCGATAGAATACTTTTAGAAAAGCGATGTCTTCTTGTAAAAGTAAGTTCACTTAGCCTATTTTCTAAAATGTTCAACCGTTCGTCAAAGCGGGTTGTAACGAATAAATCGGTCACTCAAACTTTCTTGAAAAGTACCTTTAAACAATATTTTTTGGTACAAGTACCCTACTTCACATATGTTTTTCTCCATGATCGAGACCTCTATTATAAAAATTTAAAAGCTAAGACTTTGAGATAATGGTACAAGCTTTCAAAACCGTTGAGTTTGTTTCCTAACACTCGATATTCACTATTTTACAACTAGTTTTTCGAGGCCATTTAGTCACTTATCATGAATTGTCAAATTATATTGTTTCTGACGAAAAGCGTAATTTCTTAATAAATCACTAAATGATTATCGTAGGATATCATTTCGTAATAATACTTGTAAAGTAATTTATAACTTGATAAGGCGTTATAAACTTATTTTCGACGATAAACTTTATTTTCAAATGTACAAGTGGTATGGATATCATATGAGTTTGCATGCATGACATTGTTTCATGACTTACATTAGAACATATCATTCATATTAGGTTGCAGATAGAGATTGCACCTCATTTCAGTGTACCCACTTTTGTCATCATAATCATTGCAATCAGGTGAGTTCGTAGCCCCACTTTTACTCGTTTAATTGTTTTATAAACTCTTTGGGGGAGATACATGCTCAATTACTTGCTTTTACTTTACCCTTATATGAACTTAAATAACTGTTGTTTCACTACTTATGCTAGTAAGTAGATTGTGCCCGAACTAAATTGATCACTATGTTATGAACACTATTATTTGAACCACTTTTCTTGATTTTGAGCCTTCGACATATATATTTGAACTCTTTAACTCGATAAGAACATATTGGCATAGATTTGAACACTTTAACTTTATTTAATTCTTTTGACATATAATTAATCTCTTATAACTTGATTTAATTACATTGACATATAATTAATCTCTTTAACTTGATTTAAAACATTTTGACATATAATTAATCTATTTTAAATTGATTTAAAATACTTTGACATATAATTAATCTCTTTTAACTTGATTTAAAACATTTTGACATATAATTAATCTCTTTTAACTTGATTTAAAACATTTTGACATATAATTAATCTCTTTTAACTTAATATTGAACCTTTTGACTATTTTGAACTTGTTTGACTTTATATTGAACCTTTTGACTATTTTGAACTTGTTTGACATAATATTGAACCCTTTGACTATTTTAAACATTTTGATATGTTTTGAGCTCTTTGACTGTTTTGAACTTTTGAACTCGACTTAAACTCTTGAACATAATTCGAACTTTTGAATGGAACACTTGAACTTAATTACAAACTTTTGAATGGAACCCTTGAACTTAAATACGAACTTATGACTTGTTTGAACTTATTGAACCGTCGTGCTATGACCTTGACCTAAAGTCTCCCGTGTTTGGAGCATCACTATAAAGTCTCCCATGTTCGGAGCATCACTATAAAGTCTCTCATGTTGAACATCACTATAAAGTCTCCCTATGTGAACCGAGCAATACTAAGTCTCCCTTGTACAGGCGTTACAAATTCTCCCGGGTTCGGGTGTTCTTAATTGTATATAATAGTTGTATGATGTACCGTTTCATACATTCGCATTGTTAGTCTCTATTAGTAGGTAGTATGGATAGCTATTAGAGGTTGACCAACCCTCGTTCACTATGTTACAGGCATATTATTTATTCTGGGGCTTTGCACGGCATACATTATTATATGTGGTGCTATATTGTGAACTATTATGACGATGTATACTCGACCACTAGACACACTATATTTTGTGCAATGGGTTGTGAACACACATGTTGCAAGTTTTGTATGGGCGGAACTTGGGCCGAGTGGATTTACAATGCCTTTGCTTTGTGGACTATTCTAAATGACCAAAAACTTTGCCTTTCTTTGCATGAGCGTTCTTTAAAAGCTTTACTTGTTAAACAAACTCTATGAACTCACTCAACCATTGTGTTGACACTTTTAGCATGTTTTATCTCGGTATCTAAGGCGCTCACTTCATGGCATGCATGTGGACTTATCATAGAGTCGTAGGATGACGTGTCTCATATATTTTATGCACTTAAGCGTCGTTTGATTGTAACAAACTCATTTTGGTACTTTGGAAATCTTTTGGGACCTATGTTTTGTAAACTCGATTATTTTACATAATCAAGCGATATTTTCAAAGCGACACTTTAGGTCGTTCGATATAATCATAACTTTGATGCTATGCGATCATCCCCTGGTATTCCATTCCATTGCAGAAAGCAGTTAATTTGTGGGTGTGACAATTATGTAGTTAAATTTCCATATTTGAATTGTAGCATTATTGTTTTTAAAACAAAATTCTATAAAACAATTATATTTGAATTGATAGAAAATTTGAATGTAAGAGCAATTTATAATTGCAAAATGTATAACCATCTACCAAAATATTTTCTTCTTGAATGTTGAAAGCAAGGTTTTCAAGATCGGGATCTTACTAAAAATCGTTTCGTTTTTGCAACATGAGAATCGTAAGATCGGATCGGGATCCAAATTTCTACTATAATATGATTTTCTTAATAGTCTTTTCAAGGTTGCAAAATTGGGAATCGGTATTGAGCGGTCGACCCGCATAGCTTGTAATCGGTCTGGCGGGATGTCGGTGATTAATCGGAATGGCATTCAAGCGATTTTGGGTATTCCGTGATATTTGGGTATTTTCGTGAGTTTTGGATATTCTCGATAGGACTTTCCTTGAAAACATTTTTAATAGATATAAAAACAAATATAACTAATTAAAACTTGTTCACAACAAGTTTTGGATATTTTCGCCAGATTTGCAAGTTCGTGAGTTTGACCACCGTGCTAACCGTCATTGACCATGGATTGACCGATTTGTTTGACCCGATTACATAATCTAAAGAAGATTGATGTACCAAATGCGCCAAGCGGTGATTAATCGGCCTACAAGGCTTTGTTTTGCAACACTTGGTCTTTTTAGTATTATTCAAATTTATAAATTATTATATATAATAAAGACAAAATTATCTAAATGTTTTATGTAAATGTTGTCCTAAGTTATAAATATGAAATGTTTAAAAAAATTAACATGTTCTTTTTAAATTGTATAAAACATAATCCATAACTTTATAGTTTTTATAGTTTGCGGTTTGAAAAAAATAAGATCGGGTCGGATTAGATCTTAAGATCCTATAGTCAAGATCGGAATTTTATAAGATCTTAAACTTGCTATGATCCTACGTAGAAACCGGATCATTTTTCCTTTATAATATCGTAAATTTTAAGATCAGAATCGGCATCTTAATAACTATAGTTGAAAGTAGTCAACACTCAACATACCAGAAGGGTAATATCGTCATTTCTCAAACTCCCATGACCGTAAATTAATTGCAAAATCTTGGGGGAGCTGAGGGTTTGATAAGTGGCACATGATTGTTGGCATTTCCACACTTTTTCCATGGATAAAGTTATTGCTTTTCCCTCACTTTTTGCTCCCCATCTTTCTATTTCATACGTCTCAAATTAAATCATAACAGCAACAATACCAATGTATTAACTTGTATACTTTGGTTTAGACTTTATTTTATGCATAGTTTGACATTGTATGTGAATTGTGAAGTAGCATAACATAATATTTTTTATTTATTCTCTTCGAGTCCTATGAATTAGTCAGCCAAAATAGGTCGGACATTTTAGTTTTCTCCATAGATAAAGCACTTTCTTGAGGTTTCTAAGTGATGTTCAAAGCAAAACTTATATATCATTTGCGTTTACAAAACACAATACATAGAAAAATTCTCCAAAACAAAATTCCAAACATGGCCTTAGCCGAATTTGTTGAAAAAAACAAGTGGTTTTTAATTTAATATGTACAATAGTCTTTTTATATTGTGTACTATTTTTTATTCCTATAACATATAGTAATAGTATTGCATTAAATGTGTGACAAGAGAGGGGAGAGAAATATGGGTAACATTTCAGAATTTAAAGCATGAAAGCATCAATCAAAGACCAAACCACATGAATCTTGGCAAATTTTCTTGTCTCCCTCTTTTTTCTTCTAAAAATAAACAAACAAATCCAATAATTTTCTTTCATTAAAAACAATGCAACTTAGAAATAATGTTGATCTTTTCATGTTACTCATTTTGGTGTTAAGTTATTTATCATTTTCAATCCATGCTTCTGTGACAAATCCACCTATTTCTTCCATGGATGAACCTATTCTTCCTAGTGAAGGTAATACACCTTTTTCACAAATGCCAACTGAAATGGAAGCAAGTTCTCCAGGTATATTATACAAGTGTTTATGTTTTTTTTTTAAACTTATTGTATGCATTTTTGCAATGTTGAAAGAATTTTAAATGGTTAAGTTTTTTATGTTAATCTGTAGTTTTGCTCAAAAAGAAGTTCATATATTATATAAAATGTAACTTGCTTTCAAATATGGCTTTGATCAAAAAATTTCTAAGAACTTTTTTGTATTCATATGTTATTGATTGTATTTTTCTTATAGGAAATGCTAACAATGTTGTCACTAACAACTTTCAGAAACTATTGGTATCATTAAGTTATTAATAATATAAATCTTCATGTTTTTCCACTTGAATAACCAATGAATATAGTGAATAATGAGTGTTTTTCATAGGCTATACCATTACCCGCGCATAACGGAGATGGTGTATAGCAGCATTAATTTGTGTGTGTAATTTTTTATATATTTTTTCTTTATGTGGGTGACATGTAAGTGAGCGGAGAAAATTAGTGGTGTAAATTATAATCAAGTATTTAAATATTCAATAGATTGCATTGACTTTTATAAGTAGTGGTATTTTAGTCTTACAATTTTACTCATTTTTAAAAAATTTAAGTTTTAAACAAATGTGTTTTTTATTTATATGTAGTACAAATATTTATGTCTAATATTTGATTGTTTTTATTGTTAAAATGTGGAGAATTGGTTGTTAGCCACAGAAACCTTTTCTTATTATGAGTAGCTAAACTATAAACTTTGTGTATATATATTTTAAAATTTTTATGTTTAAAACCATCTTTTAAACTAAAAGTAATGTGACAATGGAAGAAAATATTTTTTTTACTTGAATAATGGCATAAAAAGGTAAAAAGTTCATCAATAATAGTGTAATTAATACTAGTATTTGTTTTGGATAATAACAAAACAATGTATCTAATTTGTTCGTTTTATTTTTATTTTGTTATTAAAACACAACCTTTTAAATTTGAACTTTTGTGTATTTTGTTCATGTACAATGACGATTTTACCGTTCGACGTTAACGGATTGGTTAAAAAGCGTAAGGGTAGAATGGTCATAAAATACATACAAAAGTCGAAATTTGAAAGGTTTGTGTTTTGATAGCAAAACAACATATAAAATGAACAAGTTAGATTTTTTTTTTTTTTTTTTTTTTATTATCCATATTTTTAATAGCCCAAAATGGGTAATTATGGTGCTTTTGTTTTACAAAGTTGTTAATATGATTTTCTGATAAACACAGGAGTATCAGAAATAAGAGTAGTTCATCATGAAGATTTGAACAAGAGGATTCTTGTAGCACTCATTGTTGCTTCAACTCTTCTTGTGTCAATTCTACTGTTTTTATCATGTTTATGGATATATCGGTCAAAAACTGAAAAGATCCGATACAAAAAAGCCCAACTAAGCCAAGGTACGTGTAATATTTTATATCCTTACTAAATCGTACAAGAAGGTAATGTCATATCGATGCATATTCATTTTGGACATGTACTTTAGAAACTTTTGTTACCGTTCTTTGCATTTTTACCTTTTAAGATTAATAAACTTTGTGTTATTTGACATGCTCATAGATGCTTCGAAAGGGTTGTCATTGGGTCCGATTTTGGATAAATTCAACCCTTTGAGAATGACTGGTAAAAAGGGGTCGGTGACTGTTATAGAATACGAATGGTTAGTGTCTGCAACAAAAAATTTCCATGAAGACAATATCATAGGCCATGGTTCATTCGGGAGCGTATACAAAGCGTGCTTCAATGATCATTTCCTTGCAGCTGTGAAAAGAATCCATGGTGGAGGACCCGATGCTCAAAGAGGATTTGAGGTAATGTTTCAAATTTGAAAGCATAATTATATCGAGTTCCATGAATTTTTAGCATCTTTTCCAATTATGTGCTTTGTTTGCAGAATGAGATAAGTTGTTTAAGCAGGATTCAGCATCAAAACATCGTTAATCTTTTGGGATATTGCATACATGGCGATACAAGGTTTTTGGTATACGAAATGATGCCTAACGGTTCATTAGAATCCCAATTGCATGGTAACTTCTCTTACTATTTCTGAAAAATACTTAAAGAACGATGCATGTTCGATAACATCCACTTGTTAATTAGTATTTTTACGTATTACTTTTTCTCACACTACTTAGGACCGTCTCATGGAACTGGCTTAAGTTGGCAACACCGAATGAAAGTGGCACTTGATATTGCCAGGTATTCCGTCTTTGGCTGACTTTAAACCTTTTTGACCTGCTTCCTCTATTAGCTAAAACTTTTGATTTGACCCGTTTGAAATTTACAATGGAAAACGAAATCAACCTATTTATAGGTAACCGGGTGGAAATTTCTACATATAATATCTATATCTTGTGTCTTGTCGGTTTTGATGATTAATGCATCGGTATCTTGGTCTTTTTGATATAGAGGACTAGAGTACCTTCATGAGTGTTGCACCCCTCCGGTGATTCATAGAGATCTTAAATCATCCAACATTCTTCTCAGTTCCACCTACAATGCAAAAGTAAGAACCACAGTTCAGTAGTTCAAGTTTGACAAACCCGTTATTATTAGGTTGACTTAGTGATGTTTGACTTACTTTTCAGCTTTCTGATTTTGGACTCGCGATTACGGGTGGGATTCATGGCAAGAACAACATAAAGCTTTCAGGAACATTAGGCTATGTCGCTCCTGAATACTTATTGGATGGTATGCAATAGTTTCATTAGCGGCAATTTAAATGTAAAAGAAATATACTTTCTGTCAGCTTCTATTTTATGAAATTTGCGTTTGAGTTTGTTCGTATCTCGAATATGTTAGTATAAGACAGTGAACTTTTACAGGTAAGCTAACTGATAAAAGTGATGTTTACGCTTTTGGAGTTGTACTTCTAGAACTTTTGATAGGAAGAAAACCCGTGGAGAAAATGTCACCATCTCAATGCCAATCTATCGTCACATGGGTACGTAATATGATTACTCATTGTTACTTTATATCACCATTAAAAAAAATCGTAACTAACTCAACAATGCTTTTGACAAACAGGCAATGCCTCAGCTAACAGACAGATCAAAGCTTCCAAGCATCGTTGATCCTGCGATTAGAGATACAATGGACTTAAAGCACTTGTATCAAGTTAGTACAATCTCACATAACAACTCTTATAAAATATTTTTGGAAGAAGTACAACTCTTATATATTGTTAAATGGTATGATTGGTTCTTGTTTATTGTATAGGTTGCTGCTGTAGCTGTGCTATGTGTACAACCGGAACCAAGTTACAGACCATTAATAACGGATGTCTTACATTCATTAATCCCATTAGTACCTATCGAGCTTGGAGGGTCATTAAGAACTACCGAATCTTGATCAATTTGTATAGATTATTGATTTCAGGCTGCATTTTATTACTAGTAAGTTCTTGAGCTAATATTTATTGTTTCAATCATTTAGTTGAAATAAAGTTAGATAAACCAACTCTTTTGGGTCCTCGTTGTTTTACGCTATGAAATGTTGTAATCAATGCATTTATGAGTCTGCTTTACTCATTGCTGGATGGTTTTTCGCAGCAAAGTACAATGAACAGTGTACAATGTACATGATATCTAGTTAGTTACATTTAATGTAACAGCCGAGAAAAGCATCCTTATTTTGTGACTCTGCAGTTGGCTGTTGGTCACATGAATTCTTTAAATGCTTCACATGAATTCATCCGGAAAATGTAATCATATCTAGCTCTCATTTTGAATTATGGTACTTTATGCTTAGATTCTGTACATTTATGCGACAAAATGGCTGGCCGGGCATGTGATGCATTCAGTCAAAATGGGTAAACTTTTGATACCGGGTTGGGTCGAGATGTGTTGTCTTGAAACATTATTTGTTCAAGGTTACAAAAGCTATACTATTTCAATAATAGAATGATAATATATTTTTATAGTACTACGTACTACATAGTTTAGCTGGTTTTAGTTCAACTCGATAGAGATACAACAGAACCTAAATCGACCCGTTCATAAAAAAATGAGATGAATCATTGATATGAACACGCATATTAGTGTTGACGATGTTCATTAAAAAAAACTCGGATTAATATTAAAAGAATTAATCGAATACAATGTCATAACTGAATAAAAAAATATGAGATTCAAGAAGAGAATAAGACATTCTTTTTGCCAACTGTGGAACGGGTATAGCCCGATCTTGTATGTCAGCTTATTCCCGCATCTCTCGGTTATGATGATCTTCCATGAAAAACAGACCTTCTCGAAATCATGCTCTCCTAACTCTTATTTATGTTTTCTTTCCAAAAATGTATCTTCTTGATGACTTAAACCGTGTAGTGTTGTTGGATGGTTTCAATGTCAAGACCCTTTAGCTTCACCACTGACTCGACATGCCCTTTTAGTGTGTGAAGTTCCCTCAATCTGTGATTTAAAATACGGATATGAAATTAGTATCATACTAATTTATACGCTGTTAGAAATAAAAGTTAACCCAAATTGACCCGTTAAGAAACGAGACTTACCTAGCAACCTCAGCTCGCCTCTTTGCTTGTTCTGCAAGTTCTGACAATTCCTATAATCAGTTTTGTCTTTCAAGATATCGTTTGAATTTGGTGCTTGGAGACCATGCAATGTACGTTGGTCGGTGGCCCATTGAGCTTCCCTCTCACCGCGTCCATAGTCCTTTTGGTGGTGAAAGCAGTCTAAATATGCACAAAAGTGTGTTAGTTAATGTTAAACGTAAGGACAATATAATGAATGATTTAGTGATAACTAAATTGTTTAATCTGATTAACCGACTTACCCTTTTTGGAGCATATTGTCCCATGCCTTTCCACTCAAGGCGAACGGATGATAAATTTGAAAACATCTAATGGGAAGTAGATGACGATGCTGTAGAGCCAAATCACACCGCCCAACCCCAACCGATTCCTCTGACTCTTGCGAAATCCCAATCCGCGTACACAGCGATTAGTGTAGCAATCTGGATGAAATAAAACAGTTAGAATCCTAAGAATAAATTTTCACCCATTTTACACGAGAATAAACTCACCAGCTGAGCAACGAAGAAGGCAGCAAGGAGTAAAAGACCAGGGCGTTCGACGAAAGACCAGCTCCTTGATCTTGTAACGAAAATGAGTGCCTGACTGATGATGCTAACTTGGAGGTAAAGAGCTGACATAAGCTCAAATTCTTCGTTTCTGATCGATTTTACACCAAATCTTTCCTGAAAACCAATCATTAGTGAAAAATCGTTAATTACCACATTTAGTATTGATAGTGGATGATGTATATGTTTAGGGTATTATCTTACAGTGAAGAAGTCGGATTCCTTTGCTAACCAGAAGAAAATCACGGTCGTTACAGCTAAGTAAGTTCCTAGAACAACGCCAGTGGCAAAGATTTCCTTTAGCTTCCATGAGTCCGGAAGAGGGGAAGGTTTGACTTTGTCCTTAGAGATGGTCATGATGGTTCCGTCATTAAGGATTGCAATGATCAAAACCATGAAAGGCGAGAAATCAAATTTCCAGATAAGAGCAATTAGCATAAACCCGAGCACGATACGGATGGTGATGGTGACAGCATAAATGGTGTAGTTTTCATCCTTTGAAGATGGCTCTGCTGGTCAACACCGCGCTAACAATTACACTGAGACCTGGTTCAGTCAACACGATATCAGATGCACCTCGAGCTGCGTCAGTGGCATCAGCAACAGCGATACCAATGTCTGCCCTTTTCAAAGCGGGTGCATCGTTCACACCATCTCCTGTCATACCACAGATGTGCTTCCTCTCCTGGAGTTTCTTCACGATCTCATATTTATGTTCTGCATTGCATACACGCTAAAAGTTTCAGCTATAAAATATTTAAAAGGTGGGTGCAAAAAATACTCATTTTGACCCGTTGCCCGACAGCCAATTGTCACAGTAAGTGAGTAACAACGCTTACCAGGGAAGACTCCAGCAAAACCATCAGCCTTCTCGATAAGCTCCTCAATTGGGATATCGGCGATAGATGGATCTTTGTATTGACCAAGAAGTGAGGAAGATGGGTACATGTTTGTTCCCATTCCAAGCCTGCGACCCGTTTCCTTGCCAATAGCTAGCTGATCACCAGTGATCATCTTGACATTGACTCAAGGTGTAGTGCACGTCGAATGGTTTCAGCACTGTCATGTCTTGGAGGGTCAAATAGAGGCAATAAACCGATAAACACCCATGGGCCTCCAGGGCTCTCCTTTGTTTTCTCGGGTACCGACTATATAATGACCAACGAAATCATTAGTGTCAGACTTATACAACCATGGTCTGATTGGTTAGATCCAATGTAATGACAAAGAAATAAGAAACTTACTTGTTCGCAAACAGCTAGAGAACGAAGACCACGTTCAGCAAATTTATCGATTATGGAAAACACTTTGTTCTTGTCTTCGTCTTTTAAGTTACATATCTCCACAATCTGAGAGGTTTTAAGATGTCATTTGCATATAGGAAAAACGCAGATTAGGTTCAGTTAGTAGTCGCAATTTCAGACTAGTGTACCTGCTCAGGTGCACCTTTGCTCACTCTGTGCCAATTTCCAGTTTGATCGATGTATGTTATTGCTGTTCGTTTGTCCACTGGATTGAAGGGCAGAAAATGCACCTCAGTGATCCCCGCTCGTGCCTGCATAAACAAAGACATATTTCTGTAAGTTTGAACTTAGAGAAGCAGGCCATAGCCCGCCACTATAGTCCAGGTCCTTTTAGGCCTTCGAGCCTAAAAGTTGGCAATATTGTTATAATTTTACCTCCTTAGGATCTGGAAGCATTCCAACAATACAAGCATCTATCGCATCTTGATTCTCGACTCTTGAAGCCCTTGCTCCCATTAGAACCACATGATCCTTGTCAGTATCCTTAATGAACACCTGAAAAGAAAAAGTACTTTTTAGTCAAAGTTTAAATCGAAAATGAAACTTTAGAAATTAAAGAGAAACTGACCTCAATGAGAGTTTTGTCGACTGTGAGTTTGTTCAACGTGAGAGTACCAGTCTTGTCACTACACAAAACATCCATCCCAGCCATTTCTTGATGGCTGTCATTCTCTTAGTAATTGCACCTTGCTCGGACAACTTGTGTGACCCGATGGCCATAGTCACCGACAAAACAGTTGGCATGGCAATTGGGATACCACCAATGAGAAGAACCAATAAATTGTCGATTCCATTTCTGTAAGTTCGTTTCTGGATTGGGTACATCACCACTATTTCAATTATGAGACCAATGGCAATGGAGCATATGCAGAAGTTTCCAATGGCCGTCAACACCTAAGAAACAATCGATTAAAAAGATGTTAGCCTATATTTATATGTTCAGTTTGAAATAACCAGCACGTGTGATATCGGATACCTTTTGGAAATGGCCGACTTGGTTAGTGCTATCGACTAAGTGAGCAGCCTTTCCGAACGTGTGGACTCCAGTAGCTATAACAACTGCTTGATCTCTCCTTGTTTGCAGGTTGAACCTGAATAGACACTGTCACCTGGACTCTTGGTCACGGGTAATGATTCACCAGTCAATGCCGATTGATCAATCTTTAAGGGATCTCCTTCTAGCAGGCGTGCATCGGCTGGGATAATGTCTCCCAGTTTGACACTAATCACGTCTCCTGGAACCAATATGGCAGCGTCTTGTTCATCCCATTTTCCATCCCTTATGACCTTCGTTTTGGGAGCAAGACCTGCCATCAGCGCTGCTGCAGCGTTGCCTGCGTTGTTTTCCTCAATGAAACTAATGGTGGAGTTTATGATCAACAATGTGGTGATACCAACGAAATCTTGCCAATCTGGTGGCTTTCCCTGCAATTCGGTGCATGATAAATGTTACTCCCAACAAGTGTGATTGGATCGACATGATACAATAATTAGTATTGGAAATTATTTTCGACATAAGAAAGAGATATATATACCCCTCCATTAGCCAAGACAATAGCCATAATCGCGGCAGCTTCCATGACCCATGACAACGGATTCCACATGAACCCCAAGAACTTGAGAAGCTTGTTGTCCTGTTTTCAAAATCAGTAATGAAATTTCATTAGTTCTATGAGCAATAGCATAAATCGGAAACAATTTGTAGCGGCTAAATTACGTACCTTCTTCTCTTCTAGCTTGTTTGGGCCGAATATATTCAGCCTGTTGTTCCCTTCTTCGCTCGTCAATCCTTCTTTTGTACATTTCAATGTTTCAAAGACCTCCTCAACTGGTACGGTCTCCTGTAATATTCAATGGATCATGCAAACACTTAATAATCCTAATCAAATCCATAGCATAAGTGTATCGGATCATGAGTATATAGTCGATTAATCATAATAACTAAGCTACAAAACTACATGTTATCAAAATTGTAGCCTAAAGTCCTAAACATCTAACCGGGTCATAAACAGTCCATTAATCTACCATGCTATAAAATCCTCGATTTACATTCGTAGTGTAAATGTGTAACCAAATCATGATAATAAATTTATAAATCGAGATACAAAACTAAAGTTCTACAAAATCCTCTATTTATATTAGTAGATCGAATCATGCATGAAAAAGCGCTATATAATCCTTACAAACTAAGCTACATTTCTCGATCTAAAAATTCACATCATAAATGTCTAATCTAATCACGAAAACATCCCTTTAATCATATTAACCGAAACATAAACATATAACGGAATCATGCAACACGATCTATAATATAAAGGCAGTGTACGTCATTTATATACAGAGCCAGATAAGATAAGATACGATAAGATATAAGATAAGATACGATAAGATAATATCAGATCATACGAGATCGACGTTCTCTCTCTTGAGATCGTCCCAACTCATGCTTGAACTGCCAGCCATTGTTGTTTGTTAATCAAAACAGTGTATGTGAAATGAGTGTGTGTGTTAACGTAGAAGTGGCATTTGGAATATGAAGTGCATGGGGGTGAAGCTTACTATAAGAATGAAAAAAATGGTAAAACAAGTGAGAATGAGAGTGAAACTAGGAAATAAGTTGGAGTTTTTTATGCTGTGTACATACATTTGTATATTTTTCCGTTATAGAGCTATGCATGTGCTAGCTATTTTAAGTGTCCTTATAACTATAGTAATAACAACATTGTATTCAAATTTTTATAGTTGTTTAAAGTGATATTATAAGTTTGTTGTTCATATGGGCTTGAATAAGAGTTGCATACTTGAGTTTAAGTCCATCAGTTTTTAAACTTATGAATCAAATTCATTAACAAATTTATTGCAAATTGCACCGTCCGTCTGTCTCAAAATAAATGTCCACTTACGTATTCAGGTTCCGTTGATGGATCGCATATCGTTGAGCCAAAGTTCTTTGGTCTTCTCTCTTTGAAATGCTAAGACAAAATACATAAATGGACACTTAAGGGTTCATGTCACCTTACCGGCCACAAATGCTTTGCCGTGTTTTCACCAATGCAGCAGGCCGGTGCATGCTTGAGTTATACATATATCGCATAGAACTGTGTTTATATTTGTTTCTTCCTTAAGTTTCCTTCAATCATGAAACCAATAGTAGACAAAACAAAATGAATGTGCAGGTATCCCGACAGTTCGATTAGCACAAGTTACATAAATCATCTATTTGATTTGTTGAAAATAACACGAACCATATTTCCGATACTTTTTGCATTACATGTCCCAAGTTGCATCGTTTGTTTTCACTTTTGGTCCATTGAGCATCTAATTAACTTCACTTCTCGTTCCTAAAGCGTAAAAGGGGACCAAAAGTGAGAACAAAATTGCAGCTAGAGATCATGTATGTAGATAACTAGATATATCGACGATGAACGTTTTCATCATTTTCTCTAAAGCATATCAAAAGGTATGATGACAAGTTGTACAATGGGTCAAAAACAAGCGGACCCAACACTATAAGTCGTCACAAGTCTGTTTACGAATGTAAATAAAATAAAAATGGAAATGACATGTATTTCTTTTGACGTATTAGTTGATTAAATAAACAGAGACACGTATTTATGTGACGTAGATTTTAAAATCAAACATCTATCAGATTCTCGTGAACCCAAAACCCCTAGGCCCGCCTCCGGTCAAAACGAATGAAGATCATATCAAAACACATTTACTAAACAGTTTTGTGTCCATACTTTTGTCACATTATTGTACGAAATGGAATATTATCTTAAATGATGTTCAAAATTGATAGTGGACCCTAATCCAGGCTTTCTTTGTGCTTGCAAAACAAAACATCAATAAAAGGTTAAACCTAGAAAAGAAAAGATAGTGCTTTTTATGTAGCCAAACTATACATGTGTTTTGTTCTTGTTCTTCAATCATGAAGCCAATAGTATTAGTGGATAATTAGGCTCAAGCTGATTTGTGCGTTTTGAGAATTAGGGTTTTACCATTATAAATAGTGGTCATCAATAAAGTTATATCGAAGAGTTTTATCATTGTCTAACATGATATCGAACGGCCCGATCCTCGACCTTGGTGGTATGTTGAGTCGTCGTCTCTATGTCACCCCGTCACCCTACCTCTTTACATTACTTCTCTTACCCCTTTTTCTATTTTTTTAATTGCTTGTTACAGTTACAGGTTGAAGGGAGAAAAAAAAACAAAAAACAAAAAACAAAAATTGTTCGCTTGGATCTGACACGCCAACAAGAAAGATAGTGAAGACATTTGTTTGTTGTGATTAAAAGGTTAGAAGTTTGTTTGTTTGTGATTACACCTTGCCGTCTGAAGACCTGTTGACAAGGAAGATAGTGAAGATCTAAACCACAATTAAAAAAATATTTAGTTATTTAATTGTTTGTTTTTGTTTTATGTCGAATCCAGGTATTAATTCCCGAGACGATTTTTGTTGGTGTCGAATTTAAGGCTTTTATTCACGAGACGACTTTTGTTGGTGTCGAATCTAGGGTTCTTATTCCCGAGACGACTTTTGTTGGTGTCGAATCTAGGGTTCTTATTCCCGAGACGACTTTTGTGTAGAACAGAATTCCCAATCAGAATGTGTGATTCTATATTTTATATGATATTAACCAATACAATGAGATACATATATAGGACTACATACAATGAAACCACGAAATAAGGAGCTATACAAGGAATGATTCGACTAAAAATCTGACAATACTTTCTATGGTTATCGATCTTCTCAATAATATCCATAGTTAGTTTGTCTCATCCGATGTTGCTCTCGTCAACACTCCCCGAGGTGGAGAATGTATGTTTGTCATTCCACTTGTGCAGAAATGTGGAAGGTGTTCCTACATACCGCTTTAGTTAGCATATCGCTAACTTGCTTGAAATTCACAAATGGCGCCTTAATTGTTTTCTTCTCGAATGGTCTTTTATAAAATGACGATCAATCTCTACGTGCTTCGTTTTGTCATGTTGTACGGATTATTTGCAATCTTAACGGCGATTGATTATCACAATATAAATTCATTGGCTCTTTTACTTTAATTCCAAGATCCCTTAGAATCCTTTTGATCCACAATAGTTCGCATACCCCATGTACCATGCCCCGAAATTCGACTTGACTTGACACAGCCACCACCTTTTGCTTACTCCTCCATGTAACCAAATTACCCACATATGTGAAGTAACCCGAGGTAGACTTCGTCGACTTATCTCCGCCCAATCTCCGTCCAGATACCGTGAACACCTTGATTTGTCACCTTTTTAAATAATAATCCCTTTCGAGGACACGCTTTAAGATAACGAAGAATTCTATATACCGCTTCATGTGATCTTTATTTGGTGCATGCATGAATACGCTTCGACACTCACCGCATATGCTATGTGCGGGTGTGTGAGCTAAGTAGATTAATTTTCCCACTAGCTTTTGGTATCTTTCTTTATTTGCGGGTATTTGGTGGTTTATGGTTAAACCATGATTCACTTGATCGGGGTTTCTCTGGTGACGGTCAGCATGCCGATCTCTCCGATGAGATCTAGTACATACTTTCGTTGACACATAGTAATACCACGTCGCGATCTTGCAACTTCAATACCCAAAAATACCTCAATGACCAAGATCCTTGACTCGAACTCGATTAGCTAAAGCCGTCGTAGCCTTTTTATTTCATCGGGATCGTTGCCGCCACAACCATATCATCTCGTATACTATTAGAGTCGTCGTTTTTCTCCATGTATCTTCACAAAGAGCGTGTGGTGCGCATCGCTTTGTTTGTACCCCGGTCTTCATGAAGTTAAAATCGTCCAAACCGGCCCGAGGAGATTGTTTCGACCGTACAATGCTTTCTTTGGTTTGCATACTTTATCTCCACAATTTATTCCGTGGTGGATCCATATACTTCCTCCTCTAGTGTGCCGTTTAGGAATCGTTTTTACATCAAAGCGATGCAACGGCGATCTTTATTAGCGGCGATTGATACGAATTGAATAGTATTAATTTTCGCCACCGGAGTGAGCGATCACCATAGTCTTTCAATCTTTCCTTGGCATCCAATTTAAGCGTGAAGATCCACCGACCTACCATCTTTTTCCTTGGGGTCTCGAGACTACATCCACGCACCACTCCGTTGTAATGCATCCATCTCATCGTTTCTGACCTTCCTCCATCTCGGGTCTTTTATAGCTTCATGTATATTCTTTGGGATAACCACCGTTGATAGCTCTTCTATCATGGTTCTTTGTGGTTTGCCGACTTATGGGAGGAGACGTAATTATTAATAGGGTACTGGACCTTGACTTAAGTTACGGCTGGTGTCTGTTTCTTGGGACCCCGATTTTTTCTTCTGGGGTACCTAGCTTCGATAGCTTCTTCTGTGTAACAACAAGGTCGGGAATGCGAGATATAGGAGTTGATGAGCTACCTTGCGACGGATTAGGATCGGCTCCACGGTTGTTGGGATCGGGTCCGATGTACTATCTTGAGGTGAGTTCACATCTTCGTCGGTTTCTTCATCCCTGTTCGTTATCGTTATCAACTTCCGTTATGTCTCTTACGCTTTCGGTTTCATTTTCTATTACCAATTCACGGTTGCTTCCATCATTCGATATCGTCATCTCCCCGAGGAAACAACCGGGTTCAAAAGGATACATTTTCGTGGAACTTAACGTCCGGTGACATACATCTTCTTCTCCTTTGGATCATAACACCGATATCCCTTCGAATTCCGCATATCCAAGAAAGACACACGAATTCCTCGTGGTTCAAGTTTCCGGCATTTTGATGTACATAAGTCGTACACCCAAAGACGCGTGGCTCGAGATTTGGAACCATTGGAACATTCATTATTTCATGCAAGCTGTTGTAGGGGAGTTTTAAAATCGATAACCCTTGATGGTGTTCGATTCATGATGTAAGACATGACCGAACCGCCTTTCACCCCAGATATTGTCTTGGAACTTGCATGTCGAATAGAAGCCTAACAATCTCAAAATTTGTTTATTTCTTCGTTCCGCTAATCCGTTTTGTTGTGGTGTATTTGCGCATGAAGTTTGATGCCTAATTAACTTTTCCTTGCAAAATCTCTCCATACCTTGATTTATGTACTCGCCCGTTATCGGATTGGAGCACCATAATGTTACTTTGATATTGTGATTTTACCAACCCATATAGTTCTGAAATCGTTACATACTTCTCCTTTATGTTTTAATAGAAATCCAAATCATACAGTACATTCGTCAATAAAGGTAACAAAGTAACGAAAGCCATTAGGTGTAGGTATTTTGCGGGGCCCCAAACATCGCTATGCCTATCATGAATGGAGCAGTGGCCTTTTTTCACTAGGCAAATATGAAACCCGATGGCCTTCGCCATCTCACACACCAATTAAATTCAAATTGTTTTCCATTCAAAAAAATATCAGGTTCAGTTTTTTAAATAAGTAAGCGATAAATGCCTAATCTCGATGCCATAACCAAAGCGGTGATTTATTTTCTTGCTTTGCTTTTGCTTCCGTGTTGTGAGTTGCGACATGCTTTTCTTCCTCAAGATAGTACAAATTTCCTTCCTAATACCATAGCCAATTATCCGATCCGTCGCTATATCACGAAGCATACTGATTGGTTGGCGGAAAGTTACATAACAGTTTAATTGGTCTATAATTTGGCTAATAGGCGGAGATTTGGCGATAAGGAGGGGCGAAAAGAACGATATCAAGGTTCATTGTTTTGATATTTGAGTAGATCCTTCATATGTAACATCTGCAACTCCTCCATTTGCGGTTTGATCATGGGTATTTTGGAAGAGATCGAGTTGTGAGTTTTAGCGGATCATTGGTCATGTGATATGTCGCCCGTGTCAATGATCCGGGAATTATTAATTTTAGAGTTGTTTGACATACCATGATTGCCGTGTGACTCCGTGTGCACGCAGTTGGCGTGGTCTCGTCGTTTTTGTTGTAGCTACGGTGGCTTCACTACCTTCCCTTCGTGGTTTCTTTGAGAAATCCCACCATTCGGGTAGCCTATGATCTCATAGCATCTTTGTTTGAGTGCCTTCTTCTCCACAATGAGTACATCTGAGATTTGAGTTTTGTTGTTCGGGTTTTTCCTTTCACGGGTCGGCTTCGGGTTGCAAGGTTGACCATACTATCCGGTTCGTATTTGCCTTCATCCATGGCGGATCTCGGTTTTGATCCTTTCGTCGAATGCATAACATGCTTCAAGATCAAGTGGTGGGTCTTTCCTCGTTATCTCACCCTCGCTTGATTGAATTCAACATCAAGGCTGCTAGAAAAATATCTGCACGAAGGCGCCTAGAAATTTGTTTAGGGATACTACACGAGTTACGTTATCTTCTTGGACCAACAACGCGTGTCGATCTCACGGAAGATACCGATAAGTTCATTGTAGTATGCGGCAAGGGGCCGGCCATTCTGTCGGGTGCTGAATGATCTCCGGTTCAGTTCAAACAGTTGGGTCTCGTCAGTCCCATCATAAAAGGTCTTCGCAACTGCATCCCATATCTCCTTTGCAGTCTTCAATCGAATGAACCTTGGAATCATCGTGGGGTTCATTGAGTCGATGAGCCAGCTCTTGACTTTGTTATTGTCCATGAGCCAGTTCTCGATTTGTTTATCGCCAGTCTCTGGTTTCTTGGAGGATCCGGTGAGAAACCCTAGTTTGTTACGTGTCGCTATTCGCATTTCCATCAACTGTGACCACAGCTGATAGTTCGAGTCATCCAAGATAATCCCTGTTGGGAACGGAGCATCTTGGACGATCAGTCGGGTTTCTGGGGTAGGGATTTCTTTGTCGGGCATGGTGTTTTCAGGGTTTCGAGTACGAGGGATTCGAGAGTTTCTATGCGATATGCTCTGGTACCATGTAGAACAGAATTCCCAATCAGAATGTGTGATTCTATATTTTATATGATATTAACCAATACAATGAGATACATATATAGGACTACATACAACGAAACCCGAAATAAGGAGCTATACAAGGAATGATTCGACTAAGAAATACTGACAATACTTTCTATGGTTATCGATCTTCTCAATAATATCCATAATTAGTTTGTCTCATCCGATATTTGCTCTCGTCAACATTTTGTTGGTATACTTGGTTTATCCTTTGGATATTTTGGTAAGGATACTTTCCTGTTTTGTTTTGGTTATTGTTTTATTTCTTTTCTTGGTTTACTACTCCGGTTCGAACTTTCGCGATTTCGCTCGAGCTGCGAATAGATAGTGGATAATTAGGCTCAAGCCGGTTGTGAGTTTTGGGAATTAGGGTTTTATCATTATAAATAATGGCCATCAATAAAGTTATCTAGAAGGGTTTATCATTGTCTAACAAATAGTAGACATAAAAATGAATGCGCGAGCAACAGACGATTCGATTATCGTTTATAGTACAAGTTACATAAATCATCTATTTGATTTGGTGAAAAATAACACGAACCATATCTTCGATACTTTTTGCATTACATGTCCCAAGTTGCATAGTTTGTTTTCACTTTGGTCCATTGAGCATCTAATTAACTTAACTTCTCGTTCTTAAAGCGTAAAAGGGGACCAAAAGTGAGAGCAAAAATTGCAACTAGAGATCATTTATGTAAATAACTAGATATATTGACGATGAACGTTTTCATCATTTTCTCTAAAGCATATCAAGAGGTATGATGACAAGTTGTACAATGGGTCAAAAACAAGGGCGGACCCAGCATTATAAGTCGTGCACAAGTCTGTTTTACGAATGTAAATAAAATAAAAATGGAAAAGACATGTATTTCTTTTGACATATTAGTTGACTAAATAAACAAGACATGTATTTATGTGACATAAATTTTAAAATCAAACATCTATAGATTCTCGTGAACCTCAAAAACCCCCTAGGCCCGCCTCCGGTCAAAAACGAATGAAGATCATATCAAAACACATTTACTAAACAGTTTTGTGTCCATACTTTTGTCACATTATTGTACGAAATGGAATATTATGTGAAATGATGTTGAGATTTGATAGTGGACCCTAATCCAGGCTTTCTTTGTGCTTGCAAAACAAAAATCAATAAAAGGTTAAACCTAGAAAAGAAAAGATAGTGCTTTTTATGTAGCCAAACTATACATGTGTTTTGTTCTTGTTCTTGTTCTTAGCATTCCCATCGGTAACACCATAACGGCGTTATGGTTCATTTAACGGCGTTATGGCCGTTATAACCCTTGGATGTTCGGCGTTAACGAGGCGTTGGAGGACATGCGTTGGAGGGGCAACGCCCGTTAAAGGGTTAAAAAAAAATTCAAATCACCCCCAAATGCGTTTCTGGTTTGCTTTGTGTGGGAAGAAGAAGAAGAGTTTGGTTTGTTTTTTTTTTTTTTGGGTTTTGCTTTACGGATTTGTTTGAGGAAGAAGAAGAGTTGAGTTTGGTTTGTAAATGAGGAAGACGAAGACATAGAAGATTGTGTCTGTGTGTGTGGACCAAATCCATTCAACTTCTTTTTTTATTCTTTTTCTTTTTCTTTTTTTGTTTTTTTTTTGTTTTGTAATTTTTTTTAATAATATAAAAATGTTATTTGTATATTAATTTAATAAATGATATGTTTTTAAATATATTTTCAAAATAATGATATGTTTTTTTAATAATGAAGTGTTTGTTTTAGTTTAGGGGTTGAAATTGAAAATATAAAATGTTATTGGGATGTTATTGATGTGGATGTTTTTGAGGATGTTGGGTGAAATGTTAAAGGCGATGTGGCGGCGTGGATGGTGTATTGATGTTATGGTATTATTGTTGGGAATGCTCTTATGTATGACAAAAGCTGTTGTATTCTACCATTATCATGTCATGGTCCCATAACCTGGGCAAAGGAATAACTTTAGGTTTTTATAGACAAAAACATGTTTTTCCTATGATTCATTCCAAGTTGATGAATGTATCAAAAACTTACAAAAACATGTTTTTCCTATGATTCATTCCAAGTTGATGAATGTATCAAAAATTTGTCGGTTCATATTTATTCCACGATTAATGTAAAGTGCGCGTTTAATTCACATGAATGCCAAAAGCGAAAATTGTTCATTACCATAAGCAATTTGATTCATATAAGAAATACAACACCACCAACAACAATAATATCCAATCCTGCCTTTGCCTTTAGCCGATGATAGAAAGACTGCTTTTACATAAGTACTATTGTATTATAGTCGACATAATTTCTTCAAACATAAGTATATATAATTTGTTGCTACTAAAAGATCTATAAACGTATCTAAATTATCTTATCATGAGAATCATTTGGTTGTAGAGCCCAACTAATTAACTATAACTTCTGAGTTGTTAACAACCAATCTTGTTTTAAAATTTGAATAAAGTGTCCAAAAGTAGATGAAAATAAATAAAAGAAACAAAGATTGATTAAGAATATAACCATTACACTTCACTCCTATGATTAAGAACAAGAAGAATCAATTATCATTAATGTAGATGGAGATAGAAGTGTTCTTCCATTATTTCGGGTCCCACGGATCGGAGATGAAGCAAATGCTGTTTTTCAGACGACGATGGAGAACTTGACGAGGAAGTAAACCTACTCGAGCGGCTTCTCAGCTTTGCCTTAATCTCGGATTCATTAGACATTTTGTTATCTTCGATTCCAACTTTAGTCGAGTTTATACTAGCCGGGACTATACAATTGCACAATAAACCTATACATCACCCCAAAAGAATTCATAATCAGTGAACTAGGAATGAATATGTAAACAAATAAATTAAAATAGACTATTGTGAATACCATTTATATAGTAACTTTTATCTGAAAAAGGTAAATTTATTGCCTGGTTTCACGGCTAACATGAAAAAGTAAATTTTACCTTACATGCACGATATCTTATAATCGACAAGAGAAGAGGATTACCGATTTTAGCTAGACGATTAACCCAACTTGGTATAGAACTCCCAGTGAGTTTGATACAAAGATCGTTACAAAAATGATTGCAGTTTTTAGTGATCAAGTTATACGAAGTTCCTTTATAGTCTTTCGCCAGTTCTTGCATGAGTTTTCTAACTTGTGTTAGATTCATATCGGTCCATCCGATCAAAATTCGTTTCCTAAACGTAAACCCTTCGCATTGTTTTGGTTCTCCTTCAAAGATCCCTGTAGTTGCTTGTTCATGAGATCCAAAAGCATACTCAACTCCATGCACTATAAACATCAACACATTCTTAAAGTAAATTCCTAACATATTAATTGACTAATATAGGTTTTTACTTTTACTATTTTTTTCCATGTTGAATACTTTAATAAATATCGCTAAACTTAGGTGACCAGTTATACCAGCCACTTGATAACAGACTAGTGACGGGATGTCCCGTCACTAATACCTACTAAAGTGGGTGATGTTTAACTGGTCACCTAATGTTTAGCGATCTTGATTTACATGTAAACTAACAAAGTATTCAAACATGGAAAAAAAGATGTAAAAGTAGAGAACTATATCAGTCAATGAATTGAAGTGATATTAACTAGCTAGTAGTATACGAGATCGAAAACTAACAAACCTTGAACACCGGAATGATAAACACCAAGACCGAGCCAATACGCGTACTCATTAATAGAAGTAAGATCATAAACATTTAAGTAAACAGGAACTGATCCAGCTTTTGTACATTTGATTGAATTGTTTCCTCTGCAAAGCATGATGATCTTGTGCTTGAAGAAATTATATAAAACTTTGGTTAAAAGAATTTGAATGTGGGAGAGTAAATTTAAAGAAGTGTATGGGATGAAGGTGAAGCTTGTTGGTTGTATTAGCGACATATAAGCGCCGTATAATCTACTTTTTGGCGGACCCCATAAATTTAAATTTTTTAAAAGTTGATAATTGAATAATATAATTTGAATCTTAAAATTATTTTTTGGTGATAGCTACTTAAGTATGTTGGATATATGATTATATCAATATCTTATCGTAATTCAAAGTTTATAATAACTAGTTTATAAAGTTTCACTTAATACATATACTTTTTAAGTTTTTGAACTACAACTTTTTCGATACTTAGAGCACTCGGTGTGATTCGTTATACCTCGCCATTCATGCCATGTCGAACTTTCCATACTTTTAATCAATCTAAGGCCCTTGTTGTGCTTGCCATCCCCCTCGCTGTCGTCTGCGCTCGTGAGAGTAAAATTTACCCTTGTCCGTTTTTTTTTTTTTTTCTTTTTCTTTTTCTTTTTTTTTTTTTTTTTTTTTTTTTTTTGTAAATATGCAATGTTTTTATAAGTGGTGAAATTCTGAATGAGTAAGTTGAGGTTAGTTGTGAGTGATGAGGGGTTAGTTGTGGAGGTTTGTTATAGTGATGTAGTACCTCGTAAGCCCCAATGAGTAACTTTGGCTCTTCATCACACCTAGTGCTCTTATAACACATATCTGACACTATCTCGTACATGTTTTTAACAAAACTTGAACTTACAACATTTTGATTGATGAAATCACTCGCATAAGTCAGTGCATTGGGTCAAAACTGACATGAACCGATAACCAGAAAATCTTGGAATGAAGAACCGATATACTCGGTCGGTTTTGTTCACATGTCGGTTTAGTTCAGTTTACGCAGTTTAATTATGTGGTTTTTTCGGTTTTGCCCTAAATTGAACTAAAAACGAAAACCAGAAATAATTAAATCTTACGACTGAACCGGTCTTTGGTGAGCTGATTTCGGTCTGGTTTGTTGATTTCGTTCAATTCTCGGGTGGTCATGTTCAAGGTCTCTACACTTATATATCATCAAAAAGCCTTGAATCTAAAAACATTTTGATTCTATAAAATCATAATTGTGGAGCAATCATATTTCTTAGCATTTCCAAGCTTCAAATAACAAATAGCTTTTAAGATAATTAATCAATTATTAAACTTTCACTAAATATTAATCATTGTAAACAAGAATTGAGGTGAAAATATTTTCAATTGATCATAATGTATGCGATACAAAAGGGTATATATAAGATAAACATTAGGGTAAAACCCTAATAGCTAATGGGCCAGCCACTTTATGGGTTATATGGGCATCCATAATATTATTCATAACACTCCTCTTGGATGTCCATATTATTAATACGCTTTAATAATGTTGCCTCATTAAAAACCTTATCGGGAAAACCGGGTGGGACAAAACCATGACTAAGGACAAAAAGTGCGGTAGCGTATTGTCTCCCTCTGATGACTATATCACTTGAGCTCTTTGAGTCACCGCATTCCAATGTTGTAACTTAGTTTCCTAAATGTTGATGTAGGAAGTGACTTGGTAAATAGATCCGCCAAATTTTCGCTTGAACGAACTTGTTAATATCACCGTTCTTCTGTAAGTCATGAGTGAAGAAGAATTTTGGTAAAAATATGTTTCGTCCTATCGCCCTTGATATAACCTTCTTTAAGTTGGGCAATACATGTTGCATTATCTTCATGCAAAACTGTTGGTGCCTACTTTCTGAAGAATTTCCACATGATCTACGTATGTGTTGTATCACTTCTTAGCCAAACACATTCTCGACTTGCTTCATGTATCTCTAGAATTTCGCATGGTTGGATGATATCGCCGAGATCTTACGCTTAACCGAACATCATGAAATGCGGTTCCTCACACATAAATACATATCCGGTTTGTGATCGACCATTGTGAGGTCGACATTTTGGAAGATATGTAATCTTCTAATATAACTCAAATACCTCTAATCAAGATCTTATAAGATATGGACATCCATATTATAATTATCCATAACACCCCTTGGATGTCCATTTGAGGATTATGCCTCGTTAAAACCTTACTAGATAAAACCCGGTGGGACAAAAATCTAGTGAAGGAAAAAAAATACATAATTCCTTTATAAGCTTGGGGATGTTGCCTCATTAAAAACCTTTCCGGAAAACCATGAGGGACAAAACCACGGTCGAGGAAAAAGAGTGCAACACGATCTTCTCTCCCCGATGATCACATCACTTAAATCTCTTAGTTGGTGCAATCCAATATAATAAACCAACTTCTTTAATGTCAATATAGTAAGTGTCTTGATAAAATATATGTTTGATTCTTATATAAACAAGTGTTCTCCACTTAACCTTCACATATCAAGAAGGATTAAACATATGTCATACTTATCATTATACGAGTACATCCCCGTACTTCACAAGTTATATAGGTATCTATAAATCGATATTGTGATCATCATCTTTATAAGTAAAGGGGTCTTTCTTCATCAATTGACCTCATAAACATGAGCGTCGTTTATCCATATAAGGATATATAGCATCTTTCTTTAGTTTTCATTATGAAAAATGATTTCATCTTTAAGATGTTTATTTCATAAAACAATACAAAACTTTGTATTTCATTTCAAGGTATTCAACCGTCTTGAAAATCTCCTCATGAGTTCCATTCACATTTACCTCATCAAAACATATGTAACTTATATCATATACAAATCTCTTTGAAACTAACATGGGTAAATTTTGTTATTTCAATGGCTCATTTAAACCAATACCATATTGCTTTCACTTATATAGTGATTTATTCAACTTGATCAAGTGTTATTCTTGAAAACTTTCTTATATGCTTCAAAGATTTTAAATCTGAGACATGCTTCATGCATTTTATATCCATCATGGAATCTCAACTTCAAATGAGCTCTATTCATTTTCTTTTAGACGCATATCAATTAGTTATCATATCACCAGACTTACAAATATTAAATCGATTATTGGATCCACCACATGAGATCATGTCTCTATATGCAAAGTCTTTGCAAAAATATTTGTGTGCCATCAATTATACCTTAAATATAATAGTTTCAATACTTTAATTTCGCTCTCTCATAATGACCAATGCATATCCAATAATTTTACATATTCATATGTATGGACTTCAAGTCCTAGTAACCATGTCTCATCACAAGAGATTTTAATCTTTCATTAGATCTTTGCGTCTTTACTTCTTTTGACCATTCATTTATACATCTGCACTTCCTGCAGGTATGCTTCCATGATCCTCACCATGATTATAGCGCTATCTTATTTATTTACATAATCATTACCATATGTATTATTGTATACAATATCACCATCGACGTCGATTCATTTATATTTTCGATTCCACACTTTACTAGACATTGCAATATATCATTTATTGATATCTCAAAGTTTTTCAAGTACCGGGGTTTTCAATTACCGTCCATGTCTAGTGTCTCTATAGAAGAATTATTATGGGGTCTTTATTACCTCGATTAGACCATCCAATTTTCTTGCTCCATTTTATCTATTCATTCGAGGACTTTTATTTGGAATCGATTAGTCTATCACGTTGGGACGTGCCATGACTACTACCAATCAACGGTTTCATTTTGGGACATACATTATAATTGAGCACTAGCGCGTATATATGATCTAGTCACTTTTATGTCACTAAACAAGTCTTGCAATTACTAGATCTGGAATGTAAATTGTCCCTTCAAGTTCATATTCATTGGTGCGAGGATCAACATTTATATTATAATTCATTCCATATCTCTCACGCTCATTCTTCCCTTGAATGAATATCGGTTATAATATCTCATTTTGTGCGTTGTGGTGGATTTTCAATACAGGTTTTGCACATTTACATAAACTTTAATGAGAAACATATGGTTCGTGACCATAAACCATTTTATTGGGAGTATTCATTAATCTTGTTGGCATGATGCGAATTCATATTTTTCATATACATACACTGCTAGTGCCTTTAATATAGAGTATGCATAACTAAATTTTTATGATCAGCAATGTTATATAGTTTCAAATCAGTCAGATGGCCAAGTACCTGTTCAATACTTTCATATCATTATCATCATTGTCAAGTTTTCTCATAAACAACCATCTATTCACATAAAACAAGTGGGAAATAACTGAATTCACCAATTTAAAGTCGTACAATTATAAGTGAATTTATATGTTACGAGCATGAGGAGTATCATGATATTTGATGTCTTGTATCCATGCATTAAATTATTCAAAGTACATGAATTCATGATTTTATTTCGCATCCAAAAGAAAACACATTTGTACATTATGAACCACGAAGTCAAATCATGCAAATTGTATATATCCCAAACATAATGATCAAATTAGCAAGCAAAATATCCGCATATCTAAACTCACAAACAAATGGAAGGCAACATCTAATATTATTTTTTTATAATTTTCAAACTTTTAAATTAAATGCATAAGGCAAATTTGGAGTGAGGACCAAAATAATGTATAAATTTTAACATATATCACTAGTATTCAACCTCTTAATCGAACAAAATGAACAATTAAATGAAACATATATCACAAGAATATCAATCAAGTTCAAACATAAACTTCACATCAAAATAGTTAACATTTATATATATTTTGCACCATATAATATCTAAGAAGTAGTGTGTATGTCACCAATTCATATTATGCAACATATAATATTGTAGTTTACCATCTTAATAACATAAGACAAACCCTCTCCGGGGATGAAAATAGTAAATAGAGGATATATATTATCCCACTAAAATTCAAGATCACAAATTAGTGGCACAAATCATATTTAAATTTTCTATGCAACATATATACAGCACATGCATATATATTAAGTTTAAACATCTAACCAGCAATGTATAAACCAATATCAAATAATTTTTTATTTTATTTTATTTTTTATATATTTTCTTTTAAACGGCAAATCTTTATAACATAAATCACCTATCTCACAAATTATATCTCAAATGTCTCGAACAGACTTGAGCTTCACAACCTATAAATTAATGAGTCACTTACTTACTTCTGTGCCAAAAGACCCTTGGTCTAATATCAAATAATTTATTAGATTAATTTTATTCGACAATAACTACATGGGTAAAGCTACTATAACAATATATATAATAAATTATGCATGTGTCATTGAAAGTTGTGGAATATAATCACATATTAACGGAAAAATTTTAAAGTTACGTTTGAGTTTTCTAAACAAAGATTGTCATTGTATAACAAAATCAATCAATAACATGCCAAGGTACATGGGCTATCAAGAACTATTGCATATTATAAGATGTAATACTAGTTTATATGCCATTATAATAACGAGAAGTGCAACAAAAATCATGTAAAACTTTATTTACCTTTCATTCAAAACGCTTCGGTAAATCATTAATCATCATATAAGATTTAACACCAATTAGTCTCTAGATAAATAAAAGAAAACTAGATACGAAGTAACACATTCTTATTCACATTCACACAATATAGAGATATTTACAAGTTATGCATCATCCGTTTTTTTTTTTTTTTTTTTTTTTTTTTTTGCTATTATAAGAACCACCATTCTAAAACACTAACAATCTATAATACATCTATTCGTAAAAATCAGTTTAAATACAATTGTGATTATAATAAAAGCAAAAGTGATAAGGTAAACAATATTAAGTTTGTAGATCAAATAGTTTTTTTTTTTTTTTTTTTTTTTTTTTTTAATATTTAAATGTAATTAACTAAATCTAACAACATATGCTACGGTGTAAAATATTTACGTACATCAATCTTAGATAACGAACGACTAAAATATTATGAAACTTTGTTCAAGAATGACAAAGAGATAAAACAAATGTACCTTTTTGAGTCAAAAGGCAATACTGTATGTAACTTCAACGAAGACTTTCACGTTTCTCTTTAGGAACAGGAAAAAAATAATAATCAAAATCTTTAGGCGTCATGATAACGTTGTACAAGAAATGTAATTGAGGTGAAAATATTTTTCAATTGATCATAATGTATGAGATACAAAAGGGTATATATAAGATAAACATTAGGGTAAAACCCTAATAAATTTAATCGGTCATTGAACTACTTTATGATAGTTATATGATCCACATAATATTATTCATAACAAATTCAAGTTAATGGGTAATCCTTTTTAGAATTATAGAAAGTATACAGGAAACACTCATGATTAAGGTTAGTGGAGCACTGTAGTCTTGATATCCTTTTTAAACCACATTAGCATATGGTTTGGAGAACTATTCTTTTTATATTTACTACTTTTACATATTTTTTTCATTTACTTTTTTACAAACTGCATGTTTTTTTTGAGATAAATGATCTTTTATAAACGAATAGCATAAATGAGGTTTTGCAAGCTGCATGTTTTTTTTGAGATAAACAAGCGAGAAAAGGAAATGAAATCTTATTCATATCTATAACTCGAATTCGATTCGAAATGTATAACCCGTTTCATGTCTAGTAACAAAGTGCACATGTGTTTGGTGTCGACTACATTCGAATATTACTAAAAACGTTATGTTTTATTTCGATCCACGAATTTAAGAGGTTTAGATATTAACGTCAGCTTAAAAGGTACTTATTCCGTTCTAAAACTATAATCACTAAAAAAATACACAAAAATACACAATTTAAGAGGATCATAACATTCTTTAACACATCACATATCTCATCTCAACTCACTAAACGCTATTTTAATTTGTTGAAATAAAAAGTGAACAATTATTTTTGATATTGTCGGGACTATATCTCATCGTGTATTCTGTTTACTAAGCAAATGTCATGAGCTTTTCAAAGAAGAATCTTTGGTTAATTATTTTCTATCATGCTCAATAATAAATGTGCGTTTGCTATAATGCATTCATTCATCATTGCTTAACAGTTCCATATTTGTGATTGATTTAATTGGAAAGGTCAAATTGTAATGTATTTATTTTAGGGGGTCAATTTACATTTTTATTTAGTATTCATACTAATAGTGTCTATCATTACAAAGTGTAAAGGTTAAAATATGCTAGTGGCTAAAAATTTTGAAGGCATGACTCTCCTTGGTCTCACTAAGCTTAATCCCTGCGAAAGATCTATGTTACTTTAGTTATATGTTGAAATTATGCAAAAAGTCGAGGTAAGATCGACCTTATCGATTAAAGATGAAGCTATACTTTTGCAGGCGCATGTGTGTCGACTTATTTTCAGTTTCATATTGTCAATGCATTTCTTTTCTTTACAAAAAATGAATGTCTATGTTTTTCTAAGGCTATGGAGCCACGGACGGAGCCGAAATTTGTGTTACGGGGGCCCAATGTTTTTTTGGGTTAGTACAATAACATATCATTACTTGATTAGTTGAGACAAAATGAACAAAAATGGGTAAATGTTAGTGTAAATGGTAGTGAAGACGAGGAAGTGAAGAAAATAAAAGCTTCATTGTTTATTAGATATGGGTCATTGGCAGAAGCTTAGTGAAGAGTCAAAGAAACATAGTCTATTATCCAATTATAAGGTAGGGCTAGTTGAGGGTGGCGGAGCACCCTCCAACCCCCTACTGGCTTTGTTGATGTATGGAGCGACTTCAGGAGCGCCTCCTTTGAAAAGTGACATTTTTAAATACGACAATAACGCCTTGCAAGACATGTGAAGCCAAACCGATCAATATGTCCTACAAAAAGGAAATATCTTAGATGATTCACAAGTAGTTGATGTTTGTGTTTTTAAAATGGCCGCACATACCTACCAACTGATCCAAAATTGATGTAAACAAAATAACTTATAAGTTAATCCAATAAAAGATAACAAAGAAAATAAAAATTTTCATCTTCATGTGATACATTATTTCATAACCCTTTGAGATTATTTTCATGGACTATTTTCAAAACGTTGATTTAGCAATATTTACACTTGAAGCATCGTATAAAGAAAAACAGGAGTGAGGAGAGACATCTTTTAATCTCGCGATACATCATCCTCGGTGAAAACACATATACTAGTTATTGTCAATGCGCAGAGCTTTCGGTTGGTAATGAGTGAGCCATCTATGACCTAACAAGCGCAACACTAAATAAGTTATATATGCACACAACATTATGAAAAAGCAGCAGCCGGTTCGGATTACTGGTTATTAACCTTTTGCACCCGACCATCAATCGGGCCAAACTTGTTATGGTAATTAGCATACCTACCGGGCTTAATTTACCAAACCCAGTCCACCAGCCCATAATAACAAACAACATCTTTCCCCCCAAACACACACACAAAAACACACACTAAATTAAACTAGTTTGTTAGGGTTTCAGTCGCCGGTCACATTTTCCGTCAATCGAACCACCGCCGTAAGCTTATTACTCCGATTACAGTGACGTCAGCTTGTTTTCACTTAGGTATTGATATTTTTATTATTAATTGTCACGACGTCGTTTTGGAGACTAATTGACCTTGATTTTGTTTATATATTGTTACATACACTGTTGATGCATTTTATATATTTTTTATGTTTTGTGTAAGTGAGTTAGAATTCGCCGTTAGAAAGTAAGTTGTTAGGGTTTGCGTTGATGCGAGATATTTACATAAGAAAGTAGGAGGTAATTTTTTTAAAGGCGTGTTTACGAGATCGCTGTTTGATAGGCTCATTTCTGATTAAGTAGGTACCGTGTGCGTATATTCAATATTATGGTTTCTTAAGGTCTTTTATAACTTCCTAAATGTATTAATATGCCTGACGAGCCGAAATATGGGTCGTTCAGTCGAATGAAAAATAAACAAAACGATTTTTGTGTGTGTAAATTGTAATTAGGTGAAAACGACCACACCATCTTACTACATCCAGTCTAATTAGCGATCGTTCTTTTACTATTGGAAAGTAATCTAGCCCTGCCGTTAGAAAGTAGCCAGAGATCTACGTAATGTGGAAACTTTTATATGATTTCTTAAATGAAACTTAGATTAGTTGTTGAATTCTATTTAGTGAGTTAAGGCGAGAATTGTAGAAATTAAACATAGCTGAAACCTTAGTCATCAACGTATGTTTGGATCATTGATCCTCCTTTATTTAAACACTATTAGAAAGTAATTTAGGTTTTGGTTTGTTGTAAAGAATTTGCCATTAGAATGTAGGCAGTGATGCGGACACTTCATATCTATTGTTAAATCATACTTAAGGGTGTTTGGATTAGCATATATTTCCGGTATATGGGATATTTTGAATTAGCAAAGCTCACCAGCCACCTTTTTTTTTATACGTATGGTCTTATCAAGTTGAGCGGATGTACTTAGATAAGCCATAATTTCAACTTGATAAGCTCATAAGCTGAAAAAAGTTGGCTTATGAACTTATCCAACTTCAAACAAGCCCATCAAGCTGTAAAAATAAGCTAATTGCAACACCCCTGTTAGGTTTTTTTAGTTTCCTTGTATGGAGTGTTATGACTTGCTGCTTAGTGATTCAAGGCTCGTTTTACTCGTTGCTGAGTATCAGTTTGTTTCTAATTCATAATTTGATTGTTGTCGTTCCTCTGATTTTTTTTTTTTACTGTAGCTGCTTTTAGTATTTTTCGTGGATCTTTTTTCTAAGAGCACATGTTCTGTTTACTGAACTATATTGTTGTTGCCTTATGTACTTAGTTCAGTAGACAACCACAAGTCGGTACTTATACATCTTGTACTTTGTTGCCTCTATGAAGCTATGGTCTCATCACCTTTGTAGGCTATGTAATTTTCTTACTCATCATCGGGTACAAACCCTTTACCCAAATTTTCTTATTCATTATATATGAGTATGATGTAATACCATTTTATTCTCTTGTATCTAGTTTTGTTTTGAGTGTGATTTTGGAAATATGTGCTTTGATTACTTTTATGACCATAAGTTAGAGAGCTTTTGCTGCCTTCTTGTGACATCAACACGCAACTCACAATCATGCTTAAGGTTACATTATATTGATGAGTAAATAGGGTGATCATATATATCTGACTTTTTGATAGTTTTTGACTATTTTCAGTCATTTACAAGTTTATTGACGTTTAAAAGGTTGTGAGTTCGAGTCTGCTCTATGCTTCCATGTTTGCTGCTTCTCGTACTTTGTTGCCCATGTTTGATGAAGCTATGGTCCTATAACATTTGTAGACTTTGTGATTCTCTTATCCGTTAAATATGAGTGTGTGTAATAGCAAGCTCATTGATTAGTATGGTGATTAAAACCTGTCATTGTTTCCCGTATGTGCCTTTAGTTTCGTTTGCTATATAGGCAATATATGTATTATAGTGCCTTTTATTACCATCAATCTAGAGATTTAGTTGCCATGTTTTGACCCAACAAGCAATTTACGATCATGCTTTTTGATGAGTAAATAGGGTGAGAGAGTTTGTGGCCTTTGTTGGCATCCAATGCATGTGATAATCTGGAAAAAGTTTACATTGCTGTTCTTATACCTTCTTTCTTATGCTTTGGATCAGGAGCTACTACCGAAGAATCTCACTCGCAAATACATAAGCTTCAGTACAGGTTAAGTTAAAATGGGGGTGGATTTGGATTCCCAGGCTTCCTATCGCCAGTATCTTGTTGATCAATCTCAATTCAAGAAAAGGAAAGTAATTATGGATGGCGTTAATGGTTCTTCAGCATGTTCTGTCTCATGTGAGATTGGAACTTCCTTGCCTACTCTTCATACTTCCGATTATTTCATGGAACCTTGCTTGAGTGAATTGGCAATGAGGGAACTCATGGATCCAGGTCACTGCAGCAGGGTTCAGAACTTTAAAGTCGGTAGACACGGTTTTGGAAGCGTCACGTTTTTTGGGGAAACGGATATCAGATGGCTAGATTTAGGCGAGATTATCAAGTTCAGGAGACATGAGATTGTTGTGTATGAAGATGAAACAACCAAGCCTGAGGTTGGTAAAGGACTTAACAAGGCTGCTGAGGTAACTTTACTTCTACAGATAAGCTCCTCAAAATTGCAGGAGGTCTAACTGAGAAGTTGAAACAGATTTCAGAAAATCAAGGAGCAAAGTTTATTTCTTTTGACCCTAACAGAAAAGAATGGAAATTTTGTGTTCAACATTTTAGTAGATTTGGTTTGAGCGATGACGAAGAGGAAGACATTGCAATGGATGATGCAGATCCTGAGGTTCGTGAACCAGTTGCCATGAATGATAGTGATGGTTCTGATTTTGATGAAGAGACCGCATTGGTGGATCCACGTCTGCTTTCACATTCCCTTCCTTCACACCTTGGTCTTGATCCTGTTAGAATGAAGGAAATGAGAGCGATGATGTTTCCTGATGAAGAAGAGGATGATGATGAGTTAAGCGAAAAGTTTTCACACCATAGACCGCCTTCTGGTAAGGAATCCATTAGCAAACCAGTGCTAGGATCCACCCCACCAACAATTGGAAAACTCCACTAGCTTTACTTGAGTACAATACCGCAGTTTTGCCTCAAGCCCTAATGGGTCTATTTTATTGGCCCAACAAAACAAAGGAATTCCTTTGACCATAACAAAAGTTCAGGGATTTAAGCTGGAGATTAAGGAGACTCCTGTGACAAGAAACTATTCTCGGAACGTTGTTGATGCTGCATTGTTCATGGGCAGATCATCTGGTATAGCCTGGGGTCCAAATGGTCTTCTTCTTCACTGTGGTTCGACTGCTGGTAACAGTAATCAGAAGCGGAGATATCTTCTACAATATATTTAGAAAAGTTGCTACCGATAATGTGGTCAGAGATGAGAATAACAAGGTGCGTGAGGAACTCATTGATATATGTTTTGATTCTCCACTAAACTTTCATAAAGAAATTCGTCATGAAACGAAGGAAGTTGTAGTTGATTCACATAAGATAAAGATTCAGAAACTTGTCAGTAACCGTTTGGAGCTTCCACACGTATGTCGGAGTTATATAGAAATCATTGAGAAGAAGTTGGAGGTACCTGGATTATCTGCTTCTGCTCGTGTGGTGTTAATGCACCAAGTTTTTGTTTGGGAACTTATTAAGGTTCTTTTTTCCTCAAAGGAAAGCTCGTTAGAAGCTGACGTGGAAGCACTTCCATTAATCAGAAGAGCAGAATTTAGTCAATGGTTGCAGGAGACTGTCTGTCACCGTGTACAAGATGAAATTAGTTCCTTGAATGATTCAAGTGATTTACAACAATTATTTTTGCTCCTAAGTGGACGACAACTTGATGCAGCAGTAGAACTGTCTGCTTCTAGAGGAGATGTGAGACTTGCTTGTCTGCTGAGCCAGGCTGGCGGGTCCCCGCCAACCGTACTGATATCGATTGCCAGCTTAATCTGTGGAAAAACAACGGGCTAGATTTTAATTTTATCGAAAAGGACAGGATAAGACTTTTTGAGTTACTTGCTGGTAATATTCATGGTGCCTTGGGTGAGATGGATATTGATTGGAAGAGGTTTTTAGGATTGTTGATGTGGTACCATCTTCCACCTACTTCTGATTTGACCTCCATTTTCCGGACCTATCACGGTCTTCTAGAAAGTGGTCGGGCTCCATATCCTGTTCCTGTTTACATAGATGAAGGAGTGGTAGAAACTGGTGTCAGTTGGACGCCTGGTAACCCTTTTGATCTTGCATATTATCTTATGCTTCTTCATGCTACTGAAGAGAGACTTTAGCATTTGAAAACTATGTTTAGTGCGTTTGCTTCAACTCATGATCCACTTGATCACCATATGATTTGGCATCAGCGTGCGGTGTTAGAAGCAGTTGGTACATTTAGTTCTGATGATCTTCATGTTCTTGACATGGGATTTGTTTCTCAGTTGCTGAGTCTTGGACAATGCCATTGGGCCATCTATGTTGTGCTCCACATGCCCCATCGGGATGATTATCCTTATCTGCAAGCTACTGCTATCAGAGAAATCTTGTTTCAGTATTGTGAAATCTGGAGTGCTCAAGAGAACCAACAGCAGTTTATTGAGGATTTGGGAATTCCATCAGCTTGGTTGCATGAGGCTTTGGTGAGTTCATCAGATTATATTTGACAAAACTCGTTATATCTTCTTCACTTTACTGTGATAATGCTTCATTTTTTGGGTGTTGCTATTAGGTAAAGCTGGCAAAATGGGAGGGTGGGTAGTGAGTCAAAACCGATTTTTTTGGTACATGCTGTGTGTTGGTCGATCCCAAACACCTTCTGTCCAGATTTTTTTAAATAAAGTTTTGTAGGTATTTAGGGCAGTTACATAATAAATCTCTGAATAGTTTTCTGCGTAAAGCGACTTTGGAAGTTGGATGCATTGGAAATACACTTTGGATGACATCTGACTCATTCTACCCATTTTCTTTCAAACAAAGTTTTATTAGACTCATATGATCTGCTACGTATTAAACATAACTAAAATCTCAAGTGATAGTTTTATAAGTAATTGGGTCAAAATTGCCATCTCTACTATAAGCTCTGAACATTGGAATTTCATCTACACCCCATGCATGAATCACTTATTTGAAAGTAATTGTGGTTAAATGGCAAACTAGTTTAATTTTTAGCAACAAATTAGATGCTGGATACATTAATCTATAAACTCAATCAAGCTTTTTCAAGTAATTTATTATGTGTTATCTTTGAAATCTTATTATTTTTCTTGATGAGGTTACCTTATTTCATTTCTGCAGGCAGTATATCATGCTTACTATGGAAATTCTTTCAAGGCCCTTGAACACTATCTTGGATGTGAATTTTGGCAAAAAGCACATTCAACTTTCATAACTTCCGTCGCACATTCTCTGTTCATGTCAGGTAGGATATAGCGGTACATTAATATATTCTCAAATGTAGTATGGACATATTGGCTGATTGGCTCTTGTTTGTCCTTGACCTAAAACGTTGCTTGCTAATTATATTCAAATAGATGAAAGCATCTTTGTTGAGTCATGGTGTGGTAGAATATGGTCTCATACTACTCGTATAATTGTGCACAAGCCCTTAGTCATGTTTCATTCGTTGCATTATCCAACAAACCGTGCTTGATCTGGCCCTGTTGTTTCTGTACTTACTGATTTTCCAGTGACAATGGTAGAAAATGTAGTTATTTGATGGTATAAGATTTTATATTAATTTGCTTAATCGTTCTTTTTATGGTTTAGGCAAACAGTCAGAAATATGGAGGCTTATGACCTCAATGGAAGATCATAAATCAGAAATCGAGAACTGGGACTTGGGAGCTGGAATTTATATAGAGTATTATAACCTTAGAAGTTCTTTGAAGGAAGATGAAAATTCAATGAGCGAACGGGTATGAAATTCTGTCAATATATTTATGACTGTATAGCTGAAGAAACACCCATATATGTATATGTTCTTTTTCATATGTGGGCTGTTACCTGATTGTGGATTTGTCATAATAAGCGTGTGGTAGTAATTATAGCCAATTTACATGTATATAGGTCTATTTTGGGCTGTGTTCCCTCACAAACAGGTCAAGTGAGCCGAAAAGACATTCTCCTAAGTCGTATATATTAAAAAACATAGATTCTTATCGTAATAATGTGTCTTTTTGTAGTTACACTCGGCACATTCATTGTTCATATATTATTTATGAAAAGAGGACAGTCTTTGTTGGTCCGTACTATAAAATGGCGTTTACCACCCAAACCTCTTATCTTGTCAGCCCTAATCACTAACACTAGTGAATAAAATGTGCAGAAATCATCTCGTGATTTTTCATAAAGTGGTAATTTACATGCAACCTTTTTACTCTTGCAGATTTCTCTTGAGGAAAAGAATGATGATTGCAGAGACTTCTTTAATCGCTTGAAAGGGTCTTTGGCATTTTGGGACACCCGATTGCCTATTGATGCCAGGTACTTAAAGAATTATTTCAATTGCTTATATAGTTAATCTCGATGGTATCTTTATCATTTCAATACTTTGAAACCTGTTTTGATTAATTTAAGCTAAGGGCTGCAATTTAAGCTTGTTTATGTCCAAGCGGGTTGGATCTGAGCTTTATATATCAAGCAGAGTGAAACAGAGTGAATTAAGCAACTCATAATCAAAATGGGAATTGGCTAAGCGTGTTGAAAGTAGCCCATAACATAATTAGGGGTTTATATCCTTCTAAATACTTTTCTAATAAAATATCCGAGCATTATCTTAACGATAGTTTTCATAATCTCACATCAACGTAGCTATATATACTAAAACATCATATGATTTCTATTGTGTTGCATATATAACTGATAGGAAGGTATCTTTAGCGTTTTAGTTCCTGCAAGTCTGGAAACTGTTAATTAGTGGCACTGTCAACACATTTACTTGAAAACCGGTTGACTTGGGTTGTATCTGATTTCTAACAAAAGGTCGTACTAAAAAACTTACTTAAACATGAAATGGGCCAAATGTGTTTAGAGTCGGCCAATGTTTTCAGTCTAGTATTTCAATTCATTCAAACAAATTAGTAGCATAGTTAAAACAATAATATTTATAATATTCAAACTTTATGTGTGGGTCAACCACTCAACCCGGCCTAGCCTTTTTTACCCGTTTGATTTAGTATGCATTCTACTTTCCTCATTTTGCCACCTATAATATTTAGCATTTATCTATGTATCTTTGGTGTTTACTAGCATTATACTGATATTTATTAAATGACAGAATGGTATATGCAAAGATGGCCGAGGAGATCAGTGATCTGCTTGTAGCCGATTCCGGGGAGGGCTCAACCACGAAGGTCAAGTTAGACTGCTTCAATTCCATATTCGATTCCCCCATCCCCGAAGACCTTCTTTCATGCCATTTACAGTCTGCAGTATCACATTTTACACTGTATCTTACAGAAGCAGCATCTTAACACTAAACCCCTAAATATTTCTGGCTAATGCCATTCATCTTGTATTGTTTTTGTAAACACTATTATTGAGCCGAAATTTTGTAATTAATGCTTTTCTAGTGTAGTAGTAGTATATCTTACTGGCGTTGGTGTTCAAATCTCGATTGCTGAATATTTTCAATTTATATGAAGTTGTTGCAATACGTTTATATTTTATATTTGCTTTGCTTGTTTAAGGTCAGGTATGCTGCTCTCATGTCATGTGAAGAACCTTATGTTTGAACCATTAAAACATTAGTTTTGGTAAAACCTGCGGTACTTCAACTGATGTCGTAGGATTCATGGGATGTGCTTACCCATTATTAGTTACAGATGCCTGCCGACGGTTCAATTTTGTCAAAATCAATTGCAATTTGGATGTTTTGAGCAAAGTCGACGTCACAATTGATAAACTTTTAGAACTTTATAATCGATCCCACATAATAAATCCTTGCATAATAGATGCTCTTAGCTTTGTAACATGTATTTGTAGAAATAAATATCAATGAATTGTTGGAATCTAACTTTTTTCTTTTCTAGCTTTAGCATATTAAGGTGGGAGAAAAAGTGTGATTTCATGGAACCTCTTTTGTACCAAAATAATCCTATGTTGATGCTATTGGTCTGGCCCTGCTACAAGCTTTCTTTGGACCCTAGTGCACCAACCACAAGTATTTTTTAGATTCACAAAACCAAACACCAAGAATAACTTCAAAGTTTAAAGTTCAAACCATTGTGAGTGACCAAGAACTTGAAGCAAAAGCTATGTTTGGGTGATGTCAAACAAGTTGTCGACTAATTTCGATTCATTCCACTTTCAATAACATGAAAAGTCAGGTTTGTATCAAAGCGGGTAATTTTAAAGTGTAAAATTGAATGGATCGAGATGCCAAGTATTTTGGTTTGAGTAAAAATTTGTTTGGTCTAGTGCTTGGCTTAAGATACTAGTATAACAATATACTTCCATAATTCCATTATTTTCTAAATGATCACAACATACTTTTAACTTTTTACAATAATGGCGTAATTAACCTTTGCTATTAGTTGATAACATTTGCTTCATTCAAACATGGCTAAACTAAAACGAAAAAGATGAAGAATCAAGAAGAAAAGGAGAAGATGGAGGAACAAAATTTCTGGTCCCAAAGCTTCTCTTCAGATCAATCGCCGTTGATGCCAACGTCGATATTTCAGATGAAGATGGAGAACTCAGAGATGAACCAAACCTACTTGAGCGAGTCCTTGGCTTCTCGTTCATGTATTCATCATTATCGACCTGTTGTCGTCAATTCCAACTTTACATGAACTTACACTCGCGGGACTAAACAATTGCACAGTAAACCTGCGAACACAAGATAAAATGTCAGAACACTTAAAAATAAGCAACTCACTCTTTATCAAAACAACTGATTTCACCAACTTACCGAGTCTAGCTAGAAGATAATCCAACTTGGTATACGATTTCCAGTGAGTCTAAAACAAGCATCATTACAAAAATGATTACAGTTTCGCGTTATTAGGTTATACGAAGTTCCTTTGTAGTCTTCAGCTAGAACTTCCATGGACCTTCTTACTTCCCTTAGACTCATATCGGTCCATCCTATCAGAATCTGCTTCCTGAAAATGAACCCTTCACATTGTTTCGGTTCTCCTTCAAAGATTCCAGTCGTCGCATTTTCATGTGATCCAAATGCATACTCAACTCCATGAACTACACACATTAAAAACAGATCAATCAAGTCATATACTCTTCTATTTCACATTTTTATTCATTTTGTGTACTCTACTATTTCAAATGCAATAAAAGGAAACTAAACGAAGAGGTGAATAGTTAAGCAAGTCACTTGGTAACACTATTATTACCAAGTGACTTGTAATCACACTATATGTAAAATATCCATTGTTTAATGCAAATGTATAGAGAGCGGAAAAAACTCGATTTGAGAGAGAGACAAACCTTGAACACCAGAGTGGTAGACGCAGAGGCCACCAATAAGCACATCCATTCAGCAGTAAGATCATAAACATTAAGGTAAACCGGAACCGACTCATTTTTCTTAATCCTTGTTGAACTTCTTCCTCCCACAACAACATATTCTTTGAAACTATATGAATAAAAGTTTGTGAGCTGAAGTTGAGGAAAGTTCTGTGGCACTGGCGAGACATATAACACATACGCATCGTGCTTTTCATTACTATATATAAAGGGTACTTTAATAGATTCCTAAATATATAACGAACATTATTGTTTCAAATTTCAAACTATAGAACCTTGTTATAGTGTATTAGATATTTGACTTTGAGAGATGCATGATATATGAATATTATGGACTCATGGCGCTACATAACTATCTCGATTCTTGATTGCAGCTTTCATTTAAGCATTTAGCAGTTACTTGAGTTCGAGATAGTCCCCTTAGTTTCACAAGTTAATCTGCGCAAAACTATCAAGATATATAAGTTCAAACCCAAATTAGTACCCTTTTGTATCTTGAAAGTTTTCGATTTCTATATTATATTTGTTTAAGCGAAGGACTTTAATTAATTAGCGAGTGCATTGAGTTACCTATCAAAATACTAATCATATAAGCTGAAATTAACTTAAGTTATAAGTTTTGCCACACTAAATTTTATAAGTTGCTTCTTTTCTTTCTTTTCACAAAGGAGTAGAACATGCATGGTGGTTATGGGACTCATGAAAAGTGAAAAGATTTCAGCCCTAGATTATATTCCTTCAAACCACATCTATATAAAAGATGATCGCATAAAGTTAAAACAAATAAAAGATATATGATAAAATTATGATGCAAGGAATTTTTAGTAATTATGATGTTTGGATGATGCTTGGTTGTTCTCTAAAGAGCTCATATTATTTGATAAGCTTTATATTCAATGTTCTTATTTTTGAACCAAAGTTTTTTTCCATATATAAAGACCATCAAATGTATGATCAAATTCATAAACTTTGTAGCCTAACGGTCCAAGAGTAAGTGGGTCAAATTTGACCCAATTGACTCGACAAATATTTGAACATAAAGCTGAATTGCTTATTGGAGTAAGCATGTTACTCTCGAAAAAATAATGAGAATGTTGTCTACTCACCTGAAGAATCGACTAGTTACTCAATAATGAGAGTCGTAAGTGTTGTATAAAACTCAATCAACAACTTGAGCGTGAAGATCAAGCGAAAAACACACTACTGATGCGTGTCGGTGAGTAAAGTGCCTGAGCTACAAACAACATCAGAGTTGCTGAGATTTGACAAATGTTGTTGGACTAATCTTGAGTCATGACTCAATATTTGGGAGTTCCTTATGTAAAATAGTTTAAGTAAAGATTGTAACATAGATGTTAGTAAAAGTAGGAGGGGTTATGTGTATACTTAAGAAAGTTAGCAGGGTAGAATTGTGACTTCTATAACATAACAACTGTTGGAACGTCTCAATCAAAAGAAGCAGTACAAGATCAAGCGACATGTTGGTTCGGAAAGGCTACGAGACACTTTGAAGAGTCACGATGGTTCACAAGATAACCGCCCTCATACTAGTATAAATAGGGCATAGTAGTTTCGTTTATTTGTAATCGAATTGTACAAAACCTTACTCTAGAAAACCGAATACTTTGATTCAATAAAAGGCACTTGAATCAGATTGTTTATACGTTCATTATTACCTCTTTGTGTTCGATTGTGAAACCCCACTGGGCAACAATTGGTATAAGAGCCAAACTTCGTTTTAAAGAGTCAAGAACGAAGAGGAAGAGAGGCCTTTAGGGGCAGTTTCTGTGCATATAAACTTGGAACCAAAAAACGCAACAAGAAGTGTTTTTGGTTCGGACAGAAACAAGCAAAAAATGCTTTTTCTTTTAGACGAATAGAACATGGGCAAAGGAAGAGGAAGAACACATAGTTTGGTGTTCTCTTGGTTCGAAAAAGAAAAAAACACATTGTGTTTCTTGTTTGAAAAAACAAAAGGAAGAACACTTTTGTGTTCTTGGTTCGAAGAAAACAAGAATGAATAGAAAAGACACCAAGAGGGTATTTGGTTGGTTGTACAAGGAAGAAGAAGAACATATTTATGTGTTCTCGTTGGTTCGAAAAGCAACAAGGAAGAAAATCATATCAAGGAGGAATCATCAAAATTTAGGTTTTATCACTCTAACAAATATGAATTTCATTATTTTTAGTCTTATACATACTTAGATAAGATTAGAAATTATTTTTGATTTCTAGTTGATCCTATAGATTTCCTAGATTCCTACTTTAAGTTTTAATAAAGTTAGGAATAGTTTTTAAGCACAATGCATGAAGATAAAAACAAAGAAATTGTAATTCACAAAGAGGTTACATCATTTTCTCATTTTCAATGCCCCGTTTTGAAATCTACAAATTACACAGTATGGGCTATTCGGATAAAAACCATACTAAAGGCAAACGGACTTTGGGAAATGATAGAACCTAATGAAAATACGCAACTGGATGAAAAGAAAGATATTGCAACAACTGCATATCTTTACCAGGCATTACCAGAGGATATGATTTTACAAGTTGCTAGTTGTAAAAGTGCAAAAGAAATTTGGGAAGCACTGCAAACTAGACACATAGGTGTAGATAGAGTCTGAAGGCACGACTACAAACTCTCAGCAGAATTTGAAATGTTAAAGATGAAAGAAGATGACAAGATTGATGCTTTCTCGGAAAACTCAATAGTATTGTTACAAGGGCAAGTGGCTTAGGATCAACATTTGATCATCCAACTCTAGTACGAAAACTTCTAAGTTTTGTACCGAAGAGATTTATACAGATTGTAGCAGCCATAGAACAATTTACTGATCTAGAGAAAACAACACTAGATGAGACAATTGGGAGGCTGAAAGCCTTCGAAGAAAGGATGAATCTGATGAATGAAAGCCCTTCAGAAGAACAAGATAAGTTATTGTTCACAAAACATGACAATGGTCTAGTCATGGGAAAGGTTTAAGAACCGTGAACAAGGAAGAGCTAATTGTCTCAAGGCAATTGGTGTGACGAAAAGGCAACAAATTTTAGAAACAAGGATGGAGATGATCGTGATTGGAGGAAGAAAGACTCTAGAGATCAAAACCGTTTCAAGAAAGACAAACGAGGTGTAGAATGTTATAATTGCCATAAGTTTGGACATATTGCTAGAAACTGTCCAGAGAAGGATAAAGAAGAAGAGACAAACATTATAGAAGAAGATAATGGACCTACATTGTTTATGGCAACTATGATCGATAAGGATGAACAAGAAAAGGCATCCTTAGAAGAAGAACCAAGGTGGAAGGGAATTGTCATTGAGAAGAATGAAATCCCAAATGAAAAGTTAAAAGTCATAAGGTCAGAAATTGAGACTGACTTAAAAAATAAACTGGAGTTATGGAAGTTTGAAATGCTTCATGACTTTTGAAGAAAAGAAACAAGAACTCGAGGAGGAGTTCAGAAATAGAGAACAAGAGTTCGAGAAGACGATGCATGAACGAGAGAGTTCATTTGAAAACAAGATGAAGAATGAGATGTCAAGTGTAGAATGCCTAAAGGAGATTCGAAATGAGGCTGTCAATAGTTTAAGATTTCCAAGTAAGATTGACATAAAGATTGGAGAACTTTATGTAAGCTTTCTAGAGGTGCTGGATAGTTATTGTGAGACTGCAAGGGAGATTCCAAGTTTAGTACATAAACCTAAGCAAGAGATGCTAGTGAAAGCTAAGGCAGTGGAAGAAGATAGCAAGGAGGCTATGAAGACTAGGATCCCACCAGGATTTAAAGGGATAGAAGTTACTGCAGGGCTAAGAAGAGGTTATGTAAAAGGCATAGAGGCCAGTGATGGAATAAGTACAGTTAGAGAAGGACCAGCAAAGCATTGGAAATCAACGAAAGAGAGGCGGCCCGAAATAATCGAAGAATAAAAGAGATGTGAAGACATTCAAGATAAAGAGGTCAAGCAAAGAATGGACAGAAAGCCAAAGTATAAAGACAATGACCTTCTACAACATGAAAAGACGAATCATGAAGTGAAGAAGCTACTAGAGCATGATCAAGATTAGGGGTGATTGTTGGACTAATCTTGAGTCATGACTCAATATTTGGGAGTTCCTTATGTAAAATAGTTTAAGTAAAGATTGTAACATAGATGTTAGTAAAAGTAGGAGGGGTTATGTGTATACTTAAGAAAGTTAGCAGGGTAGATCTTTTGTTCTGGTTCCCGTGCATGTAGGCTGTCTTTTTTTTGCCATTTCTATTTTTTATGTGTGTCCTGCTCGGCAAAAAGGGAAGGGAATCAAATTTGACAGTTATAGTAAGCAACATAGCCCTCCAAGTCTTCTATAACATAACAAGATCTGACATGTTGGTTCGGAACGTCTCAATCAAAAGAAGCCCTCTACAAGATCAAGTGACATGTTGGTTCGAATACTTTGAAAGGTGAATCAGACACTTTGAAGAGTCACGATTGTTCAAGGAACTTCTTAAAAGCAAAAAAACCAAAAGAAAGTCAAACACGTAAAAGAGTGGTTGCTAAAAAGATGAATAATTGAATTAAGTATTCACCAAAGTACTTGGAAAATGAAGCTACATATAGAAGCACTATGTGAAAAGATGTACTCTTCCGCTAGATGGTTGACACGTAACCTAGTGCACACACGTGACTTCACATTTACTCACCTATATAAGCACAAAGTCTATAAAAAGATAGTAAGTAAATTCTAAACAAACACAAAATAATACATAAAAGAGCTATTAGCCGTGGTGTATGCTTTTGAAAAGTTTCTACCGACTTAATCTTGACCAAATGTGTAGTGTATACGGACCACTCACTCTTAAATATCTCTTTGCAAAACAAGATGCAAAGCCGAGATTGCTCCGTTGGGTTCTCCTTCTCCAAGAATTTGATATTATCATACGTGATAAAAAGGAGTCGAGAACACCGTGCACGATCATCTTTCCATTAGAGAACCCTCACCAAGATGTTTTCGAGAAGGAAATAAATGAAACATTTCCTCTCGAGACACTCAATGCGGTTTCTTTTCGGAAACTCTTCTACCCCATGGTTTCTTGACTTTGCAAATTACCATGCGGGTAACTTCATTAATGAAAGGGATGTCGACCAGAGAAGAATAAATTCTTCAAGGATGTTAAACATTATTTCGGACGACCCTTTCTTATTCAAAATGTGCGGATCAAGTCATCCGACGGTGTGTTTATGGACAAGAAGCTCTTGACATTCTCAAAGATTGTCATCTTTGGACCCACCGGGCCATCATAGTCCAAACTACACGCTAAAAGGTGTTTGATTCCGGGTTCTATTGGCCCACAATCTATAAAGATGCCCACGATTTCGTTGAAACACGTGGCGCTTGTCGTCATGGAAACATATCTCAAAGAAATGAAATGCCACAAAATGCCATTCAAGTTTGTAGATATTTGACATCCGGGGTATTGATTTTATGGGGCCATTTCCATCTTCTCGTGGTAACAAGTACATACTCGTGGTGTTGACTATCTGTCAAAATGGGTTGAAGCAAAAGCTTTACCCACCAATGATGCCCGAGTTGTTGTGAAATTTTGAAAGCTCTCTTTGCCGATTGGAACTCCTCGTGCAATAATCGGTGATCGTGGTACGCATTTTTGTAATGACCAATTTGATCGTGTCATGCAAAAGTATGGTGTTACCCACCGCTATCTCATCGCATACCACCCCAAACAAGTGGGCGGTGGAAGTTTCAAATCGTGGTATTAAAGAATACTTGAAAGGACGGTGAAAATCGTGCATCTGGTCGGATAAAGCTGGCCTTAAAACATGCAAACTTCGATATAAAGACGGTAGGTGATCACAGAAAAGTTCAAATGAATGAACTAAATGAACTTCGTGATCAAGCATACGAGAACTCTTTGATCTATAAACAAAAGACAAAAAGATTCATGACTCAAGATCAAGAACCGCGTTTTTAACGTTGGTGATCGAGTCCTTCTTTTCAACTCCAGATTGAAGATTTTCTCGAAAGCTTAAGTCCTACCGGTCCGGTCCATTTACTATCACTAAGGTTTATCCTTATGGCACCATTGAGTTATCTCACCGATGGTCCAAACTTTAAAGTAAATGGGCATCGATTAAAGCATTACTTTGGAAGGACATTCCCCACAGTAGTTGTCACGATCTACAAACATTCCCATGAACCAATGAATGCGGGATCGAGTCAAGCTAGTGACTCGGGAATCAAAATAATAGTACACACCATATGGGTTTTCACCCTATTTCGTCTTCTTATCCCTTTCTACCACCTAGTGTGGGGAGTTTTCCCATCTGTTGTATATTCTCATTCTTTCTAAAAAAAAAAAAAAAAAAAAACATATCAAAAACAAAATAATAGCCGTAGTATTTCCCTTTTATGTTCTTTGTTTCGGCATAACCTTGATACTTTGAATATTGAGGGCAATATTCATTTCTTAGTGGGGAATTCTCACGAATTTCATGTAATTATTTCACCCAATTCCCGTTTTGGCAAAAAATTTTTTTGGAGTAAGTGTTTTCACTTACTCAAGAAATGTAATCACCCACCATGTCTAACCACATAAGGATTGGCTAATCCGAGAGCAAACGGCTCGTAAAGATATCTCAAATCCGTTTATGGCTTGCAATTGCCCAAAATTGTATGGTGTTCAACTCACCATATCTTTAAACTAGTGAAAAGTTGGCTAGCCCGCAAGGTTATGGCTTGTGGTAAAGGCGATTGAAAATCCATAATTGGTAATCGGCTCACCAAAGATAATATTTATAATTTATCTAAGAGTTGGCTAGTCCGAAGATGCAACCTTACGGGTAAAGACAAAATCAAATCCGTTGAAAGTCGGTGGTTTGCTCAAAATCACATGGTTATCGGTGTACCATGGTTCTTACTTGAATCGAAACATTTGGCTACTCCGAGTAATGGATTTTGGTAAAGAGATTAAAATCCATTATGTTTTCTCAAATCATTGCTAGGGACTAGCAATATCTTAGTAATGAATTGATGAGTGTCTAATACTCATCATTTTTATCTGATTAGAATGCCAAAACATCCGAAAACACTCGAAACACATCAAAATGATAAAATATCACAAACAAGTGTTTTATATGTTTTAAATGCAAAAACATCAAAATCGGTGAAAAACGTATTAAGTTTGCATAATTGGCGCTTTAGTCCCCAGTTACAAAATTGTCAAAATCGGTCTGGTAATTCAAAAACTTGTAAAATATCATTTTAGGTCCTTGAGATTCAAAAGTTGTCAAAACAAACCCTTTAAAGTTTAAAATCACAAATTGACAACTTTAGTCCTTTAACTTTGAAAATTGTCAAAAATAGTCCTTGGTTAATTTAAAAGTGAAAATTATCAAGTTTTAACCTTGTTCTATTTATAAATGACAAAATGGTCCTTATGATAAACTTTTGAGAATTTACAATATTGGTCCTCAAGTTTCTAAATTGGCGAGTTTAGTCCACGGATTTAAAAAATGGAAATTATCAATATAATCTTCCTTGGCGATTTGATCCTTATGATATGCTTGGAAACTTGTCAAAATCCAGCCCTCAACTTTGGCTAAATTACACTATTAGTCCTTGTTGTTAAACCAAGCCAACGGATCCTTTACTATTATTCAAGCCCAATCAATCCGAAGCAATGACCGCCCAAAATTTAAAATCAAATAAAACCGCAGACCCAGACCTTCCTCCCTCACCCTGTTTCCCTCTCACTAGTATAAATAGGGCATAGTAGTTTCGTTTATTTGTAATCAGAATTGTACAAAACCCTACTCTAGAAAACCGAATACTTTGATTCAATAAAAGGCACTTGAATCAGATTGTTTATACGTTCGTTATTACCTATTTATGTTTGATTGTGAAACCCCATTGGGCAACAAATGTCTCTGTGACTCTGAACACTCTATCTCTGAAGAGAGACTTGAAATATGTACCGGAACTTCTTAAAAGCAAAAAAACAAAAAGAAAGTCAAACACGTAAAAGAGTGGTTGCTAAAAAGATGAATAATTGAATTAAGTATTCACCAAAGTACTTGGAAAATGAAGCTACATATAGAAGCACTATGTGAAAAGATGTACTCTTCCGCTAGATGGTTGACACGTAACCTAGTGCACACACGTGACTTCACATTTACTCACCTATATAAGCACAAAGTCTATAAAAAGATAGTAAGTAAATTCTAAACAAACACAAAATAATACACATGTATTATGATAAACTAAGCTATCAAGCTTTGATTTAATTAAAAGGAGAGTTTTATTTGTCATTCAATTGGGATAGTGTTCCGCAACTATCCTTATAATTTCTTGATTCATATCTAATAAGAATTATAAACTTTGAAAGTATGAATAATGTTATTAGTTGTCAAATAGGTCATGTGTAAAACTTGTTTTTAGACTAAAATACACGGTTGGTCCCTAAACTTGTCAATCCGCTTCTCGTTGGGACAAACCTCGGCATTATCATCGCCGGAGGTCCAAAACATGGGCATTATATGCCAAACTCGTCCCTTGACCAATAGCGGCGTTGTCAACGTTCGTTATACTCCAAAAAACCGTTATCATGTTCTTGTTGGGGTAGAATAGTCATTTTACCCAATGTCTGTATGTGAGATGTCTTGTCCAATTTCCGCCATTATGTAGAATATAACAAAGTTGTGTACTCATTGCTCATCCCCAAACTTGTTTTGGAAGCCTACCCAGAAAACCCTAATGCAATGTCTATCATCAAATCAATTAATCTAAGTGAGAAAATAACAAACAACCACCTTGGATTTACTCTGTGGCGAGTAAGAGAATATCCTTTCTATGATGATCATGAAATCGAGGAAAAAGCTGCAATCAGGAGATGTTGTAAGTATTTTTTGGTTAGAGCCTATTACAATCATATGTTAGTACGACTGTTTAAGTTATTCCCCTTTTAGGTAACTTAATTTAGCTTAACATTGGTTTTGTATATTTTTTATACAATGGGTGAACCGGGATCCTTTAGCATTATGTTCCATTATGAAGGTACATTCAAATACTTTCCGGTAGGATATATCAAGGAGGCAAGAAATGCCTTGTTGATCTTGTGGAAATAAAAGAGGTATCCGTTGATGAAATGGATGCTCTCATGACCCAAATCGGTTATGAGACTGGACAAACCAATTATTTCTACTTTCTTAAGCCTGGTTGTACATTGGACGATGGTTTGTTTTCTTTGCGTGAAGCTGCTAATGTTGAGTTGTTGAAAGATGTTGTCATAGAGCATAAGCTGATAGATGTCTATGTGGAAATAGGGAAGACTAGATTAGAACTTTCAGAAATGTCCCCACAATCAATTAAGACTGTGTAGATGGATGAAGATAGGAGAAAAGTTGCTACTGCGGCTATTCAATCTTGTTGTAGACGATTGGTGTTAGATGATCTAGATAATGAACCTGCCCTAGATCCTTTTATCCAACTTACACAAGTGCCTATGGACGTCAATGATATTGGTGAATCTAGCAATTTGCCAAACATTGAGCCAATATTTTCCACCTTAGACTGCTCATTTGCTAGCCAACCTGTTCATAACAGTGAGCGTGATTTAGTACTTGTTGATGAGGACAATGCTATTAAGGAGCCTGATAATCTTGAGGTTAATATGTTCCGAGTGACTCAGGGGAAGCACTTAGACAAAGTTGGAAGAGCACTAGTTGATTTCAGTAACAGGTTTGAGGAGCCTGATAATTTTGAGGTTAATCTGTTTCAATTGACTCAGGAGAAGCACTTAGACAAAGCAGGAAGAGCACTAGTTGATGTCAATAACAGGTTTGAGGAGCCTGATGTGGATGTAACTATGTTTCAATTGACTCGGGATAACATGGAAGAGGCTCTGTTGTTGATGTTACTCTGTTACAAGTTAGTGACACTAGTGACTTAGGAAATGCATTGATGATTCAATTGAACTAAATGAAGAGAACATTTGTCGGAGAATGATGCACAACTTGGTATGGTACAAGTAGGTCAAAGTAATGAGTTAGGTGAAGCAGAACAACCGATAATATAAGTGATGATGCGGTTGGAAAATGATTTACATGATGGTTGATGATGTCTTTGCGGTGACTATGTTTGTTTCAACAGTGGACTTTGCAAATGGAGTCTATACCACATTCTTCTATTACGGTAAGGAGTTTGCTCTGCAGAGGAAGTAAAAACCTAGTAAGATAGCATTCAATAGAAACTAGGAGGAGTTGTTTTTTACGAAGAATGACAAAACAAGAATAAGGGTCGGTGTGGGGTTGTGTTCCACTTTCGTGCCCAGTGAAGGTCTGGGTGGATATAGGCCCATCTAGAAGTCCATTAAGCAGAAGGGTATAAATGCATTGCTTTCGGCAAAAGGACCCTTCAGTACTACGCCCATGGCTATTGTTTGTCGGCGGGAATGGTGATACAGTGTATCGGTCGGTCGAACATATAATGAGCAACACACTTGTTTGCAATCAAGGAAGTCGAGCTTTTGACCTTCACTATATCTCACGAGAAAATTACAACACAAATTGAAACAAATCCACATCTTCCTGTCAAATCATGCATAATCAACTTACCAACCAATACGAGCTTCAAGTGTCCCTGAGGAAGGTTTTAAGGGCCAAAACCTAGCAATAACAACCATCGGGGTCAATTCAAGCTACAATTTACCATGTTAAGAGATTATGTTCAAGAGTTGCGAAGACAAACCCTAATACAACAATGGTGATGAATGTGGAACGACCTCCGGATGAGGCTCTTCCAACCGAGAATTCAAGAGAGTGTATGTTTGTTTAGGTGCTTTGAAGCAAGGATTTAAAGAGTGTGGGAGATCGTTGTTGGGGTGGGTGCTTTTCAATTCGTGGTCCTTTGAATGGTCAATGATGGCGGTGTGGGAATTGATAGCAACAATGGTATATACCCTTTAGCTTATGCTTTTGTTGAATCAGAAAACATAGGATCATGGACTTGGTTTCTTCATTGTTTATCCGATGATATAGCACTTGGGCCAATTTCAAGTAGGGACGGCAAAAGCACCTGAAACTGATGGGGAAAACCGAAACCCGAACCGGTTGGGTCGGGTTCGGGGGCGGGTTCGCGGGTTTGGATACGGGTTTGGGTAGATATATTCTTTTCTTTTTGGATATGGGTTCGGGTACGGGTTCTAGTAATACCCGCCCGTTTACCCGTACCCGTATCCAAACCCGTATACCCGAATTTGTACCTTTTTTTTGCTAACTTATATAAGGTCCTAATAAGTTTTGAGCTCTTAACCTTATACAATTTTTTTTCTACTCTACTTCTTAATAACATATATCTTGGTAATTACAAACTATTAAATTAATACTTACGCTTGACGCTTTAATTCTCACACACATGACACATTAACTCTTTAATCTTCAAGCATTACGAATATTGAAGTCGTTTTCTTTAACTTCTAAAACTTTGAATATATTAGGGTGTTTGGCTTTTTTAGGTTGAGTTGTACAACGATGATTTTAATTGGGATAACCAATACACTGGGTAAAACCGATAACCCAATGGATAATAACAATCGGTACCCATCGGGTATTAGGCGGGTTCGGTTTGGATATTATAAGTGGAGTGCAGTGCGGGTTCACTAAAACCCGCCTCGAACCCGACCGTTGCCATCCCTAATTTCAAGCATCACTTTTATTATCGACATGGAAAAGTACTCCTTACTCATTCATGAATTTAAGTCTCTCTGTTTGAAAGCAGATGATAAACATATTTGATTTTGTGCGGGATATAAGTAGAGCTTTAGCGAAGTTTTTCCAAATGCAGAACACAAATTCTGTATTAGAAGCATTCATGAGAAAATGAAACTATAAGATTGATTGAGCCATATGTTATGTTATGTTCAAAAAAAAAAAAAAAAGCCAATGAGCTATGATCGAAGAACAACTTGTCATGGCAAAGCAAAAAGATGTGGAAAGTGGAAAAGAAGAAATTGAAGCTATAATCGTTTATTTGGTTCGTGGAATGTTTGGTAGCTAGCAACATGGGTATTAGACTTGATTTCATTTTTATTTTAACACCAATTTCATAACATTCCCATGCCTTATCCATACCTTTCACCCTTAGCCATATCATTATAACCCGAATAAAAGCCCTCTTTAGATGTTTTACTTGGTGCTCATCTTTGCGTCGGTGGAGTTTTGTTTCTTGTACAAGCTTATGGTAATAATCTAATCATGGTGAGAAATGAGTGTGATTTATCTTGTTACTCCCTAAAATGAGTGATTGAGTGAATTATATTTCGTTCATTTTTCGTGAGGTGTTCGAAATGTTAATCATGCAAGAAAATCATTGGATATTGTCAAACATCTTGATGTTTCACCTTTATAAAGCATAATAGATGAATCCTCTCTCGTATTTATACTTGGTTGATTTGCATCACATTTTCATAATCACGATCTTGTACCGATGGATGTTTGTTTTCCTAGATTTGCTTGAGGGCAAGCAAAGTTTAAGTGTCGGGGAATTTGATAACGCTCAGATTGTGCATGTTTTAGTAGCGTTATGTGTACTTTTATATCATTATTTGGTTATATTTGCGTGATTATAGTACTTAATCGTATCAAAAGATGTTTTCTAGTGTTTATAACCAAGTGCGTGGAAATGGAGGAAAAGAAGAAATATTCAAACAAAACGAAGATTCCCATTTCAATAAGACTAAATCGGTATCTCAAGGCCCTTTTGAAGACCTCGGTGATTGAAGAATCAAGTTCTACAAAGTAAAGTGAAGAAAGATCAAGTTTTGTATCTCGGAAGATCCAACGGATCCGGTTACAACCGTAACGGATCGGTTGGAAACGGTCGAATCAATGCTTTTACCATCACCACCGATCGGTCGCAACCCGCAACCGGATCGGTCGGCTAGTTGTTATTGAAGACCAGCCGGATCGGTTGGTCGTATGACCGATCCGGTTGGAGAAAACTGCGATTGCCAAATCTTCATCACTAAGCTTCCCTTTGCATCCAAACGATTCTAGGTCCTTCTCTTGGTGTATTCTAGTCCCTTCCTCACTCCTTGGTGGCCAAGTTCAGCATTTAATACCCTAGGCATTGGAATTAGTATAAATAGAGGCTAATTGTGAGCATTAGAGAAACAACCCTATAATACAAATCTCTCTACTCATCAAACAAAGCCTTAAGCTCTCAAAATTCGTCCTTAGAAGTCCAGAGAAGTTTGGAGATCCAGAAGTTCACCATTTGGAGGCCAAAACACCAAGAAGTCTACCTCAATCCTTTGGGAATCATTACTACACCATTTGTAATCTTATTCCAAGCATTGTAAGACTTTCAATCATGTTTTCTAATGTTCAAAGTTCTGATTTTATGTTTATGTTTGCTATGAGTGGCTAGTTTCTTTATGCACTTGCTTAAATGATGTTGATTATCATATGATTAGTTAGTGGTTGTGTTAACATGTTTTAATTCAATTTCAAGTTGATTCTAAGATCCAATTGTGCTAAAGTTTCATAGTGACATTTGTTAATCAAGTTTGGCTAATTGATAATAATCGTTGGGGTCGAAAGAACTTCGTGTTATTCAACTAGTCATAATCATTTTGTCTATGGATGATTGTTTTACCCATTATTCTTGATTATACAAAGGAACTAAGGTGTGGTTGTAATAGAAACGCTTTTTGATTATCAAATTGGATTGGTTGGAAACATCTAAATGGTCGTAAGATTAGTTGCTGAGTATCAATTGTAGCCTTTTGTCTATGATCGGTTACCTTTTGTATTGACCATTTCTTAAGCAATTTGATGAACAAGTGGATGTTTTTGTGTTTAAGTTGATGTATGTAGACTTATGAAACTTGAATTGATCTTTAATTGATTGGTTAAACTTGATGCTTGTTTTTATAAACTAAAATCTTGAGGAAGGTTTAACTTGTAAGAACAATAGATTAGTCTTCAAACTAATTATCATAACCAACATGTTAAGAGGTTAACACAATCACATTAATCTATGATATGAAACTAGTTTAAGCAAGTGTAGTTTTTAATCATCAATTTCATTATACCTATTTGCTTTATTATATGTTTTGGATAGACTCAGTTAATTCAAACTTGTGCTTAGATTCACTCAAATCCTGCGAACGATCCCGACTTACGTTCATAATCTTGCTATAACAGACGAGTATACTTGCTATTATCGTTATTGGTAATATTGGTAATTCACCTTTATAAATTTAAAACTTGCACCAACCGGGCACATCAAGTTTTGGCGCCACGGGATTTGATTGTGTTTCAACAAGTTTTGAATTTCCTAAGTCGATTCAACAAAATATATATATATATATATATATATATAAATATATATATATATATATATATATATATTATTTTTTCTCGAAACCTTAACCGGATCCGGTTGTCCCTCAACCGAATCGGTTACAATTTTTACCCATAACCCATATGGTCTAACCGATCGGTCGCAACCCGCAACCGATCCGGTTACCTTCTCTGACCCATATAAAACTGTTTTCGTTGTTTGTCCGTGTGTTTAGATATTGCCTGGATTCTCTAGGACATTGTATGAACACTCGAGCAGCGGGAATAGAACCAATTTCACCTCTTACCAACCCCGAACGTTTGATTCGAAGAAGAAGGAGAACACGTTTCATACCATTGGAAAATCGTGTACCAAGAGTACCAAACCCACCATTTGATAACCTCATAGAAGCCAAAGTTGTTTACAACCCTTTCACCAATTTACCTTTTCCCATGGCGGACGATCAACCCATGTGGAGAACCAACGAACCGTAGCACCAACCCCGAAAGTGCTATTGTTGCTATTAACCTTGGTGACAACTTCACCGTGAAGGGACATCACCTTTCTATGATCAAAGACCGACAATTCGATGGCGTCTTATGGGCCGATCCGCATAAGCACATTGCGAATTCATCGAAATTTGCGGCATGTTTCGTTATGGCGACACCGATGTCAATGCCATCAAACTCAAACTTTTCCCATCATCACTTGCGGAGATGCTAAAGTATGGTACAATGAATTAACCCGGGAATCATCAATACTTGGGAGGAGATGAGGCAAGCTTTTGTAACCGATTCTTTCCACCGCCATGTTTGATCGATTAATGGGAGAAATTCGTGCTTTCAACCAAAACCCAAACGAATCACTTGTCGAGCTTGGCGAATGAAAGATTTGCCGTAGTTGTCATGGACATGGACTATCAAAAGGAACCATTATCCAAATCTTTTACCATGGACTAGATGAAATCTCTCAAGGCATCCTTGATCTTTGGAGGAATTTTCTCTATAAGACTCTCAACGATGCACATGAATTGCTCGAAGATCGAGTACTTCTCAAACTTGATTGGTCCAAAGATTCCAAAACTAAACCTCTCCGAAAAACCGTTGCTTTTGTCGAAAACACCGATACCTCAAAACTCATGGAGAAGATGGGCGTTAACCTCAAAATCAACTCGCATACAAAGATATCAAAGATGAAATGAAGGAAATGCGAGACGGATGCAACAATTGTGGAGGAAATCATCCATCGTCCGAGTGCGATGATAAACCTATGGGTGGACCGAAGGAAGAAGAAGCGAGTTATGATCAAGGAGGATATCGTGGAGGAGGATATCGTAGTAATTATTACGGTCGAAATTCTGGAAATTGGCAAGATCGCCGACCAAGGGATGACAACCGTGATTCTCAACCACGAACCGACGATCCACCACCACAAAATCCCGACAAAAGATGGAAGAAAGCGAATTCGAGAAAACCATGAGAGAATTCGTGGTCGCTCAAAAATCGCAAATGATTTTATCAAAATCAATTTTTCAATCTCAAAGCCAAAGTTGAGCAAGGACGGAAAAATCATCAAGCATCTATCCAAGATCTTGAAAACAAGTTTAGCGATTTTCGACCAACATTCCTCTAGACCATACGGTTCATTGCCAAGTAATACCCAATCCAACCCAAAACCATCAAATGATAAGACATATCGTCCACCACAAACAAGAAATGAATATGTCAATGCTATCTTCACAAGAAGTGGTCTATCGAGCGATTCCAATCGAAAACCGTTGTTTCGCGGTAGAAGCAACATCAATACCGATCATGCCTCATTGATCGAGAAATTGGAAGCTCTCTCAACAAACATCGATACCCAATTCATAAGCATACGGAGGAGATGATGGAGCTGAAAAAATCACCAAGCTTCAAACCACGATCTTTGAGGATGACATGCCGATGTGTGATCTTATGGAAGCGAACCACGCCCAACATGAAGGATATCACCAAGATATCACGGCAGATATTATGACTGAATTCCGAAATTGTACTCTTTCCATACCACAACCCAACCCAAACATATCCTCGATATCGACCATGGAATACAATACCACATCCATCACAACATTTCAATACACCTAAAACCTCACGGAGGAGATGATGAGAGAATGGATGGCGGTCAAACAAAAGCCAATGAGAATATGACGAACATTGGTTGAATTGGAACATAAAGTCGATCAAGGAAGAAGGAACCAACAAGCGATAAGCCAAGACTTGGAGAGGAGGATAGAAAGATTAAGTAAGGAGCAGAAGTCCATCACGTTGAATCTCTTCCTTACACCACGATTCCAACTATAGACATGAGTTTGTCTACAAACCACCCTCAATTCAATACGAGGCGATAAGGGTGAGGATGAATTTATCGAAGAGACGAGACCGAGCACATTCCAACCACGCCAAATCAACCAAATCATGTCTAACTCACAAACCGTGTTACCTTTTCTTGAGGATTGCACCATGCATATCCCAATGACGCAATTAAAGGTCCTGAACACAATCATGTTGATGATGAAGTTCAACAAAATCGGTGACAAGCGGAATGGAGAAGCGGAAAGAAAGATAGACAAATGGTCGAACCATAAAATCCAGTTTCTTTAAATCAAAACGGTAGGACTAAGCCACATCCTACATCTCACCTTGAGAATGTGGATGCCATATTCATCGGAGTGGAAAATCCAATGACCATCGAAAAATCAAAAGATCCGCCACCGTCCTCTTTTCTAATGAAATTGACCAAACGTTGAAATAACGAAAAGAGGCGTACCATGGTCAAACCAAAAGAATCAAATGTATTCCCATCCATTGTGGAGTACAAACCTAAGATTCCATACCTCAGCGTTTAAGAGTGAAATTCCCCATTTGAACCGTATGGTCAAAGTATCCTAACCGGGAAGATTCGAGTCGGTCGATGACTCGGTAATAAAACAAGCGTTTCTCGGGAGGCAACCCGTGTGTTTGATTTGATTTTCTGTGGTCACTCCCAAAGTTTTAACCTTCGGTTACACTTAAGTGTGGGGTGCCATCCTTTAATAAAACCTTTTGTTTGTTTATAAGATTGTGTGCGGTGATGATTTCTCTAGTGGGCGCCAGAATGAAGAAAGAATTTTAGTCGATAAACTCGTTGACATATCTTGTTTCATCTCTATTTTCCCTATTTCTATACTTTGAAGTTCGTTTTCATTGAGGACAATGTCTAACTTAAGTGTGGGGGGTGAATAGGAAAAATTAGAGTTTTCATGCTTAAATTTAAATTTTGTTTGCCCTTGTGATCTAGTTGTTTTCACACTTTTAGGATTATCTATTAGAATAATGGATCATTCCTTTGGTAAAGCGGTAATATTTGAAACTTGAGATGTGTTCCGATTACTATTGCAATCCATTATGGGATCGATAAACATTTGCTAGCACATATTATACCCTTTCCACTAAATTGCGAGGATTTGAGCCTATTTCTTATTAGCATACATCTTTTATGCTTGGATCTTTTGCTATGAGTGTCTTGGTGATTTTTTATTCTAGAACTTGTGCTTGTAAATCATTACGGCATCGCGATGAGATTGCATTAAATGCGATATAAGTGAATTCGTGTGATAAAGAGGCACCTTAGGATTTAACCCAAATGGCCTTCCATTTTACATCTAATGATATATTAGCTAGCCTCATTGGTTAGTTAACCACCCACATGGACCCATTTGTAGTGTTCATTTTAGCACTAGATACCCTAGTTACACCTTCCGAGCCATCCTTTCATTTTTGCTTCACCGAAAATACAAAAGATTTTACACTTTAAACCTTAGCCTACCCGTATCAATGTCTAGCTGTTGGTTGCTAGTTACGGAAAGTGAAGATTGTTCAAATGATTATGAGTACCACATCCTATGAGATTGATTGAGCCATATGTTATGTTATGTTCAAAAAAAAAAAAAAAAAAAAAGCCAATGAGCTATGATCGAAGAACAATTGTCATGGCAAAGCAAAAGATGTGGAAAGTGGAAAAGAAGAAATTGAAGCTATAATCGTTTATTTGGTTCGTGGAATGTTTGGTAGCTAGCAACATGGGTATTAGACTTGATTTCATTTTATTTTAACACCAATTTCATAACATTCCCATGCCTTATCCATACCCTTCACCCTTAGCCATATCATTATAAACCGAATAAAAGCCCTCTTTAGATGTTTTTACTTGGTGCTCATCTTCGCGTCGGTGGAGTTTTGTTTCTTGTACAAGCTTATGGTAATAATCTAATCATGGTGAGCAATGAGTGTGATTTATCTTGTTACTCCCCAAAAATGAGTGATTGAGTGAATTATATTTCGTTCATTTTTCGTGAGGTGTTCGAAATGTTAATCATGCAAGAAAATCATTGGATATTGTCAAACATCTTGATGTTTCACCTTTATAAAGCATAATTGATGAATCCTCTCTCGTATTTATACTTGGTTGATTTGCATCACATTTTCATAATCACGATCTTGTACCGGTGGATGTTTGTTTTCCTAGATTTGCTTGAGGGCAAGCAAAGTTTAAGTGGGGAATTTGATAACGCTTTCAGTTGTGCATGTTTTAGTATCGTTATGTGTACTTTTATATCTGTTATTTGGTTATATTTGCGTGATTATAGTACTTAATCGTATCAAAGATGTTTGTCTAGTGTTTATAACCAAGTGCGAGGAAATGGAGGAAAAAGAAGAAATATTCAAAGAAAGCGAAGATTCCCATTTCAATAAGACTAAATCGGCATCTCAAGGCCCTTTTGAAGACCTCGTTGATTGAAGAATCAAGTTCTACAAAGTAAAGTGAAGAAAGATCAAGTTTTGTATCTCGGAAGATCCAACCGGATCCGGTTACAACCGTAATCGGATCGGTTGGAAAACAATCGAATCAATGCTTTTACCATCACCACCGATCGGTCGCAACCGCAACCGGATCGGTCGGCTGTTGTTATTGAAGACCATCCGGATCGGTTGGTCGTATGACCGATCCGGTTGGAGAAGCTGCAGTTGCCAAAACTTCATCACTAAGCTTCCCCTTTGCATCCAAACGATTCTAGGTCCTTCTCTTGGTGTATTCTAGTCCCTTCCTCACTCCTTGGTGGCCAAGTTCAGCATTTAATACCCTAGGCATTGGAATTAGTATAAATAGAGGCTAATTGTGAGCATTAGAGAAACAACCCTATAATACAAATCTCTCTACTCATCAAACAAAGCCTTAAGCTCTCAAAATTCGTCCTTAGAAGTCCGGAGAAGTTTGGAGATCCGAAGTTCACCATTTGAGGCCAAAACACCAAGAAGTCTACCTCAATCCTTTGGGAATCATTACTACACCATTTGTAATCTTATTCCAAGCATTGTAAGACTTTCAATCATGTTTTCTAATGTTCAAAGTTCGAGTTTATGTTTATGTTTGCTATGAGTGGCTAGTTTCTTTATGCACTTGCTTAAATGATGTTGATTATCATATGATTAGTTAGTGGTTTTGTTAACATGTTTTAATTCAATTTCAAGTTGATTCTAAGATCCAATTGTGCTAAAGTTTCATAGTGACATTTGTTAATCAAGTTTGGCTAATTGATAATAATCGTTGGGGTCGAAAGAACTTCGTGTTATTCAACTAGTCATAATCATTTTGTCTATGGATGATTGTTTTACCCATTATTCTTGATTATACAAAGGAACTAAGGTGTGGTTGTAATAGAAACGCTTTTGATTATCAAATTGGATTGGTTGGAAACATCTAAATGGTCGTAAGATTAGTTGTTGAGTATCAATTGTAGCCTTTTGTCTATGATCGGTTACCTTTTGTATTGACCATTTCTTAAGCAATTTGATGAACAAGTGGATGTTTTTGTGTTTAAGTTTATGTATGTAGACTTATGAAACTTGAATTGATCTTGAATTGATTGGTTAAACTTAATGCTTGTTTTTATAAACTAAAATCTTGACGAAGGTTTAACTTGTAAGAACAATAGATTAGTCTTCAAACTAATTATCATAATCAACATGTTAAGAGGTTAACACAATCACATTAATCTATGATATGAAACTAGTTTAAGCAAGTGTAGTTTTTAATCATCTGAATTTCATTATACCTATTTGATTTATTATATGTTTTGGATAGACTCCGTTAATTCAAACTTGTGCTTAGATTCACTCAAATCCCTGCGAACGATCCCGACTTACCTTCATAATCTTGCTATAACGGACGAGTATACTTGCTCGTATGTGTTATTGGTAATATTGGTAATTCACCTTTTATAAATTTAAAACTTGCACCAACCGGGCACATCAATCCCTGTCACAATCCCAGCAACATCAAGATGAAGCAATTTCCGATCCCAGCATGCATGAGCAAGCCTAGTGTTAATCCCGACAACATGATCAATCTCGATCGATTCTCATTGCGGTCAAGTGATGTTCAAGCGGTTTACGCTTCAACCTAGCTCGCAACACGAAGAATGACTAGGCGTGAGCTACTTTGGAAAGAATGATGGCCTCACCATAGGTCAATTCGTTATGCTATATATCTAGAAAATGTTTCATCTAGTTTATTTCCTATGGACAAGTTATGTACTCTAAAACATATGTGTGTGTGTGTCTAGTAGTTCTCATGCTTTGAAAATTATGCAATTTTATGCATTTGGAATTATATCTATTTGCATTAACTATAGAACCATGTCATTATTGTGTATTTTTATAGATTGACTAAGCTTGATGTGTGAATAATTTGCATCAAAAGTAACCAAAGCTAAACAGAACCTCATAAGAATATTGACATTTAAAAGTCAACCCTAAACAAATTGCTAACCATCTGCATACCCATAAGGCATTGAAAATCAGAAACAAACCAAACTGAATACTTAATAACAACGTTACTACAATTCAAGATACTGAACATTAACCATCTCGCCTCATTACATAAAAGCTAAAAAGTTATCCCAATGCATAAACAATCAAGAACAACATCCAACTTAGCACGTGTAAATCTTCCACTTCCACACATCACCTTGAGCGACTACTAATCTTGCCTCAAGCTCATTTCTCCCCCAAAAGGCTGGTATGATCATTCTTGAGCGAAAGCAGATTTCGGGATCATATCATCTTATCCACCGACAAGAAGACCCCAATTCATGATTATGACAAGTCATTAAACGACCACCATTGTTACAATGTACTTTGTCGCTTGCGAAAACAAACTAACACAATAAATATTAAGACGCACTTACTTCAACAGGACAACCAAAGAATCGGCATACAGGTTGGCGAGAGGTCCACAAGTTCGAATAATAGCTTGCTTACCACACAAAGAACGTACCATCTTGAAACAATTATCGTTTTGTAGAAGACTTTTTTGTAGGATAGTTTAGGGATGGATGATAAATGTCGACCAAACCGTGTTACAGACATATACTAGCTACAAACACCGTACAACGGTTTCTATTTCAGATGCCTTCTGATGAAAGAGCGGTTTTGCCCTCACCAACATAACGTTGACAACGAAATTATTGGTCAAGGATGAGTTTGGCATATAATGCCCATGTTTTGGACCTCCAGCAATGATAATGCCGAGGTTTGTCCCAACGAGAAGCGAATTGACAAGTTTAGGGACCAACCGTGTATTTTAGTCTTGTTTTTAATTTCTTAAACACATTCATGTTTTACCCGACCTTTTGGACCAATAGTAAGTAACTCCTAAATTAAGTGGTTGATAATTCAAATCCTCTCTTAGACATGTACAATAACATAAAAATAAAGCTACAATAACATATATGTATTTGGACGTAGAGATCATGTACAATGATTTACATGCTTTATCTTAAAATAAGATAAAGGAAATGTAGGACCGATAAAAACATGATTTATGTGGTTCGTGGGGTCGGGGAAGCTCAAAGAATGAATAAGACATGGTATTGTATTAGATAGAAGAAAGGGAGATGTGTGTGTTTCTAGAGAAGAAGAAACCACACACCTTTATTACAAATGTGAACTTCCTCCCTCCTAGTTGGGACTAGGAGGTGTATTTATACTTAGACAAGCCTAACTTAGCACTATTGACTAAACTAGTCCTTGTGAATGAGTAAAAGAAGAAACTAATGCAATTCCGTAATGACTTCACTTTAGCGAGGCTAACAATCTCTCCCAGTGATGTCATACGGAGTTGCTTACAATGTTCCCTACAAGCAAAATTAAATACAAAAGATAAACGCAGCAGCCTCCAAGAGTGTCTTCACGGTCTTCAAACTTCATGAATCTTCTCACCGCCATCTCTTTACTTGCGGAAGAACAATGCGAGCAAATCTAATTCGGGATTAACCGCCTTTTGCTCCCCCAATTAGTGCTCGCCCAAACCGACAACCTTTTGATGAATTACGAATTGAATAATTCTTTTGATAATTAAATTAGAACCGTCTTTAGTCTTCTAACACGCAGCGGAAAATGTAGAATAGACTGTCGACTCGACCTTCTTCAAGATTGTCCATTTGGGAAATAAGATATCAACATCTTCATCTCACCAAATACATTCGATTATCTTTCATATATCAAATCACCCATCTTATACCGTGAAATGATAACACCAAAGTAACAAGTTGAACCACCGATCATCTTGAATTTGTTGCCCGAAATTCTTTGAAGGTGGATAAGGAAGAAGCGTGAGAAATAGGCGAGAGAAGGATATAGAATCAACCAATTTCGAAAAAATCATTAAATGAACCATTAAGCCCGATCACGTGAACTTGTTGTGCGTCCCCGATGTACACATTTCTCTCCCCTGATGATTACGATTTATCGGAATCAGCATGCAATTTTGTACATGAATCATTAATTGGAAGCACTTTATCATAAATCATATAAGCCCGTGAGAAGATGTCGATGAACAATACCATATGAAATTGTCTAACTCATTTCAACCCCCTGTATCAAAATTCAACGGCTGACAGTAGTAACCACATGTGAAGATAGCCCAATATGACGAACATGATTTATGTGGTTCGGGGGGTCGGGGAAGCTCAAAGAATGAATAAGACATGGTATTGTATTAGATAGAAGAAAGGGAAGATGCGTGTGTTTCTAGAAAGAAGAAGAAGAAACCACACACACTTTTATTACAAATGTGAACTTCCTCCCCTCCTAGTTGGGACTAGGAGGTTTATTTATACTTAGACAAGCCTAACTTAGCACTATTGACTAAACTAGTCCTTGTGAATGAGTAGAAGAATAAACTAATGCAATTCCCGTAATGACTTCACTTTAGCGAGGCTAACAGGAAATAAGTGTAAAATTAGTTTAATATGATGTAGGAGCGACTCAATCTTTACAGAGGCTTAAAGTGCTTCAAAACTTATCCTTTTTTATCAAAGTTATTTGCTGACATATCATTTATATAAAATTTACTTTTCTATCATTTTTTGAGGCGAAATCTAAGAATAAGTTTTTAAAATCAAATATGGTATAATACTTCATATTCAATCGAAAAATGAGCTAATTCATTTAATCTTTCTTATAAAATTTTTGATCTTAAATAAATGTCGAATTAAGTTTAATTTTGAAAACTATAAGTCTTTAAAACAATTTTCGATTGAAGAGGATACATGAAGATATGAGAGAAAGCCAGTTAAAGTTTCATTGTCGAAAACTAAAGTTGATTTATTAATGCGAACGATTAAATGGTTATTCATAACAATCTTCTAACCACATTTTTAATATTATTATTAATTTAATCTTTGTTTTTTTTTTTTCATACAAAAATGGACCTTTTATATACTTAATTAATATATTGTGCTTAAAGTTAAAAGTCTTGTAAACTCCCATTTGAGAGTTGGTTGTTCACTTTTACTTAATATCATACGCCTAAACCTTTCTATATCATACGTGCATATTGAGTAGTGTTCATCCGATCTTTCCTTTATCTATTTCTTATATCGGATGTCTCAAGCTCAAGACCAAAAAGAGGAGACTGACTTTATATACATATATGGTCCGGAAAATGGAAGGCCTTTGAATATTAAAGACCTAAAGTTCTAGCTTTACTTGTTTTACCTTTAAGCCTACCTTTACCGCTCCTGATATGACGTCACAAATGTTTGATTGATGAAACACTTTTAAATTTATACGATTTATTACATGACGCTAGGGCAACAAATTGTTAATATGAATTTAGTAGATCATTTCTTTATTTTAATATATTAATCTTAACAAATATGCACGCTTTTGTCACGTCTAGCTAGCTTTCAATATCGTTGATATGAAAGTAGCACTTACAATGGACTCCCAATCGACATGTTGTATTCCCATTATCTTATTTAATAGTAACTTTATAATCGATTCCCACATAATAAATCCTTGCATGATAGATGCTCTTAGCTTTGTAACATGTATTTGTAGAAATAAATATCAATGAATTGTTGGAATCTAACTTTTATCTTTTCTAGCTTTAGCCTTTAGCATATTAAGGTGGGGTGTGATTTCATGGAACCTCTTTTGTACCAAAATAATCCTATGTTGATGCTATTGGTCTGGCCCTGCTACAAGCTTTCTTTGGACCCTAGTGCACCAACCACAAGTATTTTTTAGATTCACAAAACCAAACATCAAGAATAACTTCAAAGTTTAAAGTTAAACCATTGTGAGTGACCAAGAACTTGATGCAAAAGCTATGTTTGGGTGATGTCAAACAAGTTGTCGACTAATTTCGATTCATTCCACTTTCAATAACATGAAAAGTCAGGTTTGTGTCAAAATGGGTAATTTTAAAAGTGTCAAATTGAATGGGTCGAGATGCCGAGTATTTTGGTTTGAGTAAAAACTTTGTTCCTTTTTAATTTTGGTCTAGTTGCTTAAGATACGAATATAACAATATACTTCCATAATTCCATTATTTTCTGAAGGATCACAACATACTTCTAACATTTTACCAATAATGACAACGTAACTAACCTTTGCTATAAGTTGATAACATTCAAATATGGCTAAACTAAAACGAAAAAGATGAAGAATCAAGAAGAAAAGGAGAAGATGGAGGAACAAAATTTCTGGTCCCAAAGCTTCTCTTCAGATCAATCGCCGTTGATGCCAACGTCGATATTTCAGATGAAGATGGAGAACTCGAAGATGAACCAAACCTACTTGAACGAGTCCTTGGCTTCTCGTTCATGTATTCATCATTATACGACCTGTTGTCGTCAATTCCAACTTTACATGAACTTACACTCGCCGGGACTAAACAATTGCACAGTAAACCTGACGAACACAAAATAAAATGTTAGAACACTTAACAATAAGCAACTCACTCTTTATTAAAACAACTTATTTCACCAACTTACCGAGTCTAGCTAGACGATTAATCCAACTTGGTATAGAATTTCCAGTGAGTCTAAGACAAGCATCATTACAAAAATGATTACAGTTTCGTGTTATTAGGTTATACGAAGTTCCTTTGTAGTCTTGAGCTAGTTCTTTCATGAATCCTCTTACTTCCCTTAGACTCATATTGGTCCATCCTATCAGAATCTGCTTCCTGAAAATGAACCCTTCACATTGTTTCGGTTCTCCTTCAAAGATTCCAGTCGTCGCATTTTCATGTGACCCAAATGCATACTCAACTCCATGAACTACACACATTAAAAACAGATCAATAAAAGGTAACTAAACGGAAGGTGATTAGTTAAGCACTTAAGCACGTCACTTGGTAACACTAGTTATTACCAAGTGACTTGCTTAACGATCACCTTATGTTTAGTACCCATTGTTTCATGCAAATGTATAGAGTACCCAAACGAAAAAAAAAAAAAAAAAACTCGATTTGAGAGAGAGACAAACCTTGAACACCCGAGTGGTAGACGCCGAGGCCAAACCAATAAGCACATCCATTCATGGAAGTAAGATCATAAACATTAAGGTAAACCGGAACCGACCCATTTTTCTTAATCCTTGTTGAACTTCTTCCTCTACACAACATATTCTTTGAAACTATATGAATAAAAGTTTGTGAGCTGAAGTTGAGGAAAAGTTCTGTGGCACTGGCGAGACATATAACCGCCGCATCGTCTGCTTTTCATTACTATATATAAAGGGTACTTTAATAGATTCCTAAATATATAACGAACATTATTGTTTCAAATTTCAAACTATAGAACCTTGTTATAGTGTATTAGATACTTGACTTTGAAAGATGCATGATATATGAATATTATGGACTCATGGCGCTACATAACTATCTACGATTCTTCGGTGCAGCTTTCATTTAAGCATTTGCAGTTACTTGAGCTCAAGATAGTGCCCGTTCAGTTTCACGAGTTAATCTGCGCAAAACTATCAAGATATAAGTTCAAACCCAAATTAGTACCCTTTTGTATCTTGAAAGTTTATCAAAAATTTTTGTGCACCCGGTAATATTTGGTCCTGGTTCTATCAAAATACTAATCATATAAACTGAAATTTAACTTAAGTTATAAGTTTTGTGACACTAAATTTTATAAGTTGCTTCTTTTTCTTTTTCTTTTTCAGAAAAGGAGTAGCTAGAACATGCATGGTGGTTATGGGAGTCATGAAAAGTGGAAGGATTTCAGCCCTAGATTATATTCCTTCAAACCATATCTATTATTAAAGATGATAACATAGTTAAAACAAATAAAGATATAGGAATTTTTAGTAATTATGATGTTTGGATGATGCTTGGTTGTTCTCTAAAGAGCTCATATTATTTTATAAGCTTTATATGCAAGGTTCTCATTTTTGAACTCAGGTTTTTTGTTTTTTTTTTGTTTTCTTCTTCTTCTTCTTCTTCTTCTTCTTCTTCTTCTTCTTCTCGATATATCTGAAGATCGACCATCAAACGTATGCTCAAATTCATAAAGTTTATAGTCTAACGGTATCCGTAAGTAACTCTCAAATTAAATGGTTGACAGTTCAAATTGTGTCTTAGACATATACAATAATACAAGTAAAAAATAAAACAAGAATAACATATATGGATTTGTACATAGAGATCATGTACAATGATTTACATGCTTTATCTTAAAAATAAGATGAAGGAAATTAAATAAGTGTAATTTTTTTTTTCTTTTTTTTTAAATGGCATATTTATTACAACCTACATCACCTATCTTACAAATTCTATCTCACATGCCTTCAACGAGACTTGAAGATACATGTTTAATAAATGTAAGATTAGTCACAAATGTTTAATTGATGAAACACATTTGAATTTATACGATTTATTACATGAGGCTAGGCCAACAAATTGTTAATATGAATTCAGTCGATCATTTCTTTATATAATACGTAAATTTTAATATATCAATCTTAACAAATACATGCTTTTGTCACGTCTAGCTAGCTTTTGAATATCATTGATATTGATATGAAAGTAGCACTTACAATGGACTCCCAATCGACATGTTGTATTACCATATCTTATTTAATAGTAACTTTTTTTTTTTGTGATTGGTTAAAAAATCAACTCAAACACAACCATACAACTCACAAGGAATGGTTTTACTTATATAAAAGAATAGAAGTTATAAAACTTAAGGTACTTTTTTATTTTAAATAGATGGATGATCATCGTTGTTTCTCGAGTTAACGTACATTTTTTGTCCTTGTGATTTGCCATATATAGCACTTTTAGTCAATTAATTTGAAAAATCCCAGATCCGGAATTGAAACACCCGTAACAAGTTTAGTCCATTTTTTTGTTGACTTTTAGTTTGACTAGTTAAAAAAATATATATGAAACGACTTAAATACCTTCATCTTGGTAATAAAAATACCTAAAATACCTTTCCCTTCATATATGTTACTCTACAACTACTATAAAGTAACTCCCAATACCGTCTTCCACGGGTTATAGGTCCCAATACCGTCTTCCACGGTGTATGGGGGAGGTTAAGACGTAGACAGCCATACCCCTACCTAAGTTAGAGAGGCTGCTTCCGGTTCTACCAAAGGTAGAAAAGGACCTCCGGCCTTGCAAGGGGCGAGGATCGAACTATACCAACGACATATTACTTCCTTTTACGATATCCCTCAATAGAAAGCTTTTCATGGTTGTACAATAATTAACGCAATAAACGAACACCATCTTAGATATAGCCAAATGCATACGAAATTACTCAAAATATCATCCCCGAAACTTAAATGTATGTTTTCTTAAATGATACGTAGCAGGTTAATCATCCTCAATAATACATACTGTTTGAGGAATAGGAATATACGCCAGGGGACAAAATCCATTAGGTTTTCATATGAAAACACCGAGTTCTACCCCTTTATACATAATGAAGGCAAAACGGAAACATACAAACCTTATGATCTTTTGCGCTTAAGATTCTTGATGTTCTTCAAAATGTAACTAATAACTTCCTTCAATGTGGCTTTTCTGTTTTCTTTGAAGTTCCAAAGCTCACTAACCACATATGATCCACTAGCATTGTGTTCAATTATCTCCATTAACGCAGCAACCACTGCATCATAGATTGCAGTCCCCCATTCTGCCTTAAGATCTCTAAGCAATTCATCATCTTCTTTAATCACTCGCTGCATCATGCACACGAGTTCGTTCTTATAACACGCATAAAGACTAATGATATTTAAGTATTTCATCACAATGTAAAGATATGTCGATTAAGCCAAGTAGAAGTGGGAATTTCAACCCATTTTTACTGATAGCTAGGTAAGTTCGACAGTTAGCGTTTGGGAAATGGGTTGATTCAGACTATGTTATATCTCTAAATTTCTAATGGTTGAGTAAATTTTAATCACAGAACAGCTTATAAGATAAGGGTCGTTCTTAATATTTTATCTCAAAAGGATTTCTAAGAAATAGCTCAACAAGAAACTGGCCAAACAGATCAAACAGATGAAAAATCTTCCAAAAGTGTAAATTTTTAGCATACAACTTCCTAATTTAATTTATACAAAAAATAGAATATTATTAGATGATATAAATTCTGTAAATATGTTTAATATACTAAATATCAGAAAAAGATGTGATTTATAAGCATAACAGCCTCAAGCTTTAAGCTACGTTCATGTATCAGATACATGCATGTACTTTAACCATAACAACCTTAAGCCCACAAGATAGTTAATGTAACAAAAGTAGGTCGGCCAACCTATGCTTAGCAACACTTTTAAAAGAACTAAAAGTACGAGGACAAAAAGTATGTCAGGTCAACCCAAACAATACCAGAAATCAACCTTACCCAATTTAACCATCTTTATAGTAATGTATTTAACCTTGTTTATACTAAATCAGACAAAAACAAAAACAACCTGAATGACAAAGATAACCTTTTAAACTGTATGTACAGTAGAAAACAAAATCACCATTCAGCATGCTTTTGATCTGATTTGGTGCAGACTGGACACAAAGTTTTATAGTTGGATGGCCTCCTAAAACTGTCTAAACTTTGAATAAACCAATTTGTTAAACTGTATACATCAAAAATAAAAGTTAGGTGAGCTTTTAACCTGTATGACCCGTTACTTTTTGACCTATTAAAGATAAAAACATAATCCGAATTGAGACATTGTTTAGTAAAATTTCCATCTCTGATACTATTAGAAATAGATGTCTGACATCATAGATCAAAAGCTCTCATAAAACACCCAAAACGTAAAACTGAAATTTAAAACCATACCTTAGGTTCATCATTAACTATAACAACTTTAAATGGATGCCATCCAGCATCTTTAAGCTTATCCTGCCACAAAGTACATAATTCAGAAGCCTTAATCTGAGCTTCCTCGGGACCAAACCTCTCCTTGCATGCATCGTAGAAAACTTTCATATCTAGTTCTCCGATCCTCTTCAACCCAATGTTAATTGTCTTAGTAGGTCCATTCAGCATATCTTGCATGCCCTAGATATAAAATGAACAATCTCTTAGGTAACAAGTCGAGTGATTCGGGCAAATTTAGTACGGGGCAGGTTCGTGTTGAAACAGGCCACTTTCAGTCGGGTTGGGTTGTTCAGCAAATGTTTTATTGTTTATTTTTATGCTTTTTTTATAATAATACTTTTAGCTAGACAGAAAAATACTTTAAATTAAATACTGGTAAATAATATGTTCAGAATTAGTAAACCATATTCTTGTATGTCCTATATTTGTAATTACAATTACGACAGAATGATCTAGTAATAAGCTTTTCTTGGTAAAAAATAAAGTTTTTCTGGTCTTACTTAGTAATTACTAATTTATTTGTACCTATAATTTATTACAGGTTTAGGACATAAAAAAGTAAATTATCAAATCAGATCATTTCAAAAGGTTTCTATTATAGTATGATTGAAAAACTTAAAACGACCCATTCATGAGTATGATTAAAAAACTAAGCAAAACTGAAAATTTAAGTTGGAAGCTAGAAAATACCTTGATTAACTCTTGGCGAGCATTTTGTATCTCATCATTCATTTCACGTTGCCTAACAGTAAGAACTCCATTCAATTCGTCCGCAGCTTCCATTTCCTCCATCTTTGCTTGCAATTCATCTTTCAAGTTTTTTACTTGTTCTTGAACCGCTGCATCATCTCCCAAAGCCTGTAGCACCTGTAGCTGAACTTGTATTTCTTTAGTTTCCATTTTCAGTTTGTGCTCATACGCTTGCTTTTTCTGTAGCTCAAGTAACTTTCCCAAAGCTTCCTCCTTTTCTCTCTGTATTTCAGAATCTAGTCAGGACAGCTTTGACGTCATCATGATTAATTGAATATATAAAAACATATATGAACACATAGACATGGAATGGACAGGCCAGGTAGCAGGTCAAACATGCAGACAGAAAATACGGGTTGTATTGGGTTGGGACATTATCTCAAAACACTTTCTATCCAAAAAATTTAAGTTGTTATATTTAAAATATAGTTAATACAACAATTTAGGTGGCTTAATGCATTAAAAAGTACACCTTAGGCAACTTACTTTACTCGTTTGACCCGTTAGAGATAAAATATAACCCAAATGACCATTTGTAAATAGGTCAACAACTTCCAATTCAACAACTATACATGGCTATAGCTCAAATGCAGAAGGTTTACCTTTTGCTTTTCAAGTAGTTGTAAGACCCCTTCACCAGATATTTTCTGCTCTATGGAAGCCATATTTAGAGATGTCTTTTGCGCAGCATTCTGAATTTGCAAAAGAGCATTAGGACAAATTATTACTCAGAACAGAAATAACCTGGTCTTCTCAACAAAGTAGTAGCTACATTATTTGTAGGTTTAAAAGAAATTGGAGCAAAATCGGTGCAACGGCATTGTATATTTAAGTTGTACAACAAAAATTCCAAATGAAAAAAGACAGTGAAAATGGTTGCATTTTACAAGTTATTATGTTTTGCTGTTTAAAGTCAAATTCTAATCATATTAAAAGTTGGTGAAAAACGTAGAAACTGTTTGTGAAGTTTTAGCAAAATTCCCTCGGCCATATAAGATATATTTTGATAAGACTACGAGATAACATGTATGGATACTAATTACTGGATGATTTCACCTTTCTTCTATCTTCTTCTAATTTTCGCTTCTCACGTTCTGTCACGGCTTCCTTCTTATTAAGTTCTTTGCTCCTTGCATCTAACTCTTTACTCAGTTTCTCTAAATCCGCAGTCCACTTATCTTGATCATCTAGTACCCTTTTGACATGCACTCGTGCCTCATCCTGAATCTTTGTTCTCGCTGGATAGAGATAAATAATTGCAAATTAGCAGGACATCACACTTCCAAATAGATTTCCACGCAAATAGATGTATTACTTAATCAGAATAATATGGGCCAATTTGGGTTCTGTTTTATCTCTAATGGGTAACGGATTAAAAGTCACCCAAAAGGTATTCAAAATGCTAGAAAATATGAAAACACTAAGATAACATGTACCCAGTTGACCCACCAACCAAGAGGTTGTGGGATCCAGTCCCAATGTGGATAAATGGTGTATCAGAAAGGTGTGCGTGCATCTTTTAGTTCAAAGAAAAGATTAATTTCGATATCAACTAGACAGCTAGCCCTAGTCGCTCTTAGTTGCTTACAAGAGTGTGACCATAAGGCTGGGCGCAGCCATGACTACCTCCGACTACCATTTTACCCGCCACATCAGCTTTCTCTCTCCGAGGACTACCAGGCGATTTTTTGCCACAGTGAGGGCGAGCTACACTACAAAAAACATACCCCACAAATACTATATTTTAATTTAAACACACACACACACAAACCACAAAGAGAAGGTAGTCGGCGGTGGCCGTCTGCTCGACCGAAACACAAACATAAGGTAGTCGTGACTACCTCCCCACAATGGGGGGAATCGATCTCGACTACTTGATGATCGATGGAGACTACCTCCATTACGCCCAGCCTAATGCTACCCGGTTGTACTCAGTAAAGTTTCTATTTTCAAAATTTTCACAGCAGTAACTTTGAAAAATTAACGTATTTGGTTAAGAAAAGTGTTTGTGGTTGTTCTTATACCACGTCATGAAAAATGGCATAGGAACTAACAAACCTTCGGTATAAGCTTGATGACCTCTGTCTATTTCCTTAAGCATCCTACTCATAAACATCTGATTCTGATTGCACTTGATCTGCCAATTGTCGATATTTTCATTCGCCAAGTCTAGCTCACTTGCTAACTCAACCACTTGTTTGTTTCTGCTTTTTACAAACTCTTTTTCAAGGTCAGAAACTGTTTTCAGCTCTGTTTTGGCGCGCAGATAGTCTCCTACTGGGCCTTGCGATTCAAAGTCATTTGCACGAGCTAGCCAGGCATAGACACTCGAACCTGAAGAACTTTCAGAAGCACTCCATTCTGTCTTACTGTGATGAGCTGCTGCAAAGGCTTTTTCAAACGCACAAGCATCGTTAAAACCAATCCAATCACTGTTAAACCTAACCAAGGCTTGTGCGGTTTGTTTCTGATCATCACATACGATCTCAACTGATTCAGGTTTGAATTTCATGAATCTTTCCATCCAGTATTCTGCATTTTCAACGCCTTTCTCAGTGTCAACCTCTTCGCTATGTTGACCACAACTCCAGTCCAAGGCCAGCAAAACAGCTCAGTTTCTTCGGGTTTAGGAACTTCAGGTATCAGAGAAGCCACGTTCAGCGGTTGGTCAGCTTCATTTGCTAGTTCATTTTCCAAGTACAACGCTAATGCAAGATGGTTAGCCTTCTGTTTTGCACTTCTATTGGAGGAGCCTTTGCTCACTCCAGAAGCATGCTGATGCAAGTCTTTGTGTTTGAAATTTTGTTTTTTCTTCCCCGCACAGAAAGGACACCTAAGAATGCCGTTCGGATATTTGACCTTATAAGTTCCATTCCTAAGTTGGTCATACGGCTTATCTTTGTATTCAAATATCTCTGACTCACTTAACTCGGACTCTTCGCCAGAGCTATAATCCATCTATCATTAATACAAACACAAAACACGACTCGTTAAGATCACGCTAAAATATCACCGTGCCATACAGATGGCGTAGATAACGTTAATAGAAAAAGACAAATCTAATGTACATATAGACTAAAACTGCAGGAAAATGTAAAGTACTTTCAGGCTTTTGTAATTGCATGTAGCAAACATCTATTTTACACAACACACCCAAACAAAAACCCGTTTCTCTAGACCATTTCAAGTCGGTTCACTCAGGCTGTGTATAACAAAACTAAGTATCTGTTTGTTCTACAAGAGCATTTCGGTAACAAAGCTGAAACTGTAACTATTAAGTGTACGATGAGGTGAAGCTTATCGTTAAAAGCTCCTTTTTTGTTAGCATTTCAAAAAGGCTTTATATACTAAACGACAAACACTCAACACTCCAAAAAGTTGTCACCAAACACAAACTTAATCTAAAACAAATGTACTCAACGCGATTCTCCAACCCAATTCTCTTTAGTTACGTTTGACTTACGAAAGTAATTTTTCTTTCACATGTTCTAGATAGGACTTGAACCTACAAGTCCACAACCATATTTGATACTTCCAAAACTAACTATCCCGGCCATTATTATTCTTTCGAATAACATACGTTCTGAGCGTTTAAACTTCAAATAATCACTTTAACACAAAATCGCAAACACTACTTACAAACTTAACATTTCAAAGAACACCTTCAAGATTTCACCATCACAAACAATAAGCATACAATCTCCCTACAACAAACAAATGAGACGACTCTATGCCACCAACCAACAACCAAATGCACAAATATTGAAGCAGGACCTAAACTAGAACAATTAGAAGAAGGATTATAGTCAATAGCCATCAATATACCTAAAATTCAGTTGTAAACCGAAACTAGAGGGCTCCACGGTATCACAGGACCGAAGGAATTTAAATTCATAATCCTAAATTTTCTTAATATACCGAAGGAATTTTTATGCCAAAGGCATTGTGTTTCTAATACTTGCTTAGTTGATCCATTAAATAGTAGGTGAGAAATAGACTCATTTCCCTTTTATCAGCCTCATTTTCTTGGCTTATTTTGATACTTATGGGGGGTGTTTGTTTAAGCTTACATGTGGCTTATGAGCTTATTTATGTTTCGGCTTATATTTCATAAGCCCTAATTTTCTGGCTTATTTTGAGGTTTGTGGGCTTATAATATGATAAACTTATATAAGCCCAAAAATGTTAAAATAAGCCGGAAATTGGGGCTTATAAATATAAGCCGAAATCAAATAAGCTCATAGGCCCACATAATATTTATAAGATTTCCGGCTTATTTTGAGACTTTTTTTAGAACGGCACCACACTTGAAATCCGACCCGCGAGTTAAACCATCGAAACGGGCAGCCCCAGGACCCGAACGAACCACTAGGAGAGACCCGCGAAGGGAAACCTCCGGAACTCACGGTTTTGCACTAAGAGGAAAATCCGGATTTTCATTGCCTCTTGCGATACTCCGATCCGGAGCCACCTTATTTTGCGACTTGTGGGCTTATATAAGTTTATTAAGATAGTCTAAAAAAAATTGGGCTTATAAAAAATAATCCGAAATAAAAAAAGCTAAAAAGCCCAAATATAAGCTTAAACAAACGACCCTTTAATCACATTTTTTGTTCATTTTCTTCTCTTAATACTTATTACTGCAGTTTACAAACATACAAACAAAAACCTGAAACCCTAATATAAACTTAACCTAAAAGATATAATAATACCTAGGGATTATTTAATCAAAATATACCTAAAAAGTTCAGTTGTGAAACGAAATGTGAGTGATCGGAAGCACGGCGGTGAGTTGAAAATAGGAGATGATCAGAAACCAACCCTCGGAAGAAACTGTACTGTGTGTTTATGGGGAAGGTGAGGAGTTGACATGCATGAGTGAGAAAACTTGTAGGTGGCACAGCTAGTGGCAAATAGTCAACATGAGGTCAAATATAAGGGTTTACAACAGCTTTTTCTCGACGACGACTTAGTTGCCACAATAATGACTTAGCTAATTATTATTATTATTATTATTTTTAGTTTATATCTTTAAAAAGAAAATTAAACTTCATTGATAAAAATACTTAAACATTACAATAATAATTAAAAGTTTAAATTAATAAAACTTAAACATTACAATACTAATTAAAAACTAAAATTAATAATGTAAGTTGTAGCGTTCTTTGATTGTTGGCTTAAGTTGGCCGGATAAGTTCTTGTAGTGGTAGTTAGGGCATATTATGATTTTACAACTCACAAATCAGCTCAAACTCAACCATACAACTCACAAGGATTGATTTTATTAATTAATAATAAAATAATAATAATAATAATAATTGTAAGATTTAAGGTAAAAATAAATGTTTTTATTTTAGATAGAAGAATTAATAATAATAATAATAATAAAATAAACAAATAAATAAATAAAATTATTGTTCATAATCAAGTGATTGATTCTAGTCCATAACCAATTATTGATTGACCTTTATACATAATCCAAGATAAATTTGCTCAACAAATACTTGTTCTACAAAGATCATTAGACTAAGAGCTAGGGTTGTCGGAATATACAAACAAGAACAAAAACAAATGATGTTTAGAGGTTCATTTTAGCTTCTTTTCTAGTGGTATTGAGATGCTTTTCGATGCCTCAACTATGTGTCATTTCTTTAGGTATTTGGCGTATTTTCTAGGGTTGTTTTTGTGGGCTTTTATTAGCGCGACCGGGATTTATCTAGGTGCTCGCGTTTAAGTTTGGTGCTCCAATATCAATTTTCTTATCGCATTGTATTTCGTAGCCGTGGTAGTCAATTTTATCTTCAAATTTATACTTGCGATGAAGATTAACATTTATAACTATAAATAAACAGAGTGTTAAGAACATAACTTCTTCATAAGTTAGAACACGGTTGTTATATTCAATCAAAAATAATGTGGGTAATTAAAAATAGAGTTAATTACATAAATCGTCCATGTGGTTGACACACAATAGTACCTTTCGTCCTTTACTCTCAATAAGTACACCAGTCGTCTATGTGGTTATCCATTTTGCATTGACCGGCCCTTTGACCGAACGGACATTAGTTTTTTTCGTTAAATCTGGTCATGTGCCGAGCACGTGAGGGCATGATCGTCTTTTTACATCCATACTAAATCACTGTGACGATTTATGTAACTAGATTTTTTTTTTTTTTTATTTATTAATTTATTTTTTTTAAATAATTTTTGGAGCCTTGTAGTTAGGGCTGTAAACGAACCGGGCGGACACGGACGGAGGTATGTTCGTGTTCGTTCATTTAATTTTAGCCGGACAAATAAACGAACACGAACGTTTAATCGGACCAAAATTCTTGTTCATGTTCGTTCATTTAGATTTGAACTTGTTCATGTTCGTTTATGTTCGTTCATTAATAAATTAAACGAACGTAAACGAACATAAATGCATATAAACGGACATAAATGATCATAAATAAACGTAAACGGACATAAACGAACGTAGAAGTAAAGTTGTTACTTTAAACGATCCATATGATCATGTTATATTACATATAATAGTTACATCATTATCCCAAAATATGGTCTTAATAACATCATTTTCGCCCCAGGCGATGTTAACATACATCACTTTTATAATAGTCATATTATTATACTAGCATCATCGCCTAGTTGATGTTTACATAAAGACATCTAAACAACATCATTATCTTAGTTAATATACTTCTATATAATTCTTTTTGAACGTCGTCAAAGTAGAGGTATTAGAAGTCACCCAAAAGTTGTATGAAAAAGATGTTCAAAAGTTGTGTCCAAAAGAAGAGGCTTAGAAGTCATCCAAAAGTCGTGATCAAGTTGTCATTACTCAAGGAAGCTCGATATTTATGAAATCCACTTGTTCCTACATGAAACAAAAAGAGATATTGGATTATTCCACCATTGTAAGAAAAAATTATTACAATTTGAATGATAAAAGGGTACCTTGGTTTTCTTTTTTTGCAGCCCATAATAGTGACGATACCAATCAGCCCCACAAATAACCATGTCTACAATGTTAGTTCCTAAAGAAGAACGACGTGGATCAATAACCCTCCCACCAAGCACTAAAAGCGATTCAAGCAACAGTGGTAAGTGGTATTGCCAATATCTCAAAGAACCATTTTGGATAGAATTTTAAACTTAGAACTTTGTCCTTCCACCAAATTTAATGCATCAAAGTATACACCGGCTCACCAATGTACACTTCTTCTTCCAAATAAGTATCAATCTCGACTTCTCACTTATAGTCGTGCCTCACTCCGATATGTTGATCATACTTGGTCGTGCCCGCTTTGATACGTTTATCTGACTTAGATGTTGAGCTTAGACTACTCTTAGCCACACCACTTTGACTCCCAAGATTAACATTTGAAACAACATTGCCTGCTTTATGAGCCTCAACATACTCATTATACAAATCATCTAAAGTGTCTCGAACAATTTTCTTCTGAATAATAACCTCATCCACGGGATATATGGCCTTAAAAGAGAAATCAATCAATTCCATCTTGTATCTAGGATCTAAAATAGCTCCAATTGAAATTAGCAAATTAGAGCTACCCCAATACTTGTCAAATTTCTTTTTCATCTCAATAGCCATGTCTTTCATGCAATCACTGGCATCCAAAAATACTCCATCCAATTCTTCTTTAATCCCGTACAACTCACTAAGAAATAAATTGGACGTAGGGTACTCAGACCCTATAAAATAATAGCATGAATTAGTTAGTCGTTCTTGAAAAAAAGACTTGTAATAACAAAGATACTTAAAAGAGATACCTGAAATCATCTTTGTAGCCTCGTTGAAAAGTTCCAAGAATGAGCAAACCTCTTCAACTTTTTCCCAGTCTTCCTCACTTGGCAAAGTGGTGTATGTAGGTTCTCGGTCAGCATAATTCACAAAAACTTCTTTGAAATCCAATGCCGAGACAACATAGCATATGTAGCATTCCAATGAGTACTAACATCTAAAATCGATGTTTTTTTAGACTAATAGTTGCTTGGAAAGTTCACTAAATACATGCAAACGAATTCGGAGACGACCCACATGTTTTACACTCGCTCGAACATTATGAATTATATCTTCAATTTCCGAGAGGCCGTCTTGAACTAACAAGTTGAGAATATGAGCACAACACCGCACATGAAACAACTTTCCACCACTAGCTAGTTTTCCTTGTAGATTTAAATTTTCTCTTAACTTCTTAGCTACTACATCATTGGTTTTGCATTGTCAATCATCAAAGTAGCCACCTTCGCCTCGATATTCCACTCTTTTAGACATTTGAATAGACAATCATAGATGCCAATACCAGAATATGGAGGAGGAACATCAACAAAACTAAGTATGCACTTGTTTAACTTAATATCAGAGTCTACAAAGTGGCAAGTGACTACCATATAATGGATATTTTGATTCGATGTCCACATATCAGTTGTAATGCTCACACAGTTGACAGAATTTAACGATTTCTGAATTCGTTTCCTTCCAATTTTATAACTTGAAATGCAATCTTGTCTAGTTGCTGCACGTGAGATCTTGTTAAATGTCGGGTTAGCTTCCTTCAAAAGAATAGTAAACAAGTCATATTCAACAAAATTGAAAGGCAATTCATGAACCATGATCATATGGGAAACAATCTCTCTTATCCTAGCATTGTCAAACTTCCAGTTTTGCACCATTGATGAAGAACCTGATTTTCCAGGCACAACATTTAAGTTTAGTTGACCTTTCTTGAAAACTTTTAGATTCGGACAAATTTCAATGTGCCTGTGTAACGGAGTGGTGGAGCTATCTTTAGTCTTCTTTTTTTTTCACGGCAATGTTTGCACTCATTCATCTCGGTTCCATTACTCAACTTGATTTCATTAAAATGTGGCCAAACATCTGAAGTCTTTCTCCTGTTTCTTTTCCTGAATGGTGTATGTTCGGTATCAGCTACATTTACTTGTTGTGCAGCGGCTGATGCTGCACCACCTTCTTCTGAATTACTAGCTTCTAGATTAATAATATTAGGAACTCTTTCCATTATTGGAGTGCCTTCACTTGATTCAGATCCAGCCATCTACAATGAACAATGGCCACATCTTAGCATCTATAACAATAAATTTCTACTTTATTCGGTTTGAAAATGAGTAACAAGTAAACTATATGTGGTTCCTTAAAAACAAAACGCCGTTTAGCAAATGCATAATCCGTTATGCAAACGCAATCCCAAATTTCTAATCAATAACCAAAAAGAATTCATGTATCTAACTTACGAGCTACTAACGAAATCTACGCATACAAATATTTTAGGATAAGTGATCTATTTTCTCATAAAACGCTTGTGGAGATCAAAGAAATACCAAGTAGTGTATTAACATCTATAGGCAGATAAGTGATCTATTTTCTCATAAAGGTATCTAGATGTCTATGGATTTAGAGTTCAACTATTAAGGATATTTTGCCAAGATTTAGTCCAATATATTATTGGAAGCCACTAACACTCTAGAATGGTATAATCACTAATCAGTTAGGTTAGTTTCTAATTGAGAAGTAGTTGTAATAATACCAATCCTAATAATAATAAAACATACATTTTTCATAACATTTATTAAATATGTAATCTTACAACAACTAAAATAAGTAAGAATCAAAGTAAATTTTATCTTACACAAACTAAAGTAGAAAATGACATTTGAAATCTTACATATCAAAATTGGTTGAACATGCTTATTAGCTTTATGCAATGCATATAATATGCTTATCCCAAATTAGCTATTGTTAATCAAATAAGTGGTTGAAAAAACTTATCTAAATAAACTAGATGAAACCCCCAAAAGTATGTAAAATCTAATAAATGGGAAACGATTAAAGTACGTGATGATTGTTATTATGTACGGATGCAGCAAGAACAAAACATGAAAACCAAACAGTACTACTAATATAGAGATGCTTTTGTATTTTTTAACATTGTATGAATCACCACTAGCTGTAGTGTTATCAAGTAAATGTCTTAACTAGATAAGGTGGAACTTTGTGGTGTAGATGAGAGTTAAAATAAAAGATTAAATGAGATATAAGTTGATAGTAAAAGAAAATATCTTATATTAAAAAATATTTTTTACTTGTACAAGAATAATAGTGGCGCCAAAATTCCCGCTCATTCTTATGGTGTTACTTTCAAGTTTCATCAAACTTAAATGTATTATTTAAAATAAATTGATAAGTATTTTATATTTAAATACTATATTAATATATTATTGTTAGGGAGCTTTGAACGTAATCGGACGAACATAATCGAACGTAATCGGACGAATATAATCGAACGTTCACGGACGCAAATAAACGAACAAAGCGTTTGTTCACGTTCGTTTATTTAAGTAAACGGACCAAAAATCTTGTTCATGTTCGTTTATTTATGAAATAAACGAACATAAACGAGTTTCCCGCCGAACGATTGGTGAACGGTTCGCTGAACGTTCAGTTCGTTTACAGCCCTACTTGTAGTGACAACATTTATAGATGTTGCCATTGCAATTCCAAGCATTTCATGGAATAACAAAAGAGTTAATCACTAGTATTTATCATTAAATCCATTAAAAAAGGCTTTAATACATATTTTGCAACATTTTTGGCTCAATGGCTAGTGAGTAGGTATGGTCACAAGTTGATCTTCATCGTAGTATAAATTCGATATTCAAAATAATGAGGACAAATCTTATTAGGAAATTATCACGAGGTTAGTTAATATATGAATCTGCTAAACTCATAAGAGATATCGATAGCGAACAAATGGGCACGGTCACTTCAGAACACTATACGTATAGGTGTATAAACCGAGTAAGCAAAGCTATGAAAACTCTCTGATGCTCTCGATAATCAGAAACCGCCTGATTAGGTTCTCTTTGAGAGCATAACACAATTCCATAGTAGTTGTGTTTTGTACTTGTTTTACAAATATACTGACCTTTATTAAATTAAATTATAATATGGTGAAGTTGAAATGTTTATGGATAATTATTAATATTAGTATGATCGGATTCGAACTCGAGACTTCGGGATTGCACACATTACGTATGAGAGTTGATGTTAATAATTAATATATAAAATGTTATTGTTAATTATTAGTCACGAAATAAAACATAACGATAGTTAATATTTAATGGGGTTTTGACTAACGGTCGTTAAATGTAAACTACGAGGACTAGGGACAAGAAGGATCCGGAATCCCTTTGGGATTGTTTGGCCGGTCATGGGCTACCCAACCCAAGGAGGTGGGATTTCTTGGTCACCAAGTTTTGAGAATGTATATATACAAACCCTTGTATTCATTATTCTCCTAACCTTGGATCACCAATATACCTAATTTCTCCTCTTCTTCCCTCTTTCTTTTGTGGCCGGTCGAACACCCCTCACCATAAGGGCTTCGATTTGCTTAACTCAAGATTAAGTATTTGGTTTTATTTGTGATTCAAGAAACTAACTTTTCACATCAAATCGCTAATAGTACGTGTGTACAAGAACGAAGAACAAGCACGCTTGAGCTTGTGTATTCCTTGGTGGTCGATTCTTTTGGGTCGAATTATACAAACCCTAAAGTTAGGGTTTTGGGTTTTGTTCTTGTTCAAACTCCGTTTGGTTTACTTGAATTGCTAAAAGGTACGCACTTTCTTGTTCGGTTAATTACTTACATATATTATTCCTATTTACTTCCGATGCATGCTTTGATGATGTTATTTGATTTTGTATAATTGTTATGAGTATTAAATCCCAACAGTGGCATCAAGAGCCGTTAATATGATGTAATTAATTACCGAAACACATAAAAATTAAATCTATATGATTATATGCATGCTTTTTATGGTTTCTAGGGTTTTGAATTCGAAACCCTAATTTTTTAATTAAAGGGTCGATTACCCTTATTTTAATTAATTAGGTTTTAATTTTGTAAAACTTGTAGAAACCCTAGGATTGCATGCTAATTTTATGTGGTTAATTAATGAATAATTGTTATGTGCCATGTAATATGCGTATCTTGGGTGATAATTGTTATGCGGAATCCATGGTGGAACATGCATGTTTTGCCATGGAGTATTGTTTTTGTTTATTGATTAATTGTTAGTGATACACATGTTCTATTTATTTAATAATTATTGAATTGGGAAGACCTCAATTATAACTAATAAAAATTCGTTACGTGCTAATTGGTATATTATTAACTTTGGCTTACGCAATCGACTTGTCGATGTATGTGACTCATCTACTTGTAGGTGAAAGGCCTAGTTAATGTATACATTTATTTACGCCTAGAATTGTTTATTAGAGTTTATTGAAATAATTATGCATGTGGCTAATTGTTTTTTACATATGTTAAATTGTTTAGTTATATGTTTATATTATTTGAGTGTGTTTAATTTTTTTATTAAAATGTTTTTTTTGTTTATATATTGTTTGACATGTTAGTAAGCAAAAAGGGTTTTTGAATAGAAAAATTAAATGGACTAAATAATGGCGAAACTGATTTGTTATCTAAATATTATTCTTGAACTTTTAATCGATTGATGCGATTGTACTAAATGGTTAGAACGGCTCACCCACTAGAACAAACTATAAAGGGTTAATTAAGAAGTGCGACAACAAGACCGAATGGATGTCTAAGGTTATGCTTTTGCGCCACCGGTCCTCCCTCGTGAATTCGATTGGAGCTACCTAGTATAACCATTCTATGTACGAAGCATCTTATTGCAAAGTTGTAAGTTTCTCAACGCATTGATTAAAACTTTGTAGAATTTAATCTTAGCAATTAAAATCTTATGTAAGGTTTTCAAAATATTATGCTATAAAGTTGTATGCATGCTTCTTTATACATAAGTTTTGATTACATGTCAAAAATTGTACCTTTAAATTTAAGTTTATGCCATCTAATGATATGAAACACTTGAAGTTGTAATTTAGTTATGTGAGACCTTGATCTAGATTACAATAACAAGGTGAATTATTTTGTTGTGTGAGACCTCGACTTTATGATTTGCGCTTTCTAAGTTAGACAACTTAATTAAGTTAGTTAGTGAGACCTATGACTTAAGGCATAAGATGGGATGAAACATGCTTACGCTTTGCATTAATTGTTTTGGCAAAATTGTAAATCCCATATTTTCTAGGAATTGCAAACTTGTTTGTCAATTATTGTTCTTCGACAATTACCTATTCTATACTTTCATCACTAGCAGATCAACTGATGTGGTGAAACTATGATAATGAGGGTCCTAGATTCAAGGAAATTTCTATGGTTAATATGAATATTGACCAAGGGTATTTTATTTTCTTAAAAGATCTAATTATCGAAAATACTAAAAATTGAATTTTGTTAATTCTTTTGATTGTATTAATGCAACATTAAACCGTAAACGTAGTTTGGGCTTTGGTAAAATGATCTAGTTCTGTTTTCAAACGAATGTTTGATCAAGAAAAATTTACTAAAAGACAAACATAAACTCTTTTCCATGGAAGAAGAGTGAGACTCAATCATATTCCTTTTCATGATTGAGAAAGGTATGTTAGGAACATTAGAATTGTCTAAATTCTAATATAACTCGTAGCAACTTTAATAGTTAAGAAAATTGCACACCATGTTTTCCTTAAGAGATTTCATTACCCTCTGTTGGTGATTGAATTCTTATATGACATTTTAGTCAACTAGAAAACATGTTTGACATTTTATGAGTTATTAAATTAGAAGCTAGACTGATTACCGCAAAATTGGTAAAAGACAAACTAGTATAGTTTATCTAGTTGTTTTGCTTTAACCAATTAAAGGTGCTACACACCATTGTGGGGATAGTAGACCTATTATGGAAGAAATTGCATGCTCAATTTTTCAAGTTAATAGCATTGATGGATAATCCATCATCTACTGAGTAGAATACACTCTTTTAGTACCTAAGTAATTGTTACGAATGGTCTTACAAAGGGGTAGCAACGTAATAGCATCGCTATTTTCACCGGTTAATGAAACACTTACAATGTTGTCAAATCCAATTGGGAGTATGGTGTATTATTGAATAAGACATTATTGTAACGTTGTCTAATTCGGGAGTTACAAGATTTATTATCTTGGTTGTATCTCGATTATTTCTAGATTTTCTTGAAATAATACATTACGCTCAAAATGTAGACATTCATATTCTCAAGGATGGTTATGAACGTTTCCTTGATAATTAAGTGGTCCTACATCTACTTGTAATGCTTAAATATCTATGACACTATCATATTGCTCACATAAACAAACGAATGTCATGGTGTTTATCTATATGATGTTTTCTGCACAAGTGGGAGAAGTATTTATTGTGTGCAAAGGAACAACACATACAAATATGATTAATGGATTCTCTTGAGGTAAGAGATTAACGTTCTAATAAGATTGACTTGTTTAGAACATGTGTCAAGATTATAACATAGACTACTTTTATGTCTTATGTCATTCAAATCATAGAAACACTTGAAGTTACATTTTAGTTTAAGTGAGATCTTGGCTAGATTGTAATCTCAAGGTAAATCTCCACTTGTCGTGGGATCGGGCGTGGATGCTTTTACGCTTCTTAAGTTGGACACTTCATGGAATGCATAATTAAATAAAGTAATACTATCTTAAATATTTATGTATTTTTAGAATGACATAAATAGATAGAGTAGTATATTAACTTGAAAATAAATTAATTGAAATCATGATGTGGTGTTCATAATTACTTTAAATTATAAATGTTTATGTGTTTCTTTGTAAAGTCACAAACATGAAGTCTTTCATTATTACAAGACATATAATATAAAGTAATACGTTAACTTGTTATGTCTTCTTATTAAGACATAAAGTCATTGGTAAATGACTTATAACGTATAATGAGATTATAACTGTTTATGTTTTCTAGTTGAGACATGGACATGAAGTGACTTCATCAAAAGTACTTGAGTTATAAAGCATGCAATTGGCTTGGAATTTTATTTTACCATTAAGATGATTTAATTGGTAAATAGGTAAGCCAAAATGAATATGTTTATCTTACATATTGTTAGATTGTCTTACAATATTAATTCTAATGAAATACTGTATGTATATGGAATGTTCAGTTAGAAGAATCAAACATTTGTTACATTGTTTGATTCAAGATAACTATATCTTCTTTTCTTCCAAAATTTATCAAGGTTAGAAAATTGAGTGTTGATTGGATATACTTAATAAACTCAAACCTAGAAGATTAATAAGACACTATTTTAGTATGAAATGTGATGAATCACATTGAGTCTTATATTGAAGTTTAGAATTGTTAAAACTACTTATGGAGTAGGTTATTAACGAACAAGATTTACGAACTGTCAATGTGTTTTGTAATATCCCAAAAGAAAACAATTTGGTGTTGTTCTACTTGTCAAGTATTTGTAGATAGCCTTTAAATTACAAAAGCAAGTGGAGTTTTGTTTAGATCTTGAAGAGATTAAATTACAATTACAAAACACATAATCTTCTAAAATACACTAGTGAATATCATGATGAGGTCAAATATGATATACCTCAAAATGATGGAATTCTCATTCATAGATCCGCAAGGATATCTCGAGATATTTGATATGATGAGAAATATGAATTACAGTGATCATTGTAAACTGTTAATCATAATGATACATTACCTAATATTGAATTGTGGTAAATTATTCATACTATGAATGTTAAGATGTTGTCCAAAGAGATAATCAACTTTGTAAACTTGGTTTATCTTAATAAAGATGAGTTTCTTCAAAGGAAGGAAAACCCTAGTGGTTTAAATTCTTTGTGTAGAAATCATATGGACAAAATTGTACATGTGTTTAATGCATGGCTTGTGACAAGATTATTAATCACACTTAAGCGATTAACTGTGATTGAATATTCTTTCCTTGGCACATAAAATATATAATGATTATGATTGTCATACTTAATTTCATTTATATGAAATCTGACAATTAATATAAAAAACTCTTTGTTGTGTGATTACTTTTGCGAGGACGATAAGTAATAGTAAGGAGTTTTATGAATTCACTTAATCTTTGGAAATGTACAAAAGGCAAGAATCCATTAATGGATATATGCATGCATCTAGGAGAGGATTCTTATGTTTAACTATTAAATCCAAGTTTTGGTTTAAAAATTAAAATAAGATAATTTCTAAGTATTCCTGAAAGCTAGTGGGAGTATTATGTTTATTTTCTTTAAATCGTAATTGTTGTGAGTAGTAACATTCCATCTAAAACTAATTGTTAAGCTCTAGTTTGGAATGGAACTTCACTTGAAAGATTTAGAAAATAAGACATATAACCTTGGAATATATGTTTATTATTAATAAACATGTGTGGTATTAAATAAATGAGTCTAATAGAACATGATATATCATTTGGAAAATAGATATGTAGAACATGAATGAAATCTTAGTTTGACACAAGGATTTTTCATGTACATCATGTTATTGTTGTATCATGCTTGAATGCAAGATGATTTGACAACATTGATATCTAATGAAATTATTAGATAACTAGTGTAATGAATATTCAAATAGAATATGTTTGAATCTAGAATTACATTCCTCAGCCTGGATTTGCTCTCAAAATTCTATGGATGAGCAATACAACAATTGTTGTGAAATTGTCATAGCTAACAAACTTGAAAGTTTGAAGGCATCAAACATTACACTGTAGATATTGAAGTTTACGAAATTTTTAAAGAGCATATTGTTGTTTATATACAATGATGCTGGTATAATTGAGATGACACTCAATACTAGTCATGGGAGGATTTCATCCTTGTAAATGGCCATGTGAACTAGTTGTGCTCAACCAAGAGCATAGTTGCATTATACAATAAAGAATTAGAATGCTTTAAACTTTAAAATTGTTTGAAAGTTTGATTGTCATAAATTGGTGGTTGAGGATGTCACACACTTTATGAAATATTATGTGGCAATATCAAAATATTTTGAATGCACACATACAAGAACTTCACTAGTTGAATTCTTGAAATAAGTATTCTCAAAATTCCGAAAGATCAAAGTTAGTTGAAATTAAGTCTTGTCAACAAGTATGATTGTCATTACTTGAGACATAATTCATTAACCAGTATTATCATGCATTGATCTATTTAGTATTTAGATAAGGGATGTTTTGAACAAATATTGTAGTCACCTGGAAAATTTCGCTATTTTAAATCTTCATATTTATGAACTAGACTGTTTATCAAATTTATTTGATCTAAATTGAGCATTTTATCATGTACATTTCATCTTTTCTTGCATAAAAATTATGCCTATCCGAGTAGTCTTATTTAACCATGCCTGATCTTTACTGATTTGTAAATTAGTCTCACAAGAAAGATTTTTCTTGTCTTATGAGTCCGCACGCGTACCAAAATAAAATAAAAGAAATGCGAAGAAATAAAAGCGAACTAATAAAAATCTAAAGTTTCATCATCATGTCCGTTTGTTTTTGACGTATCCAAAAATATAAGTAATATAATTGTGCCGTTAAAGCCATGCATTTACGAGCTAACAACGGAGCACAAAATACATTGTGTACAATATATTTACACAACAAATAAATAATCACTACCTTTTATTTTCTTTAATAATAACCAATACTAATTTCAAAACAAAATAAAACAAAACTTCACCCATATCCCTCAACCCCACGCCCACCTCCTTTCTTCTTCTCTAATCTCTCGAAAACCCGCCACCACCCTTCCACCATATTCGCCTCCCCCTTCTCCCCGCACTGCCGCTGCCGGTTCCCACTCCAAAGATAGCTAACCTCCAAACATCTTTCACAACACCACTAATAACTTCAATCCAAGAAGAGTTATCATTTGGCTTTTCCCCATGGAAGCAAATCGACAAAACCAAGGACCTCTTGTCCTCCTTGGACTACTACTTGAGGATACCACCAAGAAGACCACGTGAAGACCTCAAATCGCTACCCAAAGAAGGCCCTTAATCGATCCCCACCGAAGGACAAGCAACAACCTTCCCTTTACTTATTTAAACCATGAGTCTCAAGAGCTCACCTCACACTTACTCATTCTACTATCACATAAACCAAAGTAAGCTTGTTTGGGTTGTTTGGAAGATAAGTGGGTCTCATCGCTGGTTTCATATTCTCTTGATATCATCTTCGTGACGCCTCTTTTGTTGTAAGGTTTTCTTGGTTTCCATGTTTCCTCACTTAGTTTGAATGTTAATTTCTTGTATTCTTGATTTGGTTTAAATCTTGACGTTGGTTAAAAATAATAAAAAAACACATGTCGAATCATATTTGGTTGGTGGGTTAGCTCGTTGTTGCTGTTAATCATGTATACAAATTCTAGAAATCATATGGTTTTTACCATTAGTAGTCTCGTGTGGTGAACACTTTTGAAACATATGGTCGTGGGAGTGTTAGTAGAGTTATTGTTTGTGTTTTGGTCAAACCCATGATGGGTAGTTGTTGCTTCACGAACCTATTTTAGGAATGACTAACAAATGTAAGGATGCCTCGGCTCAAGTAAAACCCACGAGGGTGAAAAGTCCAGTGACCAAACCGGGTAGTACCCGACTGTGGTAAAGCATCCGTAGCGATAAATTGGTGACATTCTCGCTTGTTTCTTGTCTCGAGTTGTTAAAATGTTTTGATGAAATTCTATTTTGATTGGGTATGTAGTCGAAAATATATAAACTTTGCTAAAGTAATACTACTTGAAACGGTTGAAATGGGTAAAGAAAATGGTGGAAATCGATTTGGATTTAAGGTATGCTCGAATTGAATTATGCTTGAGTTCGAGTGGAGTCGAAACCCACTGTGGTTCGACCACAGTGGTTAGTTTCCTTTTTTTTTTGATAGTTTCAAACTTTACTCCTTCCTCCCAATGTGTCTTTTGTTGGCTTGATGTACCCGTGTCGTCGTTATAATTGTTTTGTGAATTGAACCTAAAAGGAAATATCGTGCTTGTATTGGCTTACCTTTTCAACTTACTTCTTTACGTGTCCCCGTGGGTTAATTGTGTATCGTTTGTTGTGACGAGACCTCGTTAAGATTGTGTTTGAAAACAGATTTTACTGACCCAATGTGGTGCTTTTGTTTATCGCTTTTCCGCACCATTTAGGTGTGTTTGTTTGCTACGATTCAGCCCCCAACGGGTGTTTGTTTCGCTTATTTTCAGCCACCCAAAGGGTGTTTAGCTGCTGCCACGCAGCCACCCAAAAGGGTGTTTAATCACGCAAAACGACCACCAAACAGGTGCGTTGCTCTGATTTTCAAAGATCCGTTTGGGCGCGTTTGGTTTGTCCTCCTGGTTCAGCAACGACACAAAAAGGAGTGTTTGTTACGGCCTATTTTCAGCACCAACAAAAGGGTCTCGATGTCCTTGGCGTACATGATTCCACCTTAAGTCTCCTAAATGTCAAACTATCTTTTATGCCTGTACTCACCTTTGGTCCTTTTCACTTATGATTTGCGTTTGGTTTCGGTCTCGAATCGGGCCAATGGCCACACCTTGGTCGACTTTATTCCTTGTGTCTAAAATACATAGAGGACTAGTTGGGCCAAAGCCCATGTGATGTCCAACCATTTCAAGATCGACATGTACACAAAATACACAACTCGAAACATAAGGTTTTATAAGTGAGGCAAACAAGTAAAGTTTATAATATTAAACATGACAAAAGTCGTCATCCTAAGCATATTACGGCTACTTGTCTTTTGATCTTTCCGCACTCGCTCACAACTAGCTCGCTTACTGCTTTGACGATTTCTTCCAATATTATTTTCACGATGTCCCATCTTATAAACATATGATAGCGAAATACAATTAACTTCTAAATCATACAAAACAAGACTTATTTTAAAACAATAATAATTTCCTACATTTCGTCATCAAATATATTTTTGACATATAAACAAGTCATACCTATTTTTCTAAAAGACAATTATAACATATAAAACGGAATTTATTTTATTTTCACCATTATAATAAAACTATTACTTTTCTTATATTTTAAACCACGTCTTTATAATATAAATACGTTACTATTTATTTATGATATTTTTCGTACGTCATCATCTTCCGGTTACGACAAACCCACGACTCATTTGTTTTAATATTTTTGTGTGTGTCTAAGTACTTCCATGAGCCAAAGTTAATCATATTCAATAATAAACGATACACATAAATAACTTAAACTTTTGGTGCCTATAAATGTTACCAACTCAAAATACAAGGTATTAATTAAAGTATTGGTACATAAATTATAGGTCGTGTGACGGTACTCGGTGCACCACTTACTTGATTTCTTTACTACTCGGATACTGCTTTACTAAGGTGAGTTCATAGCCTCGCCTTTACTTATTTATTTCAAACCCCGCGAGGGAGATGCATGCTATAAACTAGAACACAAGTCTTTCTTAAATCAGATGTCGCCTGATCATTATTATTATAGCCTAAGTTGCACGCCATAAGTCCCTTACATCATGAACCATTAATCACTTGCGAGTGAGCGAATATTGTGGATAGTACTATGGGAATTAACGACCCGACTCGGTTATCGGAAATAACCGGGCGCACTATATTTGGTTAACTATGGAATTGGCAATTCCATCTCGAGGGCAATATTATTACTTACACCAAGAATTAGGTGTATGCGTTAGTTTGTGTCATGAGCTTAGTGCATAATAATAATCTATGTTTTCCATGGTGATTGTATTCAAGCAATTATCATCTTTACTTGTGTTCAACTAATTATTTAAACCTGTGAATATCACTCAACATTTTTGTTGATCTTTTTAAGCATGCTCATCTCAGGTACAAATTAGCATATCATGAAGGCGTGGAGTGGACGTCATGGGACACTTGAAGTGGTGTTATATTTCAATTAAAGTTATCATTTCGTAAAAACTATCTTTTATGTAATCTCAAACATGTGGTATTTTACTTTGTGTTCCCAAAACACTGAATTTTATGAAATGGTAACAACTTCTTATTTAAAAACGTCTCTTTAGAGTCGTTGTCTATAACTTGTGACTATGATCCTCTAAGTAATACCCCAAATAGTCTTCCTCCGTCACTTAGTGATTTTGGGGTGTTACTGATTGGTATCAAGAGCCTAGGTTATAGAGAACCAACTTGTATTTTCAAAACAAATTGGACTATAACCACGTTTTCAAATGGACCGCTTTACACCACCACTTCATGTCCTCCGCGCCTACTTCGTTCCGATTGCATGTATGAGATTCGCTTAGCGGATAGTACATAACTACTAAAACTTGCATGATAAAAACTTATAAATGCTAGCTTTCATTTAGTTAGGCATTTAGATTTGCGTGGCGATTATGCGCGACTAACTAAAACTTATTTTCGCATGACTTTATTTACTTATAAGTCGCATTTTCTTTTGGGTTGTTACGGTACCATGTTGATCGCTACTCACCCTATCGACTTGACCTCCGACGGTGAGATGGAGGATACTATGTCCTATGCCCTTACCCTTTGCACCGGCTCTCATCACACCCATGTCTTCGAGATCGCCGCCCTTCGAGGAGGGTGAAGTCGTTGTCACACCACCGCTGACCACACTCGAGCACCGCCCGCCTTTGGTCCCTCATTTATAATGATATTTGAGTCACAAGTGGCTATCACCCTCGATGTTATGTCCCGCACACACCATCCACCGATTGTATCTTCTATCTCTTGCCCATCACCATCGCTTATTCGCCGAAGGCATAAGCGAGCTAGGGTTCTCAAACCCCACGAGCCCGCGCCATTTGGTCGACCATTCCGCTACCGTGAGGATGGTGCTACTTTATGCATACCGCTCGGAAGCGAGCGAGGCACCCATCACTTTCATTCCACCATCCGACATACCATCACCCTCGCTTTTCCACCATCACCGCACCGCACCACCACTCATACCTGCACCACCACCACCACCTACCACATTCATTTATCGACTACCACTGCATGTGCGGGTTCCATCCTCACCCCGCATCGTCACCTTTGATGATGCACACCGGACCGATGACATCTCGGGAGAGAGTCCATCTCACCCGCACCTTCGGACCCATATTACTGTGCTATGTTTGCTACCTCCGAGCCGAGAGCCCGTAGAGGTCGATGCTAGACGCCGGTCTTACATGATGCCACTCATTAGTCGGTGGAGGTCGGAGGAGGTGCACCTGACCGTGGAGCTTGGAGAGCACCCTTTGTCGCCGAGACTCTCCCGTCACGGAGAACCCTTTCATCATACCATCCCGTTGTTAGTCGCCTGAGGTGTTGCGAAATGAGGATCACCGAGGATGTTGTGGCATTTGTTGATGAGGTTCCGCTGGTACGTATCGAGAACATTGAGGATGAGGTTGGAGAGCCCTTAACGGAGGGCCACGACGGAGAGAGCACTTGATAGGATTGGTGCCTGTGAGTGAGAGAGCTAGCGGGAGATTACAATGTTAGAGAGGAGGATGGAGTCGACATACTAGGATTGGCCGGATGAGCCGAGATATTGGAGGGAGTTCGCGACGGCGGTCGAGAGGATGATTATCATGGAGACTCGTACACGCTTTGGAGCGAGAGGTTGGAGGCACGAGATAAAGAGGTGGATGAGTGCGTAGCTAGTCCGTGACCTACAGCGCCGATTGAGGGGCACACCCGACAGCCTCTAGATTAGTGATTCATCTATTTAGTTTTCTAGTACCTTAGCCTGCCGCATGTGGCACTAATGTAGGCTTTGTATTCGCATGTTTTGTAAACTATCGAACAAGCTGATTATGTGACATTGTATGGTAGTGTATCACCATGTATGGATGGTGAACCTATGGCATTATGGTTGTTGTTTCTTGATATTCTCATGTATGATGATCTTCCTATTTATCGGTTCATGTGAATCGAAGTGATCATTTTTATATATTCTCTTATGTGGTTCTAACATATTGTGATTCTTTCTTATGATGATTATACTCTATTGATGTAATGTGAAGATCTTGACTATTATGAAACCATTTTTATAATAATTCACAATTATGTTGAATGATTACGAAATCGAGTGTATGTTTTTAGAAAATGGCAAGAACAAGAACTACCTCTACCCCTACTCAAACTCCCGAGATGACCCCTAAGCAATTCGGAGGCTAGTTACAAATGAAATTGGTGTCGCTTTTGTTGCAAGACTGCGCCGAGGCACCGAACAAATGAAGCCCCAAATCAAGCCAACCGAATCAAGGCGTGGTGAATCGCAAATGTGGATACAAAGAGTTCATGAATTGCAACCCTACTTTCTTTAAAGGCAAGGCGCCGTTGGCCTTATCCATTGGTTTGAAAGATCCGAACCGTGTTTTTCTAAGTGATTGCTCAAGATTGCAAGGTGAAGTTTGCTCTTTGGTACTCTCTCGGAAGATGCATTGTCTTGGTGGAAGGCTCATGCCCAACCTATTGGGATGGAAGAAGCCTACAAAACCACTTGACCGAATCAAGCAACCGATGATGAAGCAACATCGCCCAAGGACCGAGATCAAGAAACTTGAAGATGAGTTCTACCATCCGACTACTAAGGCAATGATCTCAAAACCTACTTCAAGCGCCCAAGAATTGAAAGCTCTATGCCCTTCCATGGTTTCGATGAGGTTAAGTTGCCGGAGAATCTCATTGGGGATTACCCAAACATTGAGGGCAATGTTACCGCATCAAAGCCCAAGACCGTGGAGGAAGTGATCACGATTTCTATCAACTCATGGATCAAGTCTTGAAACATGGATCCGCAAGGCAACAATGACAACAAGAGGAAATTTGATGACCGCCGAGGCAACACTTCAAACAACTTCCATCACAACAACTCTTTCCACCACAACAATAATCAGAATAACAACAACCAAGGCAGAATAATCACAATCAACACCGCAACAACAATCCCAACTCATACCACCAAAACCGAAACAACCACCACAACCAACAAAACCGTAGACAAGAAGTTGCGAGGGCTTATGCCGCTACCCCGCCATCGGAAGAGGCTATGCGGACCACACCCTTTGTGCACTCGATGCAACTCGCATCATGTGGGACGTTGCACCATTAAGTGTGGAAAGTGTAACAACAGGGCCATACCCACAAGGATTGTCGAAACCTCGCCATCGGAGGTAACCTTCAACCTATTGGGATAACTTGCTTTGATGTGGAGAAGTCGGACATGTCAAGAGTAGATGCCCAGGCAGACGGAACAACAACAACAATAACAACAACAACCCTGCTAGGGCAAGAGCTTATGTGCTAGGAGATGGAGATGCACAAGAGAACCCGGATGTCGTTACGGGTACGTTTTCACTCAACCATCATTTAGCTAAAGTGTTATTTGATTCTGGAGCCGACAAAAGCTTTGTGTCTTCTAAGTTTGCACCTTTGTTAAAAGTCACCCCAACTACTCTAGATACCACTTATGAAGTAGAGCTAGCCGATGGAAAAATAGTAGGAACTAACACTATCCTTCGAGGTTGCAACCTATCCTTATCAAATCACCCGTTCGATATAGACCTTATGCCTATTCAACTCGGTAGCTTCGATGTCGTCATTGGCATGGATTGGCTATCCAAGAATCGCAAGAATCATCGTGACGAGAAAGTCGTTCACATTCCTCTCGATGGCGAAACTCTAATCATTCGGTAATCGTAGTAAGACCCAACACCATCTCGTCGTTAAGGCATTTAAGTACATAGAAAAGGATGCCACATTTTTCTAGCACAAGTAACGGAGAAGAAGGAGAAAGCGGACGAGAAATAACTAAAAGACGCCCCGTGGCTGGGACTTTCCCAAGTATTTCAAGACTTGCTCGGCCTTCCTCCTATTCGCAAGTAGAATTCCAAATCGAGCTAGTGCCGGGAGCGGCATCCGTGGCACGAGCACCCTATAGATTGGCACCTTCCGAACTACAAGAAATTTTCGACCAACTTCAAGAATCGTCTCAAAAGGATTCATTCGACCGAGTTCTTCGCCTTGGGAGCTCCGGTCTTATTTGTCAAAAGAAGGACGGATCTTTCCGTGTGTGTATTGATTACCGAGAGTTGAACAAACTAACGGTGAAAATCGCTATCCATTACCTAGGATTGATGATCTGCTTGACCAACCGCAAGTGGTCAAGCGCCTACTCAAAGATTGATTTGAGATCCGGTTACCATCAACTAAGGGTTAGAGGAGGATATTCAAGATCGCCTTTCGAACACGATACGGCCACTATGAGTTCCAAGTGATGCCATTTGGTTTGACAAATGCACCTATCAGTTATGGACCCGATGAACCGAGTGTAAACCTTACTTGGACAAATTTGTGATTGTGTTCATTGACGACATTCTCATCTATTCCGCAACAAGGAAGAGCATGCGGAACACTTGAAAGCCATCCTAGAGTCGCTTAAGAAAGAAGAATCAGTATGCTAAATTTTCCAAGTGCGACTTCGGATTCAAAAGTTCAATTCCTTGGTCACGTGATAGATAGTAATGGTCTTCATGTTGATCCTTCAAAATCGAAGTCTGCCAAAGATTGGTCGCCCCTACTACCCCTACCGAGATACGCCAATTCTTGGGTCTTGCGGGTTATTACCAAGATTTATCAAGGATTTTGAAAATCGCAAACCTCTAATCTGAGCTAACCCGAAAAAGAAGAACTTGACTGGGAGAGAAACAAGAGTTAGCCTTCAACTCTTGAAACAAAAGCTTTGTGAAGCCCTATCTAGCCTTACCCGATGGGTGGAAGATTTTATGGTTCATTGCGATGCATCCCACCTAGGGTTAGGTGCGGTATTGATGCAAAGAAACAAGGTGATCGCTATGCTTCACGACAACTCAAAACTCATGAGAAGAACTACACTACCCATGACTTGGAATTGGGAGCCGTGGTTTCGCTCTCAAGATATGGAGACATTACCTATATGGAACCAAGTGTACGGTGTTTACCGACCATAAAAGTCTCCAACACATTCTCGATCAAAAGGAGTTAAACATGCGACAACGCCGATGGCTAGAATTGCTTAGTGATTACGACCGTGAAACCGCTATCACCCGGAAAAGAAAATGTCGTAGTCGATGCTCTTAGTCGAAAGGATCGACCTAAACCTCTTCGAGTAAGATCCTTGGGAATGACAATTAAGTCACCCTTCCATCAAAAATCCTTGAAGCTCATGTCAAGCTCTCAAACCAAAACCGTCCCAACGAAGAATCTTTGGAATGCCGGAAAACGAGAACGGCTTTGCACAAAGATCGGATGGAACCTATGTTTTGGCGATAGAAGTTGGATACCACTTTGTGGAGGAATACGAGAACTCATTATGCATGAGTCTCACAAGTCTAAATATTCCATTCACCCGGATCCACAAATGTACCAAGATCTCAAGAAGCTTTATTGGTGGCCAAACATGAAAGCAAGTTGCCACGTGACGCTGGGAAATGTCTCACCGTTCTCGAGTCAAAGCCGAATGTCAAAACCTTCCGATTGTTAACTCAACCCGAACTCCCGCTTTGAAATGGGAGAGAATCACTATGGACTTCATAACCAAACTACCAAAGACCGCTAGAGGTTACGACACTATTTGGGTCATCATTGATCGCTTTACCAAACCGCCATTTCCACCCATCAAGGAAAATGATGAAATGGAAACCCTTGCTCAACTATACCAAGGAAATTGTATCTCGTCATGGAGTACCAATTTCCATCATTTCGATCGTGATAATGCTTTACTTCACTTCCGAAATCTCTTCAAAAGGCCTTAGGTACTGTTTGACATGAGTACCCGATATCATCCTCAAACCGATGGCCAAAGTGAAAGGACTATCCAAACCTTGGAAGACATGCTTCGAGCTTGCATGATCGACTTTGGAAAAGGTTCGATAAACACTTACCGCTATGCGTAATTCTCCTACAACAATAGTTACCACGCGAGCATCAAGGCGCTCCATTCGAGGCACTTTATGGTCGAAAGTGTCGATCACCCGTTTGTTGGGTGAAGTTGGAGATGCCCAACTCATCGACCGAACTTGTCCAAGAGACAACCGAGAAGATCGCATAAATTGCCAATGACTTCAAGTCTAGAGATCGACAAAAGAGTTACGACATGTTGAAGAAAGCCCATGGAATTTCAAGTCAGTGATCGGGTTATGTTGAAAGTATCACCTTGGAAAGGAAAGGTCCGATTCGGAAAACGAGGAAAGCTACATCCTCGATACATTGGCCCTTTCAAGATTCTCGAAAGAACGGTTGCTTACAAACTTGATCTCCCGGAAGAACTTAGCAGAGTTCACCCTACCTTTCACGTCTCAAATCTGAAGAAATGCTTGTCGGATGAATCTCTTGTTGTTTCACTAAAAGAGATTAAGCTCGACAACAAGCTCAACTTTGTCGAAGAACCAATTGAAATCATGGATAGGGAAGTCAAGCGACTTAAACAAAGCCGCATCCCTATCGCCAAGGTTGATGGAACCCAAGAGAGGACCGAGTACACGTGGAGATGCCAAGACACCATGCGTGTTAAGTACCCACATTTGTTTGCTAATCCAACTCCGACAACCACCGAAACTAAAATTCCGGACGTAATTTCTTAAGGGTTGGTAATCGTAGTCACCGGAAAATTTCGCTATTTTAAATCTTCATATTTATGAACTAGACTGTTTATCAAATTTATTTGATCTAAATTGAGCATTTTAGCATGTACATTTCATCTTTTCTTGCATAAAAATTATGCCTATCCGAGTAGTCTTATTTAACCATGTTCGATCTTTACCGATTTGTAAATCGCCTCACAAGAAAGATTTTTCTTGTCTTATGAGTCTCGCACGCCGCACTCAAAATAAAATAAAAGAAATGCGAAGAAATAAAAGCGAACTAATAAAATCTAAAGTTTCATCATCATGTCCGTTTGTTTTTGACGTATCCAAAAATATAAGTAATATAATTGTGCCGTTAAAGCCATGCATTTACGAGCTAACAACGGAGCACAAAATACATTGTGTACAATATATTTACACAACAAATAAATAATCACTACCTTTTATTTTCTTTAATAATAACCAATACTAATTTCAAAACAAAATAAAAACAAAACTTCACCCATATCCCCTCAACCCCACGCCCCACCTCCTCTTTCTTCTCTCTAATCTCTGAAAAACCTGCCACCACCCTTCCACCATATTCGCCTCCCCCCTTCTCCCCTGCACACGCTGCCGGTTCCCCACTCCAAAGATAGCTAACCTCCAAACATCTTTCACAACACCACTAATAACTTCAATCCAAGAAGAGTTATCATTTGGCTTTTCCCCATGGAAGCAAATCGACAAAACCAAGGACCTCTTGTCCTCCTTGGACTACGGCTGGAGGATACCACCAAGAAGACCACGTGAAGACCCTGAAATCGCTACCCAAAGAAGGCCCTTAATCGATCCCCACCTCGAAGGACAAGCAACAACCTTCCCCTTTTACTTCTATTTAAACCATGAGTCTCAAGAGCTCACCTCACACTTACTCATTCTACTATCACATAAACTAAAGTAAGCTTGTTTGGGTTGCTGGAAGACGAAGTGGGTCTCATCGCTTGGGTTTCATATTCTCTTGATATCATCTTCGTGACGCTCTCTTTGTTGTAAGGTTTCTTGGTTTCCATGTTTCTCACTTAGTTTGAATGTTAATTTCTTGTATTCTTGATTTGGTTTAAATCTTGACGTTGGTTAAAATAATAAAAACACATGTCGAATCATATTTGGTTGGTGGGTTAGCTCTGTTGTTGTTAATCATGTATACAAATTCTAGAAATCATATGGTTTTTACCATTAGTAGTCTCGTGTGGTGAACACTTTTGAAACATATGGTCGTGGAGTGTTAGTAGAGTTATTGTTTGTGTTTTGGTCAAAACCCATGATGGTAGTTGTTGCTTCACGAACCTATTTTAGGAATGACTAACAAATGTAAGGATGCCTCGGCTCAAGTAAAACCCACGAGGGTGAAAAGTCCATGACCAAACCGGTAGTACCCGATCGTGGTAAAGCATCCGTAGCGTATAAATTGGTGACATTCTCGCTGTTTCTTGTCTCGAGTTGTTAAAATGTTTTGATGAAATTTATTTTGATTGGGTATGTAGTCTAAAATATATAAACTTTGCTAAAGTAATACTACTTGAAACGGTTGAAATGGGTAAAGAAATGGTGGAAATCGATTGGATTTAAGGTATGCTCGAATTGAATTATGCTTGAGTTCGAGTGGAGTGAAACCCACCGTGGTTCGACCACGTGGTTAGTTTCTTTTTTTTGATAGTTTCAAACTTTACCCTTCCTCCCAATGTGTCTTTTGTTGGCTTGATGTACCCGTGTCGTCGTTATAATTGTTTTGTGAATTGAACCTAAAAGGAAATATCGCGCTTGTATTGGCTTACCTTTTCAACTTACTTCTTTACGTGTCCCCGGGTTAATCAGGTATCGTTTGTTGTGACGAGACCTCGTTAAGATTGTGTTTTGAAATGCATTTTACAACCCAATGTGGTGCTTTTGTTTATCGCTTTTCCGCACCATTTAGGTGTGTTTGTTTGTTACGATTCAGCCCCAACGGGTGTTTGTTTCGCTTATTTTCAGCCACCCAAAGGGTGTTTAGTCTGCGCCACGCACCACCCAAAAGGGGTGTTTAATCACGAAAACACCACCAAACAGTGCGTTACACTGATTTTCAAGATCCGTTGGGCGGTTTGTCCTCCTCCGGTTCAAGAATGACACAAAAGGAGTGTTTGTTACGCCTATTTTCAAGACCAACAAAAGGGTCTCGATGTCCTTGGCGTACATGATTCCACCTTAAGTCTCCTAAATGTCAAACTATCTTTTATGCCTGTACTCACCTTTGGTCCTTTTCACTTATGATTTGCGCTTGGTTTCGGGTCTCTGAGTCAGCCAATGGCCACACCTTGGTCGACTTTATTCCTTGTGTCAAAATACATAGAGGACTAGTTGGGCCAAAGCCCATGTGATGTCCAACCATTTCCGAAGATCAGACATGTACACAAAATACACAACTGAAACATAAGGTTTTATAAGTGAGGCAAACAAGTAAAGTTTATAATATTAAACATGACAAAAGTCGTCATCCTAAGCATATTACGGCTACTTGTCTTTTTGATCTTTCCGCACCTCGTTCACAACTAGCTCGCCTACTCGTTTTGACGTATTTCTTCCAATATTATTTTCACGATGTCCCATCTTATAAACATATGATAGCGAAATACAATTAACTTCTAAATCATACAAAACAAGACTTATTTTAAAACAATAATAATTTCCTACATTTCGTCATCAAATATATTTTTGACATATAAACAAGTCATACCTATTTTCTAAAAGACAATTATAACATATAAACGGAATTTATTTTATTTTCACCATTATAATAAAACTATTACTTTTCTTATATTTTAAACCACGCCTTTATAATATAAATACGTTACTATTTATTTATGATATTTTTCAGACGTCATCATCTTCCCGTTCACGACAAACCCACGACTCATTTGTTTTAATATTTTTGTGTGTTCAGTACTTCCATGAGCCAAAGTTAATCATATTCAATAATAAACGATACACATAAATAACTTAAACTTTGGTGCCTATAAATGTTACCAACTCAAAATACAAGGTATTAATTAAAGTATTGGTACATAAATTATAGGTCGTGACGACGTACTGTGCACCACTTACTTGATTTCTTTACTACTTGATATCGCTTTTACTAAGGTGAGTTCATAGCCCGCTTTACTTATTTATTTCAAACCCCGCGAGGGAGATGCATGCTATAAACTAGAACACAAGTCTTTCTTAAACTGATGTCTGCCGATCATTATTATTATAGCCTAAGTTGCTCGCCATAAGTCCCTTACATCATGAACCATTAATCACTTGCAGTGAGCGCGAATATTGTGGATAGTACTATGGGAATTAACGACTCCCGACTCGGTTATCGGAAATAACAAGGCGCACTATATTTGGTTAACTATGGAATTGGCAATTCCATCTCTCGAGGGCAATATTATTACTTACACCGAATTAGGTGTATGCGCTTAGTTTGTGTCATGAGCTTAGTGCATAATAATAATCTATGTTTTCCATGGTGATTGTATTCAAGCAATTATCATCTTTACTTGTGTTCAACTAATTATTTAAACCTATGAATATCACTCAACATTTTGTTGATCTTTTAAGCATGCTCATCTCGTGTACAAATTAGCATATCATGAAGGCGTGGAGTGGACGTCATGGGACACTGAAGTGGTGTTATATTTCAATTAAAGTTATCATTTCGTAAAAACTATCTTTTATGTAATCTCAAACATGTGGTATTTTACTTTGTGTTCCCAAAAAACTGAATTTTATGAAATGGTAACAACTTCTTATTTAAAAACGTCTCTTTAGAGTCGTTGTCTATAACTTGTGACTATGATCCTCTAAGTAATACCCCAAATAGTCTTCCGCTGTCACTTTGTAATTTTGGGGGTGTTACAAATATTATTTAAATGAAATAAAATATTGGTTATGTTTATTTTTCATTTTCTTAATATTATATCATATATTTGCATGTTTAATCCGTGAATAACTTATGTTATTCTAAAGGTCCGTTGTCAATCAATGATGGGAATGTCATTGAATTAAGACAACTGAGTTTTGGTAGAATATACTCTTAAAGTATATTGATGCGTGACATACCAGATTCACATGATATTCAATGAATTGAATATATGACTCATCCCAACTTTACATGATGATACTTTTGGATCTTTGTCATTAAGTATATCATGAAGTGTTTATCCTCGCACTTGAGATACCGATAACTCGATATGAATGTAGTGCATTTGTAAGATAGTCTAACGCTATCCGTGAATCGGTAGTTATAAGGGCTATTTTCGTAAGTGTTACAAAGTTCATGAGTTATGTTTGTAGTCAAGAGAATTTGTTCCTTTGAATTTGTTTCAAAGCATAATACTATATTTGGGTCCCTTGTAGGATTGGCAAGATGTTTGTAAGGCCTTACCCAAAATCTATCTCGAATACGCTCGTGATGATTTGTAATCTTGTTCAATCGAATTCAACGAGAAATGTAATATTAACTTATGAAATGACTTGATCCGTATTCATAGTTAATGTAGTATTAGCAACAAAAGGATAAGTAAAAATGATGAATCATTAAATGGTTTTTCCAGAGACCATACTCGATTTGATCCGGGGCATTGGCGTGAAAGCTAGACTAACCATGTCATTACTATATTAAGTAATATCCAGTGGGAGCCAAAGGTTTATGGATAATTATTAATATTAGTATGACCGGATTCAACTCGAGACTTCGGATTGCACACATTACGTATGAGAGTTGATGTTAATAATTAATATATAAAATGTTATTATTAATTATTAGTCACGAAATAAAACATAACGATAGTTAATATTTAACGGGTTTTGACTAACGGTCGTTAAATGTAAACTACGAGGACTAGAGATGAAATTAGTGGACAAGAAGGATCCGAACCCTTTGGGATTGTTTGGCCGGTCACGGGCTACCCAACCCAAGGAGGTGGATTTTGTCACCAAGTTTTGAGAATGTATATATACAAACCCTTGATTCATTATTCTCCTAACCTTGGATCACCAAAGATACCTAATTCTCCTCTTCTTCCTCTTTCTTTGTGGCGGTCGAACACCCTCACCATAAGGGTTTCGATTTGCTTAACTCAAGATTAAGTATTTGGTTTTATTTGTAATTCAAGAAACTAGCTTTTCACATCAAATCGCTAATAGTACGTGTAATAAGAACGAAGAACAAGCACGCTTGAGCTTGTGTATTCCTTGGTGGTCGATTCTTTGGGTCGATTATACAAACCCTAAAGTTAGGGTTTTGGGTTTTGTTCTTGTTCAAACTCCGCTTGGTTTACTTGAATTGCTAAAAGGTGACGCACTTTGTTCGGTTAATTACTTACATATATTATTCCTATTTACTCACGATGCTTTGATGATGTTATTTGATTTTGTATAATTGTTATGAATATTAAATCCCAGCAGAAGTTGCTTCGTCAAATTCAAATGATATTGATATACTTCAAGCATTTGAAGGTCGGCAATCGACAACAGCATGAGAGTATCCAACTACATGAGAGTATCGAGTCAATGGAGTATATAAACAAGCATCACGCATAAAGGTAGATATAACTTATTGCATAAGTTAGAACATAGAGTGTTAGATATTTTCATAACTATTATGGGTGTTAAAAAATATTTGTATCCGAATATTAACTCCGGGTACAAGGAACCAACTGACTTAGGTTAGTTGGTCACGTGAGTTCCTTCTGGAGCTTGAGGAGGGGTTTTATCTCGAGTTTGAGCCTCATGTCGGATGTTAGAAAATTTGGATTTTCTTTTTAGTGCGGTCGCGAGTTTTGGGGTTTCTTCGCAGTGTCTCTCCTAGTGGTTCGGATCCCAAAGCCTGCTCGTTTAGATGATTTAATTCGGGTGTCGAATTTCAAGTGTGATGCCGTTTTAAAAAAAACTCCGAATGATATGCTTCAAGCATTTGAAGGTCGGCAATCGACAACTGCATGAGAGTATCGAGTCAATGGAGTATATAAACAAGCATCACGAATAAAAGTAGATTTAACTTCTTGCATAAGTTAGAACATAGTGTTAGATTTTTTTCATAACTAATATGGGTGTTAAAAAATATTTGTATCCGAATATTAACTCCGGGTACAAGGAAATCCATATTTAAATTAAAATTGTTGGACATTTGGATTTGCAAATATCCGAAATTTCGAATCTGGATTTGAGTTAAGCAATACAGTAGTCACCGTACTTTTTCGATTGTCCCATTTTGATACATGTGTCATTTTATTATTCTCAATCAATATTACAGTACATGAACTTGGATTTTCTTACTAATATGATACTTAAGATTATTCTGCCTGTAAATATTACCAAGTCAGTAAGTCACACGTGACGCTTACGCAACATTGGCTCGTTAATGCACAACTTGCAACCTTTCTTTTCAGTGCAACTCTGCCTACAAAAAAATTACCTTCCTTTGTTCTTAAGAATTGTCAAAAAAATTACTGAAAGTTAAATAAATGCTTCTTCAATAGTTTTTTTTATAAAAAAGGTAATTAGTTTGAGTTATGAATTGTGAATCATGTTTGCCGACGGTATTTTATGAAAAAATCTTTGTAATTTTTAAAGCATCACCGATGTACCGAATAAAAATCAAATCAGATTCGGTGTAAAGTGAGACATTTAATTTTACACCAAATTTTGGTTTCATCTGTTAACATAAAAAGTTAACACCAAAAATTATTACCACCTCTTTTGCACACTAATTAAGGAATAAGCTAATACCAAATATATAAAACTAAAAACAAATACGTCTAGAGTTATTATTAAAATTTATTAAAAAATGTTATTTATTTAAGAGTAAACTACACCATTCGTCCCGCGATATACGTTGACCATCAAGCAGTCCTTGACCAAAAAATTGCACTGTTGGTCCTTAATCGCGAAACGTTAGTCATCGCTGGTTTCTCACCCTAACTGGTTGACTAACTGCGTTAGCCTTGTTAAGTGAAAGGTATATATGTCTTTTCCCACCCACACCACTTGCTTCTTGTACCATGTTTGACTACATTATCTTCAACAAAGATAACCCCATCATCTTCCTCATTATCAACAAACACCTTCAATCAACAAACACTAACCCACCATCCTCCTAAAATCGCTACTCGCTCTTTATACCATATGAAACCCATCCATTAAAAATCGCACCCGCACTTTAAGTTTCAGATATTTTTGTGATGATTATTTTTGTATGTTTATCTTATCTACTCTAGCACCTCCCTTTACCCTCTCCTCCTTCTCTTAATAATCATCACCCACCGCCTCACCACCAACCGCCACACATTGCCACCACCCACCTCCCCGCCGCCATCACCATCAAGAGGAGCCAAGGGTGTGTTTGATTAAGGTTTTGATAAGTGGTCGCTTAAGTTTGCATCGGGTTTGTTTGGTTCGAGTTAGCCACCACAACCACCACCATCACCACGCCGCCTCCCTTATCATCATCAAGACCGCCTCATATGTGGTAAAGATTAATGTAGAAGGTGTTTCATATCTATATCATCATCCACAACCATCCACTTAACCAAGGTTTTCATCGAGATCCATGATCATCTTCGAGATCCCACCATTAAACATACATAAAGTGATAAAACTCACTTGAATGTCAACAACAATGATAAGCGTGCACCAGCCGCACTTATTCTCTTGTGTGTCGGATTGAACTTGACCCGGTCTAAATGTTTCGTCAAGGCGGGTATATGGTGTTGCTCGGAATGGATCAAGGTCGTTAGAGAGTCGGGTCAAGTTCGGTTATCATGGATTCAAGCCACGTGGAGAGATCCGACGGTTGTAGTTACTTCAAGCCACGTGGTTAAAGAAAGTTCAAGGTAGTTGGTTTTCTGTATCAAGATCGATAGTAAATTTTCCGTGATCGGTTTTTTTCGTTATAAAGAAGGTGAATGTAAGAAGAAGAAACAATGAGCTGGCTTTTGTTAAAGAAGAAGACATGCTTTTATAAAGTAGGACTAGAAGGGTAACCGCCCAAGAATGCTACGCATGGTACCTGCGACTACTTTTGTGGCGAACAACTGTTTTTCACTTTAAACATTCCTTATTTAACATGTCTCAAATACTTTATAACGTAGTAGATATATGTTTTTTAAAAGTACAACGTCTATATTATTAATAATGTAAATAGTTAGCACTTTTATTTATCAAATTTTAGCATTAAATTGGTGGTTATAAGTTTAGTGAGATTTTTTTATAAACAATTATTTCTATTAAAATATATAATTATTGGAGGGGGTTACATATGGTTTAAATGAGACTTTAATTTTCAATTTTTTACATTAATTTTCTAATTTCCTTTTATAGTAATGTTTTTTGTCTTAAAATTTTAAGACTTACTTTATAGGAAGTCCCAAATACTTTATAATGTAGTATAGATAATATAGTGGGATACCAACTGCTTGTTTTTGGGTGGGACACTATTTTTTTTTTTTTTTGGTGGAAAAGACAAATATACCCTCCACTTAACAAGGCTTAACGCCTGTTAGTCCAACCAGCTAGGGCGTAGGACCAACGATAACTAACGTTCATAGCTTAAGGACCAACGGTGCAATTTTTTTGGTCAAAGGACGAAACTTGATGGTCAACGCATACCACAAGGACGAATGGTGTAGTTTACTCTATATTTAACAAAAAATGTTGAATAGTAAAAGGTAAATAATTGCCATATCAATATTGGCCTTGTTTTGAAGGCATTGATGAGATTCTTTTAAAGCTAATCACTTGAAAATGTATTCAAGTAACTTGTCACGTTTTGCAGTTTTAATCACTGGACTAAAATCTGTGCATAGTAATCCATCAAAGTTTGAATTTGGTCAGTTTAATATATTTTGCACATGTAAAATAATAATTTTACTATTTTTTTTTACCATTTTATTGACAACGAAGAGTAAAAAAGTCATGTTACAAGTGCAAAATATCTCAAAATGACCAAATTAAAACTTTGATGGATTATTGTGCACAAATTTTAGTTCAGTAATTAGAAGTGAAAAAAGTGTCAGCATATTTTATAAATTTTAGTTAGACTAAAATACACCGTTGGTCCCTAAACTTGGCAGGACGCATCACGATGGGACAAAACTCACCCTTTTCATCGCCACAAGTCCAAACCTTGGCTTTTAAATGCCAAATCAGTCCCTTTAACCAATTCTCTGTTAGTCAAAGTTCAGACGTCCCCATGTGCTTTGCACATGAGGGTAAAATCGCTATTTCATTGTTTTGGTTTATTACCTTCATCTTCATCTTCCTCATGGCTAAACCTGCATTCCGCGACCTTAAACCCGTAATCCGCCACCAAGAATATCTTTGAACTATAAAGATTAAGACACAACATGAAAACAAGCATTATCTAAACATTTTTTTTTATATACCGAGGACCGAGCCATATGAAGCCTCACATAGATTTGCAACTGTTTTTTTTCTTCGTAAAAGCTGCATTTAGCTCAATATGAGCCACACTTATACCGTTGTAAATTATTCAGTTATGATCAATAATGTTGCCTAAATATATTATGCGGCTACCATTGCATATAAGTCAGCGTCTTCTGCAAATGGTTGGAATACACAGAAACATAACACTTAATACGCAATGGTAAATAGTCAAATACTATCTCTTACATTGTGTTTTGATGTAGCTACGAGATAAAGAGCACTCGCACTTATGTTAACAGATATACTGTATATGTTTTCATCGCGCCTCTTTCCCTGTATGGTAATACAACTAACAAATCAATATCTTTTTATAACATCTAAGTTTGGTCCAAGGTCCATCTTCCAATTGATTGATGGAAAAGTTTTAAAGCAATTCAACATCGTTATAACATTATAGAGTTAACAATAACAACTTAATAATGGCTATAGTAAAATTAAAACAGATGATGAAACTCTAATATTGTATCAAACACCACCGATATCATAAAATAAAAACACATAGTTAATAAGGTCTTCGACCATAATGATATTCAATACACCAACAGATGTCTGATATCACCGCACCTATAACAAGGTGGATATACCCACCGATACCACAATAATCACAAGCAAGGTTCAGACGAGGACAAGCTTCTTCATAACATAACAATTGCTTTTATTATGCCCATCCCTACCACAAATACAACAAGTAATGTCATAAAATATTCCTAGCTATATGGCCCGGAGACCACATTTATAACACCAAATTGTTATGGGTTGTTTTCAATCCATATCGCCTACGTGAACTAGCTATCTTCTGAAAGAGGTGAAAGTATTGGAGACATTGTTGGATACAAGGTACTTTTAAAGTTGGTATACATATGCTGTTATGTACTGTTATAAAAAGAGTTTGTGTCTTAATCTTTATGGTTCAAAGATATTCTTGGTCGCCGGATTCTGGGTTTAAGGTCGCCGGAATATGGGTTTAGCCCATGAGGAAGATGAAGATGAAGGGTGATAAACCAAAACAATGAAATGACGATTTTACCCTCATGTGCAAGGCACATGAGGACATTAACAGACTTTGACTAACAGAGAATTGGTCAAAGGGACTGATTTGGCATTTAAAGGCCAAGGTTTGGACTTGTGGCGATGAAAAAGGTGAGTTTTGTCCCATCGTGATGCGTCCTGCCAAGTTTAGGGACCAACGGTGTATTTTAGTCTTTTAGTTATGAACTTACAAGCACTACTACACAAATTGGCTTTTCCCACGGTAAAATCTGTGGGAAACTCCGTGGGTAAGGGCCCTTTTTCACGGATTTCACACGGAATCATTCCGTGTGTAGAAACCCCGTGGGTAAATATTTTCCCACTGATTTTCCCACCGAGTGTTGACTTTTTTCCCACGGATATTAATGTGGATAATCCGTGGGTTTAGTTTCCCACAGATTTCTCACGAAATTTCCCACAGTTTCTAATAGCCATTTTCCACACATATCCGTGGTTTTTTTCCTACAGATTTTCAACAATTTTCACACTATAGTTTTTCCCACAGATTTCTCACGAAATTTCCCACTGTTTCTAGTTGCCATTTTTCACACATATCCGTGGTTTTTTTGCCACAGTTTTTCAACGATTTTCACACTACAATTTCTGACGATATTACTACAGATTTCCCACATAAAAATAAATTTTCCCCAAACAATTATGCGAATTTTGTGATTAATATGGAAAGACGCAATAAATTCGTGGTACATAAATTCAAAGCATTATTTAGTATTTTTATAATTAAAGAAAATGAAAAGTATTGCAATAACAAACCCATATATATAGGTACATAAATCCCAAATATTAATGGTACAAAAACACATGAGGTTTAATCTGAAAACCATATATTTCATCAAACAACATATGACATACACATATATTCAATCCAAATATTCCGAGCCTAAAGCTACTGGAAGAAGAAAAAAATATGTGGGATCGATTTCTTATTCTAAGAACAACTTTTTGTTGCCAAACTTTGCAAGGTCCATAATCTCTTCAAATATCTCATCCATCTTGACTATGCAAATCGTTATCTACATGTGTTCAACAAAACATAATAACAAATTAGTTCTAGTAACCAAAAACAACAAACCAACAAACACAAACTACAAAGCTATTCAAATCTAAAAAATGTATAACAAAAGAACATCATAGACTTTTAGATCTAAAAAACACCCAAACAATCCTTAGATCTAAATATATGACAACAATACACAAGAAAACGATAAACCGAAAACCATTCCATACCTTAGGCTACCCCTAACGCCGGAGGTGAACCATCGTCACACAACCATCACGCGACAACACCCATTTGGTGTCCATCGTGAGTGAAAAAAAGAAGATAGCGATTGTAATGAAGAAAGGAAGATAGCATATATATATATATATATATATATATATATATATATATATATATATATATATATATATATATATATATATATATATATATATATATATATATATATATATATATATATATATATATATATATATATATATATATATATATATATATATATATATATATATATATATATATATATATATATATATATATATATATATATATATATATATATATATATATATATATATATATATATATATATATATATATATATATATATATATATATATATATATATATATTTTGAAGATAGTGTGGAGGCGTGATGTTTAACAAGAGAATATTTAGGTAAGTCTTATATAGTGTAGTCTTAGGTTAAGGTTAATTACTTTTGGGCTTTTATTGGACATTTACCATCCAAAAAGTTAGCAAGCCTTTTGATTTTAGGCTAGTAAATCATAAAGGGACGTATATTGTTTTACAAAGGGGACGAAATATTTTTTTAGCCATAAAATTGTCATACAATTCTTTTGTTAAACTTTATTTTAGTGCTAAAAGTTTTGGGTACAATTTTTAGACTACGTTTTTTATTCGGGCTTCGAAATACAAGAGGGGTGTAGAATTATTAGATATATTAAATAGTCACAATTTCATCAAAACTTTTGTGCCGATTTGACCGAACACTTTTCTCGTAAAGTTTAGCTTTAGTTTTTAATATTAATGTATTTTATTTTTAATATAATTTTTTATGAAGTTAATAAATAAAAGTTTTAGTTTTAAATAAATAAAAATAATGTGTTAAAAGGTGAAGGGGTGTGAGATGGTTGGGAGTTAAAAGTGAGATGGTGGTGAATGAGAGAAAAAACTAATGTGGCGTTGAGGTGTAAGGTGAACTGTCACAATTCACAAATTCCGGTCATTTCTTAAATTATATATGCATCATATTAATTCATTCATGGCATTTCATTTCACATTTAACGTGAATTTTATATTAAATAAACGTTATCGCTGTAAGTTATTATTTTGTATATTTAATCCGTTACTTTCAAAAATGATCCCGCCATTTTTTAAACTTACATTTAGTTTATAAAAACTATATTTTTAGTTTTCCTAGTGTTTCAAATTTATTTGGTACGTAAATCGTTAAAGTTAAATTATTACGTCGTTTTTCTTAAAATTATACGATAATTATTTATCACTCAATTTTCACAAGGAAAGTATTTTTACAATTTTTATCATCTCTTTACAATCTATTTTGAACTATTAAAAACTTACTTGTACATTTTCTACATTTTACTTACCTTTTCTTACAAAATTTCACAAATATTAAACAAATTATACTAGTAATAGATTTAAAAAAAAAAAAAAAATGAATTGGAAAGACAACCCCTCCCCAAAAATCCGGCCCTATGGGGAGGGTGAAGTCATTTATTGATTGGTAACTCTTTTTCACAAAGCTAGATCTACACTCAAAAATTATTTCACACTTACTTAATATTCTACACTTTCATTCTACTCATTTTCATACTCAAATAATTCATCAAGTTGCAAAAGCTTTTCTCTCCTTTGTTCTCTCCTAATAACCGGTTCTTCATCAAGGTGTACAAGGGATCACCATTTTTTTTTTATCAAGCTCAAGTTATATAACAATCTAGTTAATACTCTTTATTAGGTTTTGAAATAAAAACCAAGAGTGTTTAGGCTAACATTGTTCTTTGCACCTCATCATAATCACTTGTAAGCATGTTTTATCATTTTCAAGTTTCCTTTTCATTTTCATATGTTTCTTTTCATTTTGGAGCTTATATGCATGTTATGTGATTTATACCATTTATTTCATGATTTTAGAAGTTTTATATACTTATGGTCATCCTATAAATATTCCCATGGTATTCTTTGGTCTTGATGGTGATTAGGAACCCATGACACCCTAAGAAGGTGTATGGTAGGATTAGATTAGCTTTGGAGTTGATTTGAAGGGATTAGAATAGGTTTTGTCCGAGAAAACTATTTTTCATACGTATATAAAGGTTCTGTCCTTGTTTCAGTTTTCTGGAAAATCCGACAGTTAGTACGAAATTTTGGCCTTGATATTTAGAAAATATACTTTAAAACGAATCCGTGGCCTTTTGAACGGATAAAACGGAGTTATAACGAAGCGCGGTGAATTTTAAAGTTTGACGATTTAAACGATATTTTCAGAAAATTTCAGCTTGCTGTTTTAGTATTTTCGGTCAAAACGAGCCTTAAGCTTCACAAATTATTTCGACTTCTCAAAAATATATTAGTTTACTCCGATACGGCTAAGGACATATTATAATGAGAAACGGATTTGAAACGACAAATATATGCACGCTTTTTATAAAGTTGCGTAACTATTATTTTCTCAAAAACTATATTATTTTTACGTTACAAGTATTTTATTAATCTGTAAGGGCTATGTTTATAGCTTTTAACCATGATGTGAAACTTTTGGAACGAGTTGTCTTCTAGTAAAATCAAGTTCATCGCCATATTTTCAAAACAAAAAGCTGTTTGTTAAGCGGAGTTATAGTAAATTATCTACGGATGTTCAAACATTGGCCAAACTTATTTTCTCGCACACAATTAGCAAAAATCACCAACTTTAACCTTTAATATCTTTATGATCGAGACCTTTGGACGAAAACTCCCGAACTGAAACTTCTAGATATCGATACAAACTTTCCAAAGCAATGAGTTCGTTCTCTAACGATCGACGTACACCATTTCGACTACTTTTCCGAAGCTTTTGTTGATTTCATGGTTTTCCGACGACATTGTTTTGCGACGAAAATGGTAATTTCACCAAAAATCATTATAAACCATTGTAGGATGACATTTTGACGTAAATACTTGTAAAGTCATTTTTGAAGGGTCTAGACGTCAAAGAGTATTTTCGACGACAAGTAATATTTTCAAAACTCGCTAATGGTATAAATAACATACGAAGTGCATGCATAACATTACATTGCAACTCATGACATATCATATCATTCGTAATAGGTCCCGGTTAACACATCACATTATACCTCGGTGTACTCACTTTTGTCATCGCCTCAGTTTACCAAGTGAGTAATCACATCCCCTTTTTACCGTTTTACTATATTTTGGGGCTGAATGCATGAACCATACTTGAATTAAATTGATCCTTACAATTGTGAACTCTTTTGACTTGAATGTTTGAACTTATTGAACCGTACGTGTTATGACCTTGTCCTAAAGTCTCCAATGTTCTGAGCATCACTATAAAGTCTCCCATGTTGGAGCATCACTATATAGACACCTTTGTTCGTAGTATATCTTTGGGAAGAGGTACCAAGATATCTTTGGGAAGAGGTACCCAGATATCTTTGGGAAGAGGTACCCGGTATATATTTGGGAAGAGGTACCCCAGTATATCTTTGGGAAGAGGTACCCAGATATCTTTGGGAAGAGGTACCCAAGTATATCTTTGGGAAGAGGTACCCAGTATATCTTTGGGAAGAGGTACCCAGTATATCTTTGGGAAGAGGTACCCAATATATCTTTGGGAAGAGGTACCCAGTATATCTTTGGGAAGAGGTACCCAAGATATCTTTGGGAAGAGGCACCCAACATAACTTTGGAAGTGGCACCCAACTTAATTTGGCTTCATCGTTAGCATACCTAAATTATTATTATATTCGTGGTACTATATTGTGAACTATTATGACCGCTTATACTTGACCACTTGACGCGATATATTTTCGTGCAATGGGTTGTGTACACAGGTTGCAAGTTTTGTATGGGCGAACTTGGGCCCAGTGGATACACAATGCCTTTGCTTTGTGGACTATTTTGATGACCACAACCTTTGACTTTTTCTTCGAGTTTTCTTATTTCACTAAACGTGTTTACTCACCAACTATTTTCATAGTTGACCCGTTTTCTCTCATGCATTTGTGTGATCGTTAGTAGCTTTTCTATCAAGTCTTGCATAAAGAAGTTTTCACCGGTTGCTACAAGTCGTATGTAATAAAACTCAATATTTTGGAATCTAAACTTTGTAATATATTTGCCGATGATGGCTAAACTAGTATTGTAATGGAGTATTATTTCTTTTAATCTTAATGTTGGCATGTTCTATTAATTTGTGCTTATGTTCCTTCGTTACACCTCGCGTTTCCGCCTGGCGGGTGTGATGATTGGTACCAGCCAAAGGTTATAGAGAATGCCGATTTTTCAAAAATAAAAATCACGGCTATAACCGGAAAATTTTTTAAACATTGAACACCATTCGAAGTCAACTAGTCCTATCGTTGCATTGTTACTCATAAATTATACATAGCACGATCAACTATGTCTAATTTATGAAGAACCATGCAATGATAAGAGTGGTAGTTTTAAATCATGATTAGTCGAGTCTTTAGAGTCCGGTCACTGAAGTTGCATTGGTTGGGTGGGTATGCATGGCATGTTTTACGTTCACGTCTACATTACCGCACCTTGTTCATATCTTCTCTTTTCCATCTTCGACTTGTTAGACATAGCATGTCTATGTTCTGTCATGTTTCGATCACTATAACACATTACCACCGTTCGCACCTCATCGACTTCGCTCGAATGTCGTTTACTCAACCCGATGTTTTGGTCCACCGTAGGATCATGGGCGCAAGAAACACACGCCAGAGGTAACAACAACGGCAACCCAAACCACAATGACGATCTAGACAACAACGTCATGCTGGAATAGCGAATCTACTCACCCAAATTATAATACATCTCGATGCTAGACGAACCAACAACGGAGAAGGTACTTCAAACAATGGACGAAAGCGGCAGGAGGATCACCAGGAAGCCGAGACCGTAATCAAACAAAACAAGAGGCGTGAATAAACCGAACTATGGGCGACCACTCAGAGCGCAAAGGATATGCAGTCCACATCCTTTGTGTACTGATGCAATTATCATCACTCGGGAGACGCCCGAGGTGCGGCAAATGTGATGACGGAATCACCGTGCGAAATTGCTCAAACAGAATCGGAAATCAAGGACGAGAAAAGCATGTTACGGTGTGGAAGTCTAGATCACCGCCATAATACCGCCCAAAGTCGAAAGGAACTCCCAATCAAGGAGGTAATCGTCAAACTCGGCGTTGGCAATAGAAGGCCCACAAGATCGAACATCGAAATTCCTCCCGCACGTGGTCGAGCATTCTATCCGGGCACCGAGGAAGCCCGCAACGCTTAACGGGTACATCTCTTTGAACAACTACCTTATTTACATACGACATGATTTTGGGTGCGTAACTTCCTTCCAATCTTGCCACGTTCACGTCATTGATTAATTTGAGACCTATTGATATCGACCTTAGTTGTTATATATTTTGTTGATTGGATTTGATTGTGTAAGCAAATCGAATATCGAGCGAATCTTTCAAAGACTTCATTCAAGGATGTGGCATCTACCTTTCTAACAACTTGTTTCTAGCTTGATCTAGTACAGTTCTTGTTTGATGAGTTGCGAAAATCAAGCTAAGAGACAAGTTTACTCAAGTCGGTTTAGTTTAATCTCATAGCGGTTCTTGTTTGATGAGTTGTGAGATTAAATTAGAATCGACTACCTAAAGGTCTTTTGAGCTACGTTCGATATTGGATAAGTTTACCCTATCAAATCGATCACGGCACGCATCTTAGTTGAATGGGGAACCTGACGCATGGGCATTGATATGATCATTTAGACTGCTCGATCGATCATGAACTTTTAGAACTCTTGTAGAGGTTCGGACCATAGTATCGTTAATCGAATCACGGGACGTGATTCCGACATGGGAAGAATGTCACAATTCACAAATTCGGTCATTTCTTAAATTATATATGCATCATATTAATTCATTCATGGCATTTCATTTCACATTTAACGCGTGAATTTTATATTAAATAAACGTTATCGCGTAAGTTATTATTTTGTATATTTAATCCGTTACTTTCAAAAATGATCCCGACATATTTTTAAACTTACATTTAGTTTATAAAAACTATATTTTTAGTTTTCCTAGTGTTTCAAATTTATTTGGTACGTAAATCGTTAAAGTTAAATTATTACGTCGTTTTTCTTAAAATTATACGATAATTATTTATCACTCAATTTTCACAAGGAAAGTATTTTACAATTTTATCATCTCTTTACAATCTATTTTGAACTATTAAAACTTACTTGTACATTTTCTACATTTTACTTACCTTTTCTTACAAAATTTCACAAATATTAAACAAATTATACTAGTAATAGATTTAAAAAAAAAAAAAATTGAGAGACAACCCTCCCCAAAATCCGCCCTATGGGAGGGTGAAGTCATTTATTGATTGGTAACTCTTTTTCACAAAGCTAGATCTACACTCAAAATTATTTCACACTTACTTAATATTCTACACTTTCATTCTACTCATTTTCATACTCAAATAATTCATCAAGTTGCAAAAGCTTTTCTCTCCTTTGTTCTCTCCTAATAACGGTTCTTCATCAAGGTGTACAAGGGATCACCATTTTTTTTTATCAAGCTCAAGTTATATAACAATCTAGTTAATACTCTTTATTAGGTTTTGAAATAAAACCAAGAGTGTTTAGGCTAACATTGTTCTTTGCACCTCATCATAATCACTTGTAAGCATGTTTTTATCATTTCAAGTTTCCTTTTCATTTTCATATGTTTCTTTTCATTTTGGAGCTTATATGCATGTTATGTGATTTATACCATTTATTTCATGATTTTAGAAGTTTTATATACTTATGGTCATCCTATAAATATTCCCATGGTATTCTTTGGTCTTGATGGTGATTAGGAACCCATGACACCCTAAGAAGGTGTATGGTAGGATTAGATTAGCTTTGGAGTTGATTTGAAGGATTAGAATAGGTTTTGTCCGAGAAAACTATTTTCATACGTATATAAAAGGTTCTGTCCTTGTTTCAGTTTTCTGGAAAATCCGACAGTTAGTACGAAATTTTGGCCTTGATATTTAGAAAATATACTTTAAAACGAATCCGTGGCCTTTTGAACGGATAAAAGCGGAGTTATAACGAAGCCGTGGTGAATTTTTAAAGTTTGACGACTAAACGATATTTTCGAGAAAATTTCAGCTTGCTGTTTTAGTATTTTCGGTCAAAACGAGCCTTAAGCTTCACAAATTATTTCGACTTCTCAAAAATATATTAGTTTACTCCGATACGGCTAAGGACATATTATAATGAGAAGCGGATTTGAAACGACAAATATATGCACGTTTTATAAAGTTGCCGTAATTATTATTTTACTCAAAACTATATTATTTTTCGTTACAAGTATTTTATTAAGCGTAAGGGCTATGTTTGCGGCTTTTAACCATGATGTGAAACTTTTGGAGCGAGTTGTCTTCTAGTAAAATCAAGTTCATCGGCCATATTTTTCAAAACAAAAAGCTGTTTGTTAAGCGGAGTTATAGTAAATTATCTACGGATGTTCAAACATTGGCGAAACTTATTTTACGCACACAATTAGCAAAATCACCAACTTTAACCTTTAATATCTTTATGATCGAGACCTTTTGGACGAAAACTCCGAACTGAAACTTCTAGATATCGATACAAACTTTCCAAAAGCAATCGAGTTCGTTCTCTAACGATCGACGTACACCATTTTCGACTACTTTTCGAAGCCGTTTTGTTGATTTCATGGTTTTCCGACGACATTGTTTTGCGACGAAAAATGGTAATTTCACCAAAATCATTATAAAACCATTGTAGGATGACATTTTGACGTAAATACTTGTAAAGTCATTTTTGAAGGGTCTAGGCGTCAAAAGAGTATTTTCGACGACAAGTAATATTTTCAAAACTCGCTAATGGTATAAATAACATCTGAAGTGCATGCATAACATTACATTGCAACTCATGACATATCATATCATTCGTAATAGGTCCCGGTTAACACATCACATTATACCTCGGTGTACTCACTTTGTCATCGCCTCGGTTTACCAAGTGAGTAATCGCATCCCTTTTACCGTTTTACTATATTTTAAATGAATGCATGAACCATACTTGAATTAAATTGATCCTTACAATTGTGAACTCTTTTGACTTGAATGTTTGAACTTATTGAACCGTGACGTGTTATGACCTTGTCCTAAAGTCTCCAATGTTCGAGCATCACTATAAAGTCTCCATGTTCGGAGCATCACTATATAGACACCTTTGTTCGTAGTATATCTTTGGGAAGAGGTACCCAAGATATCTTTGGGAAGAGGTACCCAAGATATCTTTGGGAAGAGGTACCAGATATCTTTGGGAAGAGGTACCCGGTATATCTTTGGGAAGAGGTACCCGGTATATCTTTGGGAAGAGGTACCCAGTATATCTTTGGGAAGAGGTACCCAGTATATCTTTGGGAAGAGGTACCCAAGATATCTTTGGGAAGAGGTACCAGTATATCTTTGGGAAGAGGTACCCAAGATATCTTTGGGAAGAGGTACCCGTATATCTTTGGGAAGAGGCACCCAACATAACTTTGGGAAGTGGCACCCAACTTAATTTGGCTTCATCGTTAGCATACCTAAATTATTATTATATTCGTGGTACTATATTGTGAACTATTATGACCGCTTATACTTGACCACTTGACGCGATATATTTTCGTGCAATGGGTTGTGTACACACAGGTTGCAAGTTTTGTATGGGCGGAACTTGGAACTGAGTGGATACACAATGCCTTTGCTTTGTGGACTATTTTTGATGACCACAACCTTTGACTTTTTCTTACGAGTTTTCTTATTTCACTAAACGTGTTTACTCACCAACTATTTTCATAGTTGACCCGTTTTTCTCTCATGCATTTCAGGTGATCGTTAGTAGCTTTTCTATCAAGTCTTGCATAAAGAAGTTTTCACTGGTTGCTACAAGTCGTATGTAATAAAACTCAATATTTTGGAATCTAAACTTTGTAATATATTTGCCGATGACGGCTAAACTAGTATTGTAATGGAGTATTATTTCTTTTTAATCTTAATGTTGGCATGTTCTATTAATTTGTGCTTATGTTCCCTTCCGTTACACCTCGCGTTTCCGCCTCTGGCGAGGGTGTGACATGAACTGGTATGAGGGTTGAGGGTAATCCTAGAGCAAGGGGTGTGGTGGTTTTTTTGCTCGTCATTGTGACATGGAGGGGGACACGGCGAGCGTCGTCATTGTGACATGGCGAGCGTAGTTTATTTAGAAAAATGAAAAAGAAAAAAAAATGAGAGTGTGTGGGACCCAAATGAAGAGGTGGTGTTGTGTTATGATAGCGGGAGTATTTTGAATTGATTGTGTTGTGATGATGTGGCACATGTGATGCCCAAATGAAGAGGAAAACCTCTTCATGACACCCCTAACATGAGGCAAGTTGGATTTATGCGCTCTAGACTTATGCAACAACGCCCTAGACAATCTCGGAATCCCATAATTATCATCCATAGCAAAAGACTCGCCATTCATCTCCGGAAACGAAAATGCCTCCCTAGTCGCTCCCTCTTATTAATCTCCTCCACTGCCATATGCATTGATTTGATACACACAAAGATTTGATACACAAAAAAGTTTACATGTTCCATATGCATTGATTTGATACACAAAAAAGTTATACCTAACATACACTTTTGATACTCACATAAATAGTTACATTTTTAAATAAAGTCATATAATATGAAACTAAAAATACATATGAAGACATAATAAGTAATGTGAGAATGTGTAAGTATGCCAGAAACATAAAGACAACATTTTTGTGGGAAATCCACGGGTAATTACACACGTGTTTCCCACGGTTTTATCAAATTGGTAGGTAATATGTGGGAAAGCACCCACTTATTTCCACGGATATAATTGTTTTCATTTACTTTTATTTTATAGTTGCATATACCTAGATAGAATACACCTATAGATACAATGAAGGCCATAAACATAGATATGTAACATATACGTGTAGATATCCACACATATACAATATTTTGTTACAAAAAAAGGTTATACTTGAACCTACACATACACTTGTAATACTGACATAAATAGTTCCATCAATTGAGAAAGACATATAATATGAAACTACAAACACATATGAAGACATACTAAGTAATGTGAGAATGTGTAAGTAGACAAAACACAAAAACGATGTTTTTTGTGGGAAATCCGTGGGTATTTACACACGTATTTCTCACAGATTTATTAAATTAGTACGTAATATGTGGGAAAGTACCCACATATTTTCCACGGACATAATCGTTTTCTTTTACTTTTTTTATATAGTTACACGTTCACGCATATACACATCGATACCTAGATACAAAACATCTATAGATACAGAAGGTCATAAACAAGCATACGGAAGATATACGTGTAGATATTCACACACTTATAATGGTTTGTTACATAAAAGGTTATTCCTAAACCGACACATACACTTGTGATACTGACATAAATAGTTACATTAATTGACAAACACATATAATATGAAACTACACACACATATGAATATATATTAAGTAACTTGAGAATGTGTAAGTAGACAAAATTAAAAAAACGATGTTTTCTGTGAGAAATCCATGGGTATTTACACACGTATTTCCTACGGATTTATTAAATTGGTAGGTAATCTATGGGAAAGTACACACATATTTCCCACGGACATAATCGTTCTCTTTTATTTTTTGATATAGTTACACGTTCACGCATATACACATCGATATACCTAGATATAAAACATCTATAGATACAATGAATGTCATAAACAGACATGCAGAACATATATGTGTAGATGTCCACAAATATACAATGGTTTGTCGTGTTGATATTTCCCACAAAAAACACAAAAACAACATTTTGTAGGAAATCGTGGCTAGTGACCCTTGATTTCCACATACCGGTTAAATAGTTACTTTATAAAAAAAGAACGTGTGAAATCCGTGAGTAATTGAGCTAAAATTTGGCACATATTTTGGCCGTTGGTAATATGTGAAATTTGCCACAAGTTTCCACGGACGTCTAATAAACACAAGTAGTGTGAAAATGGTCATAAATCATGGGAAATTTGCGAGTGATTTCACACAAAAACTTGGTCAACAATTTAGTCTGTAAAGAGTGGGAAATCCGTGGGAAATTTACGACATATTTCCCACCGAAATTTGGTCAACAATTTGGTGTGTAATTTGTCGGTATCCCGTGTGAAATATCACACAGTTTCGTTTTCGTGGGAAACTTTTCGTGGGTAAAACCAGTTTGTGTAGTAGTAAAGATAAGTATTGATCGAAAAGGTTATAAAAATTATGTGCAAGTATTTGGTGTTGCACCAAATTTGGTGTAAACTTGCATGAAAAATTGTTTCACACCAAAATTTACACCAAATTTGGTATTTTGATGTATACATTAAAGATGATCTCACTCACAGTAGCACCATTGACCATGTTATGATATCTATCTTTTGAAGTCACTAATGATATAGCATCTATATATCCAAGTCCACCAGATGTCCAGAACCTCGTTGTTTAAAGGTGTGATGTTGGCCTACCTTATTTATTCTTTAGCTTAATTTGATGGGTTAATAGAAATTTCCTGACAACAGTCTCTCGTTAAATTTTCTCATAATCTTACATAATATGTTGACCGGTCGAAATAGTGTATAATTTTGGCTTGAAATGCAGAAATCTAAACAATTAAGAAGATTATAAGTGTTTTGATATGATTGCTAAATCAACTCGACGCTTTAGGGTCAATCGTAGTCTCATGATTTGGTTTTGAGAATGGAGAATGAGAAGACTTGCCACTAGTTTCCTTAATTATTCATGATGCACGTTAGTTTAGCTAGTACCATGCATAAGTTAGGATTAAGGAAGTATGTTGTATTTCAATACTTCCTCTCATTTTTCTTTAGTAGTTCCTTAAATTTGTAATTTCTTGTCTTATTTTAACTGCACTTTGTTATACAGTAATACAAGAAGAAAATGGCTCTAAAAGTAACTTATTTCTTTTATGATTTTTTAAGAGTTAATAACTCAATTACCTATTTATATTTGGTGATTTGCTAACTCAATTATCTGCTTAGAGAACATAGTACCCGGGCTGGTAGCTTGGTGCCGTCCCACCAGCCATCCCTTATGGTGTGAGACTGATACCATGGCATGCGTCGGCTCTCGCTCCATGATGACCAGCTCACGCGTTGAGTGTTTATTTTATTTTATTTTTATTTTTCTCTCTTTGTGGACATTATCAAAGGGGGAAAACAAAAAAAAGTAGACGTTTAGTCCAAAATACAGCCCCTTTTTTTGTTACCAAACCCTTTTTTTCCCAATATTTTACCTTTTAAAAAATCATATAAATACCGCATTAATCTTTCAATTTTTACATGTACATTCATTTCTACCTGTAAACTCAACAATAATTCTTTTATTTCTACCTCTTAACTAACAAAAACGAATCCCAATCAATAATGGATCAATCCATGCTCGTCGACCCACAAACCAACTACTGAATTCCTCATCTTCTTCTAATCCAAACACACAAACATCACCGATCAACTTCCATCGATCGGCTCGCTATACCAAATCCCAAACCAATTCCCCAACTTTAACCCATTTGCCAACCAATTTACAGCCGACTAATTTCAACTATGACAACAATTTCAACTTCAACAAACCCAAATTCTCAACAATCCCCCAACAACAAACACTATACCAACCCAAATTTTCCAACAGCAATCCCCACAACCCAACTGGGTGGATCCGATAAACAAACATCTTATCAAAGAAGCTAAAAAGAAAATCCAAGTCAAATATTTTCCTCACCACTAGTTTAGTTTATGTGCTTTTATTTTTATGTCCTGTTTTTGTTTTTAGACTTTTTTTTTATTTTTATTTTATATATTATGTTCTTTTTATAATGTCTTACGGAATTTTAATATTAATTTAATGTGTTGTTTTATTTATAAATAAATAAAAAAAAAAAAAAAAAAAAAAAAACTTTGGAATATGTGGGTTCCATAACACCAAAAATGAAGATTGGATGTTTTGTGTTGAATGGTGTATTCTAGTGCTATTGGAAAAAGTGTTAAAGTGATAATATTTTTCCCACGACACAATCCTATGGCACTAAAAGGTATTTCGTGCTCTTATCATGTTTCTGATAATTTGCTTATTGTATTTTGAGAATGCAACAACCAAATAACCTTAACCGACCGCTCCTAAAGGATGTGGAGTTATGTCATCTTCTTTTAAACATCTAACGATTGAAATAACACATCCCACCTAACATTTAAATATAAAATATTTGAAAACAAAAATGCATTTAATATCTGTCTTTAAATATCATGTCACACAATATTAGAACACGAGCAATACATCAAGTCATAAAATACTTGATGCATTTAGCACAATTAATATTTAACTATAGAAAAATGATAGCGGGGCTTACACTTAGGCCTAAAACCAAGTGACATCATCATGATGGTTTTAAAATAAGTAGGTCCTTGTCTACAGCCATCAAGATAATGCCACTAGGTTTTAGGCCTAAAATTAGGCATAAGTTTAGTCCCTCTTTCATTTCTCTTAACTATATTCTACAAATCAAAAAGTCATTCTTAAAATCTGCAAGATGTTGGGTATGTTTAGCAAAATTAATTGTCAAAATGGTATGTTGTAATTTATGGTATGGTATGGTATGGTATAAAGTCATTAACATGAGCTACAAGTTGCATCTTTTTTCAATAAAAGTGTTTGGTAAATTAGTTGTTAAATGTAATTATAAGTCATTATGATTATTTTTGTTTTAATGACTCGAGATATTTAAAAGCTTCATGAATCGACTTTTCATTTTGGAGCTACTTGTTTAAAATAAAAGCCTGAAGTTGATGTATCCAAACGGAGCTAATTATTTTGGATGAGATTATTTCTGTAACAAAAAGCTCGCAGCTCCAAAAAAGCTGCGTACCAAACAGACCCGTTATCAGTAAAAGCTTTTCAATTGTTTTATATAATAAACTCAAATCAAATATATATTTTAGAAGATGAAAAGGTTTTGCTATAATAACTTGAAGTTGATAAGTCTTTCACTAAGTCATTGGTGCAATGCAAAAAATGATGTAAATGATTTTTCTAAATAGTACCAAGACATTCTTCAAGCTATCAATGGAGATGCTCTTAAAAAGCCTTTGATCCATGATATTTTTAACAAAAAAATAATAATAATAAAAAAATAAAAAAAATCATAAGCTCAAATATTATACTTTTTTCGTTTTAAATTATAAGTTTATATTTTTATTTTGGATTGTCTCAAAATAAATATATACTTTAATATTTTCATTTAGTTAAAATAGTTCTCAAAAGTTAGCATCACTTGTTAGTGATCATGCTACTGATGATGTATAACGTAATGGTCCTAACTTTACTTAAGATGTGTTTGTTATTGGGGGTTTGATTTGAAAGATGTAGATTCAAAATAATAAACGACGTTTGTTTTAGGTAGTATATTGGCTTTCAAAAAGTATTTCACACTTTTAGACTAAGCACTATGGTCACCAAACTCATCATCTTTACATCAACGTCACCTTATCATTCAGTACGTAACAAACTCATCACCTTCTACTCACTATGGTTACCACCTAACCCACCACCAAAACAAAAATATTAAAATACCCCACTTTATATATACACGATATACCTCACAAACAAAAAAATAATAATAAACACCCTCACTTTACCTTGGTTTGCGTTCGGTAGTGTAGACCACCAAAAAGGAATAAAAATCCTACCACCGCGCGTGATGATAAGTTTTCACTATAGTGGTTAATTGTTCGCGTGTGGAGGGGGAGGTGGAGGTGGTGCACCACCTTCGGTAGTGTTCAATATGATTCTACAAATCTAACAAAGTGTGTGGGGTTTATAACATTAGGCTTGAGGTGTTTGACTTTTTCTCTGACGCATACAATAAAGTAACATTCCAAGACACTATTTATTGCTCTCTCCATATCATAATTATTGTTCAGTTCTGAAGTCTTTAGTTTTCAACTTTGATCTTAAATATTTTTATTTGTGTTATATATTACTTGATGCAAAATATATGAATGAATTGAGTTTTTAAGAATTTTTATTGGTATAATTTTTATCAAGTATTATATAATACAAATAAGAATATTTAAGGTCAAAGTTGTAAAATAAAAACTTCAAAAATAAACACTAAACAATAATTATGGAATGGAGGTAGTAATAATACTATTAATCTCTTTGGACAAAACTAGAATTCCTTGCTACTCCTACATCTATGAATGACATAGCAAACATAAAGTAATATACCAACATCTAGAGGTGGCAATTTGTGACCAAAAAAAAAAAAAAAAAAAAAAAACAAAGCTAATTTGATCAAATTTGTAAAAGATTTGCATTTAGCCTCTTTTTTTTTTTTTTTTTTTGAAACGGGCATATATTGTCCATCTAAAAGTTAAATGGGTACAAACGGACGCATATTTTCTCTCAATTAAAGAACATTACAATTGTTTTTAAATAAAAACTTATAGATATAATAAATTTAATTTTTTAATATAAATGAGGTGTTACGTTTGAGAAATTTATTTCGTCATTTTGGATTTTTTCTAAAGCGATTCGTATAACATGCGCCTGTTTGGCCCGTGCCGGTTTAGCGCGTGTCCGTTTAGGTCGTAGCTCGTTTGAACCGTAGCCCGTGCCCACCCGGCCCACCCGTTTTACCACCTCTACCAACATCAAATCCAAAACCTAAACTCGTTTCAAATGTCTAATTTGAAAAAGGAATTCTGATTTAAGAGGAGTAAAAGACATAAGGCCGGACGTAATAAGAGACCACCAAGACCAACTTTACCACCGCCATCTCAGTGCTACATCAGTTTTCTCTCTCTACAATCAACTTCATCACCAACTTAGCGTAAGACAACCAACTTCACTAGTAAAAAATACTCCGCTTAAACACAAGTATACCCCACAAAAATCATTTAATAAACACACACAACCAACTGACTTAGCTCAGTTGGCCACCTGAGTTCCTTTTGGAGCCTTGGGGAAGGGGGGGGGGGGTTCCCTGGGTTCGAGTCTCACAAGAGACAAAGAAAAATCCAGATTTTCCTCCTAGTGCGAAACCGTGAGTTCTAGTGGTTCCCTAGTGGTTCGGGTAATAGGGCCTGCCCATTTGGACGATTTAACTCAGGGATCGGATTTCAAGTGTGGTGCCATTCTAAATAAATAAATAATCATATACAACAAATCTCCCACAGCTCGGTCGTCTGCATGACTGGGTTTTCAAATTTTTGGCATTCGAAGTGTCTTGGCTGGGTGGCGTAATAGGGTTCAACGCGTTTTCGAGTCCCACTTTGGCAATGCACGAGTCTTCATTTTTTTTATCACGGATGCTCTAAGGCGGGTCGTAATGCGTTGGTCGACCAACATGTCGACACGTCCCACCCCATTACAAGGATACCGTCTTATGCAAAAAATAGGGAGAAGTCGGTCGTATTTTTGACCGATTCGTGTGAGATTTTTATGTGTGTGGGTGTTTTATTAACTTTTGTGGTGTATATTTTGATTCTATTATCGGTCTTTCCATATCATGAAGATAGAGTTGGGTTCATTAAAGATCAAGAATATTTAAAAGATCAAATGGTAAGATCTCCACCATCCACTGCTTTCCATTTAATGGCTTATAATAAAAGACTTATTTTAGCTAAAAAAATAATTCCAAACAATAATATATGAATGGAAGGGCGAAATTGTCATTCTATACCATATCCTACTCACATGACTGTCACATACCTCAACCTACCCACAATCTATCTCATCCCCAAATTTTCTCTCATTTACTCTCATCACACATACACCCCAAACCCTTATTTCAACCACTAAACCCTCATTTCACCCCAAATTTTATCAAATTCGATTTGATATATACTAATAACAATCAAATTTATGGATATTAAAACTGAAATCGCGAACGAATGATGGTTTCTGGTAAATTTTAACTTAATATTTATGTACTTTTCTGATTATGTTATCTATTATGTTTGATGTGATGTTTATTGAAGTTGTATTAAAGTTATTTGTAATTTGGGGTTCTTATTGATCTGTTTGTATACATTTAGGGTTATGAGGTTATATATATCAATATTCATGTGTTTATGTATATTTTGTGTTATAAGGTTGTCTGTTGGATTAGGTTCATTTGTTTGTGTATATTTAGGTTTATGAGGCTGTAATCGTATTATATCTATGTGTTTTTTAGGTTTTGGGTTTATAATGGTGTAAGTGAGTTTATATTGGATTATTCGTATATTTAAGGTTTATATGGTTGTAAAATGATTCATGTTTATGTGTTTGTGTAATTAAGACGGTGTTGATGACGGTGATGAAGAAGATGATGACTCATATACTGTAAATGAAGATAATGATTATGATTGTTTCGATAAAGATGATGATGGTTAATATCGTTTGGTTGAAGAAAATGACTTTGGAAATAAGGGGCTAGCAAAGGACACAGTGAACTCCGTAGGAGAAGAGGCGAATGTGACTGATGGTGAAGGGTCAGATGGTTAAGATGTATTTGAATTCAAACGAGTCACATGATGGCGAGAAATTGGATAATACAACAAACAATCCCATTGTTGGTGAAGGAAAAAGGAGATGAAAAATTAGCATAAGATACTATCATAGAGACACTTATTACAACGAACGAGTAAAAACTGTTTAGCAGTTGGTTTTCAATAATGGACGAGAATGCGTAAGTCTACTTGTAATCTATTTTTACTGTTATGAACTTAAAATCACTTATGATTTACTGCTATGAACTTACAACTATCTAATGTTATTTGTTACATAAGGAAATGGTTTTTGAAACAACGTCAGGTATTTGTGCAATTAGAGATAATCTGGAGATATCAACACCATGTTTTGGGTTGGGTGCTAATCTCATTGATTGTTGGTTTGCAGTGCTCAACTATGAAGAGAAATTCAAAGCACCTGAAGATCTATCAAGATATTTTTTACGGGTTGATACGTGGTCCAAAAGTTGCAAGGCACATGATTGCAAAGAATGCTAATACGGCTATGAAGGAACGTGTTTAGTAGTTTAGTTGGATGTTGTACTAATTACTAGTATAAAACTTCTCTATTTTGTTGGTTTTTTCAAGATGTTTTGTGTTTTTCTGCAAATGACTTATCTGTAAGTAGCGGTTGGTATATAATCAATGGAATTTAATACCTTAGTTTGGTTTGGAAAATGAATGTTTATAGAAAAACAAATTTATAAGAATTAGACACCAGTTGAATAAAATCACATGTGATTTAAGGTAAATTACATGTGATATGTGATTTTCAGAAGTTGATATGTAGATCACATGTGATTGTATTTCTAATCATGTTACTTATCAAAGGTTTATTTGTTACTTATGATAGGTTGATATGTATATCACATGTGATTATGTCAAATCACATGTGATTTAACCTCAAATCACATGTGATTTGCTACACGCTCCGTGTATATTTAGTTAACACCATTTGATTTACAAACCACATATTTGGATTTGAGTACATTCTTGATAAGATTTTCGATAATATTTTTGCCTTATAATTGTGTGTTCTTAACACATTTTATAATATTTTCAGTATATTTACTAGTTATTAATTTTCACAACCGGATATGTAAAACAAATGTGGCTATATCTCAAATCACTTGTATTATAAATCGTGTTCTTATGTACCTAATATTGTAGTATGTGGTTTAAAAAAAAAAGAAAAAGAAAAAATATTGGACGTGCAAATAAAACCAAAAACTTTAAACAAATTACTAAAGAAGATAACAAATTAACGTTCAATGAAATCAAGTAACGATCCACAACTAAATAAAATTAATAATCGGTTGAAAACATAGAGGTACATCCAAAGAGAATTGCATCCCTTTTGGATCTTTTGGAAAGTTAAAGTTACATCATAAAAAATTACAACATTTCTCAAGCAAGCATGACTTGTGTAGTCAATTTTCCATTTGGATCTAATGAACAAGTCTTTATCGTGTGAGTATTAGTAGTCTTCTTTCCATAGCGTCGACATTTCTTTTCTTGGTTTTGAACTTGCGGTTGATGTGTAAACATGTTTCTCAACGATTCCAAATCTTTAGGCCAAGATCTTTAATTAAGTTTACGTTCTCTTCCTCAAATTCCAACTATTCCATGAGCATATTACACATAATTTCGTTGAAGATTTTGAAGTCGGTCTCATCATATATATCAGCTCATAAATCGAGCTCATAAGTCTGTCAGATAATAAAAGCTTATGGTTACTTTGTAAATTTTGAGTTATGTCAATAATGTGCAAAATCACTTGTCGGTTACCGAAAATCATTTGTGATTTAGGCTTAATTACTTGTGATTTACGCCAAATGCGTAAATCACCTGTGTAAATCACTTGTGGTTTTGTAGAATCACTAATGATTTAAGCCAAATCACATGTGATTTACGCAAAATCATTTATGATGGTACTTAGAATCAAATGTTTGTGAGATGTAATACCTTTTGCGATACCTTTCAAGTGATTTTCCAGATTCAAAGTCATTAGGTGTCTTGAAAGCGTACATCAAATTTTTTTAAATCACATATAAACATAACTAATGAGATTTTATGTATGTACAATCGTTTTATGATCACATTTGATTTTATGCATAATCACATGTGATTCTCGATACTTGTTGGTTTAATAACTTGTGAATTATGATACTTCCAGGCTCAATTTTAAACTCTCAACCTGTGCGAAACCCAAATAATTTACTCATTTTTAACATAAAACAATATCACGTGTGATTTCACTATATGCTTCATAATAACAAATTCATAATTATAACTAGACATGTTTAAGATAATCACACGTGGTTTACCTTTAACTGGTCATAACTCTTTATTTTCATCATCTACACCTGTTTCTTCAACAATCTGAACATCTTCAAAAATCATACCTTCAAGACCTTCCTTCAAAAATATGAACTCGTACAACATCTTCAACATTCATACCTCTAGACTATCTTCAACATTCCAAACTCGTTCCATATCTTCATTGTTTGTAGTTTTGATAATTTCGATGAACTTTGAGCAGTAATTTTGTGTAATTACGTCTGATTTTAAAGATTGTGTGATGAAATCGAGTGTAATTGAATGATTTTTGAACGAATTTGGTGATAAATGTCGATTTGATTGATGATTATGATATGTTCGTGTGTGTGTGTATGTGTGGTGAGAGGTAATTTTTTTGCCCTGATTTTGGATCGATATAAGTTGAAGGAAGGATGGAAAAGAAGGAAATATGACGAATATTCCCCTCATGTGTAAATTTAAGATCTAATTAGCATCATTGGATGGAAGTGAAATGGATGGTGGGGATCTCTTCATTTGATCCTTGAAAAATATATGATCTTTACAGATCCCACCCCCATGAAGATATTGTAAAGAGAGAAAATTGAGGGTGTGCTTGGTTCAAACTCGGTAAAGGAAAAGAGAAAGGTAATGATAATAGTGAGAAAAGGAAAATGAAAAGAAAAACATTCTCTTTAATTTATTAGGTAATGACCCTCCACCAACCACTTTTTTTCATTGGCTAATGATTTGCATACTCCAAACTGTGCTTTAAGCAGTTGTACATTTATCATATACTGTTTTTAAAGATTGTACATTAAAGCGTACGATCAAAAAAAAAATGTGCCTGATGAGTGTGTAAATACTCATCATTTTTAGTCAAATCTGAACTGCAAAACACTTAAAATGCTCGAAATGCATCAAAATCTTGAAAATATTCCAAAATTGCATTTATATGTTTCGGATGCAAAATGTTCAAAATCGGATGAAAAATGAGCTAAGTTTGCATAATTGGCGGTTTGGTCCCCAGTTTCAAAAGTTGTCAAAAAACAGTCCACGAGCACATAATTTCAAAGTAAAATCACCAAAGATCCTTTTAAAATCAAAAGTTATCAAAATAAGTCCTTTGGTGAAAAAATAAAAGTTTGAGAAAATTACAAGTTTGGTCCTCCAACTTTGAAATTTGGCAAAATTGGTCCACAAATTGGAAAATGTCGACTTTGGTCCTTGTACTTTTGGAACTTGTCATTTCAGCCCTTGGAACAACTTTGTGAATATGGCAGATTAGGTCCCTCAATTTCAGAAAATTACACAAAGGTCCCTATGTATTAAACCCCTTATACCCAATTGTGGCCTGGTCAAAACCATTTTAGACCCCTGTCATTTAAGCATTTTGGACCCCCTTCTATATTTAACACCCGGTCAAAATCCCAAGTCAAACCCAGTTGGCGCCTTTTTTCTTCTTACCGACCACTGCTGTGAACAAGCAATACCCCATCCCACTCCTCACCTCCACTTTCCCATGTCCCCCCACCTACAACTAACATCCAAGGAGCATTAAATGTATCTCCCCCCTCCTCACTCAACCCTAATTGGCAGATAAGAGTTTTGGCACCAAAACTTCATTCAAGGGCCAAGATCTTTTTCAGACATTCAATGGTCAAGATAGGTGATGGGAAACAATCAGAATAGAGAGAGAAAGAGATTGGGTATAAAGAGAAGGAAAGAGAAGCAAGCCAAAGTAGTAGATTTTTAGTTTTAAAATTCTCTTATGTCGTTTTTATTATTACTGTCTTAGTTTAATTCAAAAGTTGTAATATTTTGTTCCTAAGTATTAAACTCAAGTTACATTTTCAGTTTAATCAAGTTTTAGTCATTAATTCCAAGTTTCATTCAGTTTCATCTTTATGTGCTTACTGTTGAAAATTTAAGTTTCCATGTCATAAATTCAAGCTTCATATAGCTTCTTTTCAAGTTTGTATAAGTTTATATAAGCTGGTGATAGTTTTTTATAAGCTTTAAGTCAAGTTTCAAGCTATTTTGTATTCTGGTCAACAAAAGTCAACTGGGGGCTAAAATGGAAATGGAGTTGGAAATGGTTGAAGCAGTGTTGGAATTGGGTTGATTTTGAGCTAATGGGTTGATATTTAGGGTAGTGGTTCTCTGTTTCATATGTTTCAAGCCATAGTGGCTAAGGACCTATTTGTAAGTGTTTTTCTAAGTTTCATAGCTTAATCAGTTTTAGTAGTTTTAAGTAGTTAAAGTCTGTTTCAATAGTTGTATTTAGAGTATTTAAACTTATTTGGATCAGTATCATGGGTTAGTTAAGTGTTTGGATCAATCTTGAGTCTTAAACAGTTGATTAAAGGGTGTTTGGTTCTGCTGAACTATCTGTTTTTCAGGTTTGTGCAGTGGGTAGAACTTGTAGCTTCATACTTGTTTATCTCTTATATACTCTTATCTGTCTCATTTTGGGTCTGCAAAACCACCGAAGTCAATTTTATAAAAAATCCACCTCAACAGTTTATCTGTTGTGTTTTTGGAAATCAAAGTTCTTGTTTTGTGTCTAAATATCATAAACAAAGCTAGCAGTAGTGTTATTTCATACATTAACATCATTTTCAGTTGAGAAATCAAGGTCTAACTTCATAAAAGTCAAACTTTCATATTTGCTTCAAAAGTCGAAAGTTGCAAAGTCATTTTCAACTAACTAGAAGGATTTTCATTGTTTCAGTTCTGAGCCAAACTTGGTGAAGCTTGTTGTTTAAAATCTCCTGTTGGTCTAATTTCTTGTTAGCATTTTTGTGTAATTTTGTGAATTTTTTATAGAGATCAAAAGTGCTTATCAAAATGGTAGTAAGTGCCCTGTGCACAGGTGCTTGAACTGCACAGGACTTGTGCAGTTCTTGCAACCCTTGCACAGAGCTCTCTAGAGCTTGTCTAGGTCTCTAATTTGGCATTTAAGTACTTAGCCAGGTTATCTTGAGGTTCCAATAATTGCCTTCTAGTTTCCAGCTCATTTAAGTGCTTATTGATAGGTTGCAAGTAGCCCTCCAAATCTGTTTCTTGCACATTTATCTCAAATAAGTCAAATCTGTTGTAGTTGCAATTCAGTGGTTAAAGGCAGTTGTAAATGGTTGCATTTGGTTAATTTTAGCATATTAGACCTTCTGTTTCTGTTTGGTGCTTGTTGTGTCCCATTTGCTTATTTCAAGTGCTTATTTCTAAGCACTTGAGATAGCAGCCTCAATTTCTCACACACAAGCCCTTGTTTTTCTATTTTTCCTAGCTTCCTAATATTATTTTAAGCTTTTCCTGAAATTTTCAGATTTTTCCAAGCTTGTTTGCTATTTTTCTTAATTTAAATTAGTTTTTAAGTCTTTTTAATTAACTTTAAATACAAATAATTAAGAAAAGTTTCAAAAAATAATTTTCATTTTCTTAGGTTTAGATAAATATAAAAGACAAAAAATATTTTTCTAGATTTTTCTTAGTTAAATTTGTATTTTAAGTAATTTAATTAGTTTTAAATAGTTTTTAGTTACTAGAAAATAGAAAATATTAGGAAAAATACAAAAATAGTTTTTAAAATTCTATTTTGATATTTTAGATTTTTCTAAGTCTTAGTTTTATTTTCTAGCTTTATTTCCTAATTTCTTGCATTTTAGGTTATTATTTAATAGTTAAAAATAGTTTTAATTAATAATAATTAGATAATTAGTTATAAAATAGTTTTCTTTTTCTAAAATTTTCTTTTATCATTAGGATTGTAAAAATATCATTTTCATATTTTAGGGTTAATATTGTGAAAGTTTCACGTTTTTGTTTGTCGTCGCGTAGTTTTAAATTCGGTTTTATAAAAACATAAAACAAAAACATCATTTTAAAAATAGTGATAGCGTTTATTTAATAGTTTTATCTTTTAAATTTCCTTTAATTTGCATTTAAGCCGTTGTAATTTGTTGGCTTTTTACGTAGTTATAATCATTATCAAATCCTTTTCGTTCAAATTCTCGATCACTTTCGTTTGATAATCCATTGCACATTTCATTGGGACATAACGACAGGAAACACTATACTCCCGGATCTTCATTGCATTCGTGCTTGAGCGGTTTTAAGGCGATTACGATTCCGCCATTCACAAGTGGCGGCTTGAGTGATTTAGCTTGTTGTTTGGGGCGAACCAAATTTTTAGGCCTTGCTTGCGGGTGTCTTGATTATCTATCATCCAGCAGATTAGTGATTTGAATCCTCACTCTTTGTTCATACCATCCATCTCTATATCTATATCCATATTTTTCTTATAAAAATTTTCAAAAACCCAAAAACATCTCAAAACCTATAAAACACAAAAATATTTTTCTTTTGTTTACGTATATATGTATAACCATAAAATTCAAAATAATCTCCTTTCCTCATTTCATAATTCCTCTTCTTAACTCTCGAGATTCCTTAGAGTTATCTCTAGTGCATCTTTTCGTTCTTCTAGATCATTGAGTCCTTTGCGTGATCTAGCGAAATTCAAGAAGGCGTTTCGTGGGCGTGTTGCCCAAATAGTCGAACCCGAGATTCGTACTTTTCAATCAACAATATGGCGAACGAGCGTACTATGGCGGAAATGCTCCAAGCACCCACCGAGGGTTATGGAGATGCCATCATTCTACCGATAATCAACTCGATCACTTTGAATTGAAGACATTTGATCGACTTGTGTCTACAAATCAATTCCACGGGTTTGATCGTGAAGACCCGTATGCACACATCCGTTGGTTTAACAAGTTGACTTCAACTATCAATTTCAAGGATGTACCACAAAAGTCATCAAGTTGAGGCTTTTCCCATTCTCACTTGAGGGACAACCCGGATTTGGTGGAAAAAGAACCCTCGATCTATCGAAACTTGGGAGGATCTTGTTCAAAAGTTTGTGAATTATTTCTTTCCTCCATCAAAGGCGACTAATCTTAAAATGAAATTTCGGATTTCGTCAAAATTTCGATGAAAACTTTGGAGAGGCATGGGAGAGATTCAAAGATCTCCTCGGAAATGCCCCATCATGAATTCAGAGCTTCAACAAGTCAATATCTTTTACAATGGGTTGAATGGTAACGATCAAGATTCCTTGAATGCGGCATGCAGTAGCAATATCTTGAATCGTAGACCTAAAGATGTGATTGAGATTTGCGGAAATCAAAGTTCCTATTTCTGCAACAAAGTCAATACTCCTAACCCTCCTTCTTCTTCATCCAATAACTCTTACGAGTTAGCGGCTCGATATTGCTCTAACGGATGCCATCCGTTGTATGATTAAGGATGTTAAGGAAATCAAAGCGAAATTCATAAGCTGAACCGGTCAAAGCCGTAAACAAGGTGTGTGAAACTTGTAGTGGTCCGCGTATTATGATTGTCAAGCAACCGATGCTTCCTTTTACCAAGCTCCGTAGCTTGGTAAACCACAATCAATACCGACCACGGTGATCCTCACTACTGCACCTAGCGGTATGACACCACGGTTTTCCTCTGTGCAAAACCATGGCAATCAAAATCGCTTTGTTCGAATCAAGGACAAAATTTCAATAACTCTCAAAATTTCAATCAAAACCGAAACAATTTCAACCAACCTCAACCATATCAAGCTCCAAATCATCAAAGTTATCAACAACCTCCTCAAGCTCCCATGCCAAATGACTTCATGAAAATTACCGAGTCAAGCATCGTTCAATGCAAACTCGGATCAATAACATGAGTTGAGCTTAAAAAGGAAATTGATACCACAATGTCTTGGCGCACAAATGAGTTAAAGAATATGATGAGCGGTTTATGAACATGAATATGAACAAAGCTTCATCATCTTACGGAGGACTCCCAAGCAATACAATTCCTAATCCCAATGCCGAGTTGAAAGCCGTCACCACTCGTAGTGGTAAGACGCACAATGGACCTTCGACTCCTATGCCCCTCCTCACGTGGCGTTGAGTCAAGTTACCAAGGAGACAACGGACAAGGTGCATTATTCAAGCCCGAAGTACCAGACACGTCCCACGCCCGGTAGTCAAGCTTTAAGTCCGGAACCCGAGTTCGAAGAAAAATCTTGAGCGAAAACACTTCCATCCGGCTCAAAGTCTAGTCGACTTCTTTACCCATCAAGAATGAATGATGAGAAGCTCAAAGACAAAACAAAGAGCAAATGGAAAATTTTTCCAAATCTTCAATGAGCTTCACTTTGATATAAGCCGTTGATGCTCTCGTTCTAATGCCTAAATTTGCATCCACACTTAAAGGCTTACTCACCAACAAAGATAAGCTATCGAGATGGCTAAAACTCCTCTAAATGAGCAATGCTCGTGGTCATTCTCAAGAAGCTTCCCAAAAGCTTGAAGACCTGGCGATTTCTAATCCGTGTGATTTCTTGGGGATGGTTCAATGCTCGCCTTGGCCAATCTTGGCGCTAGCATTAACCTCATGCCACTCTCGGTATGGAAAAGCTGTCTCTTCACGAACTTTCATCCACTTGTATGACACTCGAGCTAGCGGACCGTCTGTAACTCGTCCACTTGGGATAGCCGGGATGTCATGATGAAAGTGGGAAAGTTTCACTTTCCTCCGACTTTGTTGTAGTAGACTTCGATCACGATCCTAGAGTTCCCCTCATCTTGGGAGAGCTTTCTTGAGAGCAGTCGTGCTCGATTGATGTGTTCTTTGAAGAGTTGACCATACGGGTTGACAACGAAGAGCTCACGTTAAATATCAACGAACTCCAAACCTCTGTACAAAGCAGTGTTGCCACAATTGATCAAAGATCCGAAGATTCAATGCAACACTCTCAAACTTCACGGTTAAGAGGAGTTTTCAAAAGCGTGTTGAGCTTAAAGCTTTGAAAATCAACCCGGTTCAAAAAATGGTTTGAAAGTTGTACCGGGGAAGTCAAGAGTGTTCTTGATGATGATGATCTAGAATCGGAGACTTCATCGGAGTGGTGGAAGCGCTAGCTCTAAGAGCACACCACTTGTCCCACCTCCGGAATCGGTTTGTCGCATCGAGATTGTTAACTCGTGGATGAAACTAAACTCTCTTGGTTTCATCGAGTTGGATGATGATGTTTGTGATCCAATGGGAGACATTCTTCCCATTGATGAATTGCTCAAAATGATACATCATCTTCTAGTCTTATTCCCGACTCTTCCATTCCTTCTCTCACTCCTTATGAGGAAGATGACAACTTTTGGAATGAAGTCGATACCTTTCTTAGTGATGAGTCAATTCCAGCGGAATTGATAACACTTACTTTGATCCGGAGGAGACATCCTTTTTCGGAAAGTCATTGATTGAAGAACCGTTTCCGCCCTCCTCCCGGACATCTTCTTGACAATCACCATCTAAGCTTCAAGTTTAAGCTTAAAGATGTCAAAGCGGTGATTTGCTTCTCTGTGAGGAATGGACTTGCATTCTCATGTGCGTCTTTATTCCATTCTTCACGGATGGTGTGGTTGCTCTTTCCTTTTCTCTTTCGGAATGAGGACACCATCTTTGACCCAGTATCATCCCTTATAGTTTCTACTATTAACAATACCGCGGTTATATCTCATCGGTGTGGAACTTTCGATGTTCATATGTTTATTAACATTGTGAGCGAAAGTCCGATCGAGATTGGTTTTCACGTTACTTTCCCCATGAACAAATGAATTGGGTCGAGTCAAGCTAGCGACTCGGTAATCAAAAAGATAGCTAAACATGGGTTTTCACCATGTGTTCCACTAATGTGGGCGTAGTATTTCCCTTTTCGTTCTTTGTTTCGGCATAACCGCGGTGCTTTGAATATTGAGGGCAATATTCATTTCTAAGTGTGGGGGAATTCTCACGAATTTCATGTATTATCTATCCAATTCCCAGTTTTGGCCAAAAAAAAAAAAAATTTGGAGTAAGTGTTCTACACTTACTCAATTGGTTATCGATCCGCCATGTCGTAAGACAAAAGGATTGGCTAATCCGAGAGCAAGCGGCTCTTGGTAAAGATATCTCAAATCCGTTGATGACTTGCAATTTGCCCAAAATTGTATGGTATTATTCACCATATCCTAAAAGTGAAGAGTTGGCTAGCCCGCAAGTTTATGGCTTGTGGTAAAGCGATGGAAAACCATAATTGGTAATCACTCACCAAAGATAATATTGATAATTTATCTAAGAGTTGGCTAGTCCGAGCAAAGCGGCACGGTAAAGGCAGAATCAAATCCGTTGGAAGGCGGTGGTTTGCTCAAAATCACATGGTTATCGATGTACCATGGTTCTTACTTGAACTAAAACATTTGGCTACTCGAAGTAATGGCTTTTGGTAAAGAGATTCAAATCCATTAAGTTTTTCTCAAAAGATTGCTAGGGACTAGCAATAGTTTAGTGTGGGGGATTGATGAGTGTGTAAATACTCATCGTTTTAATCAATCTGAGCGCAAAACACTTAAAATGCTCGAAATGCATCAAAATCTGAAAATATTCCAAAATTGCATTTTATATGTTTCAGATGCAAAATGTTCAAAATCAGATGAAAAATGAGCTAAGTTTGCATAATTGGCAGTTTCAGTCCCCCTAGTTTCAAAAGTTGTCAAAAAACAGTCCCTGAGCACATAATTTCAAAAGTAAAATCACCAAAGATCCTTTTAAAATCAAAAGTTTTCAAAATAAGTCCTTTGGTGAAAAATATAAAAAGTTTGAGAAAATTACAAGTTTGGTCCTCCAACTTTGAAAATTGGCAAAATTGGTCCCTGGAAATTGGAAAATGTCAGCTTTGGTCCTTGTACTTTTGGAACTTGTCATTTTCAGCCCTTGGAACAACTTTGTGAATATGGCAGATTAGGTCCCTCAATTTCAGAAAATTACACAAAGGTCCCTATGTATTAAACCCCTTATACCCAATTGTGGCCTGGTCAAAACCATTTTGGACCCCTGTCATTTAAGCATTTTGGACCCCCTTCTATATTTAACACCCGGTCAAAATCCCAAGTCAAACCCCAGTTGGCGCCTTTTTCTCTTCTTCTCAACCATTGTCTGCAAACAAGCAATACCCCATCCCCTCCTCACCTCCACTTTCCCATGTCCCCCCACCTACAACTAACATCCAAGGAGCATTAAATGTATCTCCCCCTCCTCACTCAACCCCAATTGGCAGATAAGAGTTTTGGCGCCAAAACTTCATTCAAGGGCCAAGATCTTTTTCAGACATTCAATGGTCAAGATAGGTGATGGGAAACAATCAGAATAGAGAGAGAAAGAGATTGGGTATAAAGAGAAGGAAAGAGAAGCAAGCCAAGTAGTAGATTTTAGTTTTAAAATTCTCTTATGTCGTTTTTATTATTACTGTCTTAGTTTAATTCAAAAGTTGTACTATTTTGTTCCTAAGTATTAAACTCAAGTTACATTTTCAGTTTAATCAAGCTTTAGTCATTAATTCCAAGTTTCATTCAGTTTCATCTTTATGTGCTTACTGTTGAAAATTTAAGTTTCCATGTCATAAATTCAAGCTTCATATAGCTTCTTTTCAAGTTTGTATAAGTTTATATAAGCTGGTGATAGCTTTTTATAAGCTTTAAGTCAAGTTTCAAGCTATTTTGTATTCTGGTCAACAAAAGTCAACTGGGGGCTAAAATGGAAATGGAGTTGGAAATGGTTGAAGCAGTGTTGGAATTGGGTTGATTTTGAGCTAATGGGTTGATATTTAGGGTAGTGGTTCTCTGTTTCATATGTTTCAAGCCATAGTGGCTAAGGACCTATTTGTAAGTGTTTTTCTAAGTTTCATAGCTTAATCAGTTTTAGTAGTTTTAAGTAGTTAAAGTCTGTTTCAATAGTTGTATTTAGAGTATTTAAACTTATTTGGATCAGTATCATGGGTTAGTTAAGTGTTTGGATCAATCTTGAGTCTTAAACATTGATTAAAGGGTGTTTGGTTCTGTTGAACTATCTGTTTTTCGAGTTTGTGCGATGGGTAGAACTTGTAGCTTCATACTTGTTTATCTCTTATATACTCTTATCTGTCTCATTTTGGGTCTGCAAAACCACCGAAGTCAATTTTATAAAAAATCCACCTCAACAGTTTATCTGTTGTGTTTTTGGAAATCAAAGTTCTTGTTTTGTGTCTAAATATCATAAACAAAGCTAGCAGTAGTGTTATTTCATACATTAACATCATTTTCAGTTGAGAAATCAAGGTCTAACTTCATAAAAGTCAAACTTTCATATTTGCTTCAAAAGTCAAAAGTTGCAAAGTCTGTTTTTCAGCTAACTAGAAGGATTTTTCATTGTTTCAGTTCTGAGCCAAACTTGGTGAAGCTTGTTGTTTTAAAATCTCCTGTTGGTCTAATTTCTTGTTAGCATTTTTGTGTAATTTTGTGAATTTTTATAGAGATCAAAAGTGCTTATCAAAATGGTAGTAAGTGCCACATGTGCAGTGCTTGAAGCTGCTGAGACTTGTGCAGTTCTTGCAACCTTGCACAGAGCTCTCTAGAGCTTGTCTAGGTCTCTAATTTGGCATTTAAGTACTTAGCCAGGTTATCTTGAGGTTCCAATAATTGCCTTCTAGTTTCCGGCTCATTTAAGTGCTTATTGATAGGTTCAAGTAGCCTCCAAATCTTTCTTGCACATTTATCTCAAATAAGTCAAATCTGTTGTAGTTGCAATTCAGTGGTTAAAGGCAGTTGTAAATGGTTGCATTTGGTTAATTTTAGCATATTAGACCTTCTGTTTCTGTTTGGTGCTTGTTGTGTCCCATTTGCTTATTTCAAGTGCTTATTTCTAAGCACTTGAGATAGCAGCCTCAATTTCTCACACACAAGCCCTTGTTTTTCTATTTTTCCTAGCTTCCTAATATTATTTTAAGCTTTTCCTGAAATTTTCAGATTTTTCCAAGCTTGTTTGCTATTTTTCTTAATTTAAATTAGTTTTTAAGTCTTTTTAATTAGCTTTAAATACAAATAATTAAGAAAAGTTTCAAAAAAATAATTTTTCATTTTTCTTAGGTTTAGATAAATATAAAAAGACAAAAAAATATTTTTCTAGATTTTCTTAGTTAAATTTGTATTTTTAAGTAATTTAATTAGTTTTAAATAGTTTTAATTACTAGAAAATAGAAAAATATTCAGAAAAATACAAAAATAGTTTTGAAAATTCTATTTTGATATTTTAGATTTTTCTAAGTCTTAGTTTTATTTTTCTAGCTTTATTTCCTAATTTCTTGCATTTTAGGTTATTATTTAATAGTTAAAAATAGTTTTTAATTAATAATAATTAGATAATTAGTTATAAAAATAGTTTTCTTTTTCTAAAAATTTTCTTTTATCATTAGGATTGTAAAAATATCATTTTCATATTTTTAGGGTTAATATTGTGAAAGTTTCACGTTTTTGTTTGTCGTCGCGTAGTTTTTAAATTCGGTTTTATAAAACATAAAACAAAACATCGTTTTAAAAATAGTGATAGCGTTTATTTAATAGTTTTATCTTTTAAATTTTCTTTAATTTGCATTTAAGCCGTTGTAATTTGTTGGCTTTTACGTAGTTATAATTATTATCAAATCCTTTTTCGTTCAAATTCCTCGATCACTTTCGTTTGATAATCCATTCTGCAATTCATTGAGACATAACGACCGGAAACACTATACTCCCCGGATCTTCATTGCATTCGTGCTTGGCGGTTTAAGGCGATTCTGATCTGCCATTCAGTGGTACCTTGCTTGAGTGATTTAACTGACTGTTGGGGGCGAACCAGTGCTTAATCAACACTCTTTTCATTATCTTTCCCATTCCCTACACTCCGCAGCCTTATTGACTCTTGTTGACTTTAAGCCACCTAGAACATTTTCTCACTCGTGCATGTCTACTCCCTCACCTTCCCCATAAAAACACGCACAAACCAGTTTCTTCCGTACAGTTTCCCTAGGGTTTCTGATCATCTCCTCCGTCAACTCACCGTTGTTCTTCCGACTGTCTTCACTGCAGTTTCCGATCACTCAGTAGATCCTACATTTCAATTTACAGCTCAAATTTTGGTATATTTCGACGATAATTGATTAAAGAGTTATGTTTATTGTTCTAGTTGTCTGATTTAGGTTTAGTTATATATATTATTTGTTCATTTCGTTGTTGTTTGGTAAATTAGGGTATTAGTTATGAATAGTTGTGAAATGTTTTTATACGTAGTGTCTATGATTGCGTATTAGGCTAGTATTAGTTAGTTAGCGGTAGCTATTTGTTTTAGGCTATGTTTGGCGCGGAGCTTTTTAGAGCTTTTTGGGGCGATGAGCGGTGAGCAATGAGCTTTTTGAATTTTATTGTTCGTTTGGTAAAGGAGCGATGAGCTTTGCTATTTTTAGGAATGCTCATTTTCCAATGCTTCTTTAAGAAGGCGTGTGAGTTGTACAACTCACGACTACTCACGACTTCCTCCACTCACTTTGCTACTTTTACCAAACACACCCTTAATATAGCGTTTGGCGACATGTGTTTGGCAAAAGTAGCTGTAAGTTGTAGTAGTTAGCGATGGTATGAGCGGCGGTGTGCGACTCCGCTTGCTTCTTAAAGAAGTATTGGAAAATTGAGCATTCCTAAAAAATATGAAAGCTCACCGCTCCCGCTCCTTTGCCAAACGACTAATAAAAATCAAAATGCTCATTGCTCACCGCTCATCGCTCCAAAAAGCTTCAAACCGCTCCGTGCCAAACATACCGATAGTTAAAAACAGATGAGGTTTTCCCTCTTCAGGTTACCCGAAGAGGGCAATCGATCCTTTTTGACTCAAATGTACGTGGCATTACCATGTTACCCCCAAATGTATACACCTAACAAGGTTTGAACCCTTGACCTCTTTTGGGGAAACCAAGGAAAGCCATTTGGTGATGGTTGTTTGGCACCATACTACCATAGCAGTAATTGTTGTTGTTGTTGTTGTTGTTGTTGTTGTGATGATGATGATTATTACTATTATTATTATTGATGATGATGATGATTATTATTATTATTATTATTGATATTATTATTATTATTATTATTATTATTATTATTATTATTATTATTATTATTTTTTTTTTTTTTTTTTTATTATTTTGGTAACCATGATTTCCGACCTTTTTGGCCGACTAATTCATGGGGTTTGAACCCACCGCCACACAGACTCAAACCAGGTAAAACCAATGGCCTCTTGGCCCAGCGGTATGTGAGTGGCCCATCAACCTAGAGGTGGTGTAGATTGTAAAATTTGCCATTCTAAAAACCATAGCAGTATTTGTAATTATAAAGTATAAAATGATGTAAAGCTAACTCTAAATGCCTCTTTTATTAGCGTACTAAATAGTAAATAGGAGAGTTAAAACAAAATATAAAAGCTAAAAGTTCGTTGCCAAACAAACATTGTATTTTAAACACTAAAGCTCATAAATGCTTAAAAAGTTGTCGCCAAACATAGCCGTTAAGTAATTTTTCTAAAACACTTAACAGATTTGGTGTTTGAAAAAGTGACAATCGGATAATTAGTTTCTAGTGGAGAATCGTGCTGAGTTTGTTTGTTTTAGATAAAGGGGATTTGGCTTGAAATGGTTTAGCAAAAGGAGTTTTGGTTTAGTTGTGTTATGTACTTATGAAGTTAGAGCACTAGGCATGTTTGCACTGAACAAACAGAAAAACTGATGCCACATCATCACCATACTGTTCACCCCTTTTACCTGCACTGGTGGCACTGAAAACTAGGACCCACCACCCACTAAAATACACACACACGGTGGTCACCACAACTTCGGACAAACCACACGGGCAACCATGCTGGTCGGCCTGATGGGGTCACGCTGATATTATTGTAGCATTTCCTATGCTCTTAGTGGAAATGTATTTTAGGTAGCTTTTATTATTACAACAGTACTCTGTTTTGGGGGTGTTTATGATGTTTTGTTTGTGACTGTTCTTATATTTTAGAGATGAGAGAAAATTGCAGGGAATGTGATGGCCGACATTCACATTTTTGTCATGTAACAAAGTTTTGTTTTTAGCATTTAAATGATTGGTGTAACTGACATATAATACTGGTGAAGTTATGTCATGCTCATACCATTTGACGCAATTTTTCCCAAAATATGAAAGTTAACCGGTTACCTGTTGTGTGGCTGATGGTTTACCTTCAATGGTAAGAAAGTAAAAGTTTGTCATCAAATTGTAAAAATAAATGTACGCTACATGCAATGACAAAAGCGTGGAAGTACTATATTTTCATGCAGTTTCACTCTATATTCAAATTTGATTTGTCTCCTGCTATTAACATTATCTGTGCCATCTGAATGTCTTGATATTTTAGCGTTGTCATATTGAGTTGTGTTTTGTGTTTGTATCCATGGTAGATGGAGTATAGCTCTGGTGAAGAGTCCGAGTTAAGTGAGTCAGAGATATCTGAATACAAAGATAAGCCGTATGAGCAACTTAGGAATGGAATTTATAAGGTCAAATATCCGAATGGCATTCTTAGATGTCCATTCTGTGCCGGTAAGAAAAAACAAAATTTCAAACACAAAGACTTGCATCAACATGCTTCTGGAGTGAGCAAAGGCTCTTCCAATAGAAGTGCCAAGCAGAAGGCTAACCATCTTGCTTTAGCGTTGTACTTGGAAAATGAACTAGCAAATGAAGCTGACCAACCGCTGAATGTGGCTTCTCTGATACCTGAAGTTCCTAGACCCAAAGAAACTGAGCTCTTTTGCTGGCCTTGGACTGGGGTTGTGGTCAACATACTGAAAGAGGCTGACACTGAGAAAGACGTTGAAAATGCAGAATATTGGATGGAAAGATTCATAAAATACAAGCCTGAATCAGTTGAGATCGTAAGGAACAATCAGAGACAAACTGCACAAGCGTTGGTTAGGTTTAACAGTGATTGGATTGGTTTTAACGTTTGAAAAAGCCTTTGCAGCTGCTCATCACAGTAAGACAGAATGGAGTGCTTCTGAAAGTTCTTCAGGTTCGAGTGTTTATGCCTGGCTAGCTCGTGCAAATGACTTTGAATCGCAAGGCCCAGTAGGAGACTATCTGCGCGCCAAAACAGAGCTGAAAACAGTTTCTGACCTTGAAAAAGAGATTGTAAAAACCAGAAACAAACAAGTGGTTGAGTTAGCAAGTGAGCTTGACTTGGCGAATGAAAATATCGACAATTGGCAGATCAAGTGCAATCAGAATCAGATGTCTATGAGTAGGATGCTTAAGGAAATAGACAGAGGTCATCAAGCTTATACTGAAGGTTTGTTATTTCTTGTAACATTTTTCATTTTGCAGTATTAGAACGACCACAAATACTTTTCTTAACCATATTCGTGAATGTTTCAAAGTTACTGAGTACAAGCGGGGGTAGCATTTTGGTCACACTCTTGTAAGCAACTAAGAACGACAAGGGATAGCTGTCCAGTTGATACTGAATTATGATTATTTTCTTGGAATGGAAAGACACACGTCACCCTTTTGATACACCATTTATCCACATTCAGACTTGATCCCACAACCTTTTGGTTGGTGGGTCACCTGGGTACATGTAATCATAGTGCTTTCAATTTTTATTTTTTATTTTTTATTTTTTATTTTATTTATTTATTATTATTATTTTTTTTGCATTTGAATACCTTTTGGCTGACTTTTAATCTGTTTGACCTGGTTGACCCATTTGACCCTTTAGAGATAAAACAGGACCCAAATTTGCCCATATTTTTGTAAATCGGTTGAGAAGGCTACCTCTATCTTTAAGACATACATGATCACATTATTCTAATTAAGTAATGCATCTATTTGTGTGGAAATCCATTTGGATGTGTGATGTCCTGCTAATATGCAACTATTTATCTCTATCCAGCGAGAAAAAAGATTCATGATGATGCACGAGTGCATGTCGAAAGGGTACTAGATGATCAAGATAACTGGAAGGCGGATTTAGAGAAACTGAGTAAAGAGTTAGATGCAAGGAACAAAGAACTCAACAAGAAGGAAGCCGTGACAGAACATGAGAAGCAAAAATTAGAAGAAGAGAAAAGAAAGGTGAAACTATTTCCAAATTGGTATAAACACATGCTATCTTTTATGTCTTCTGTATCTAGGGAATCATACTCAAATTTCACATGCGTCTATCCCAAACTTCTAATTAATAAGAATTTGACTTTTGAAAACACCTCCAGACACCATTTCCTACTGACAGGGCCAATGCGTCTGACAATTTCACTGTCTTTTTTTTTCATTGAGAACTTTTATACCGCTTTTGCTCTAGTTAATTTCTCGGTAACTTACAAATAATTTGTTATATCTCTTTTGCAAATGCAGAATCATGCGCAAAAGACATCTTTAAATATGGCTTCCATAGAGCAGAAAATATCTGATGAGGGTGTTTATCAGTTACTTGAAAGGCAAAAGGTAAACCTGCTGAATTTGAGCTATAGCCATCTATAGTTGAAGGTGGAAGTTTTAAACTTATTTAAAATGGTCAATTTGGGTTGTGTCTTATTTCAAACGAGTGAAGTAAGTAGATCAAAGTGTATTTTAAGTGCATAAAACCAACTAATTTGGTGATATTTTTTGATAGTAAGTGTTTGGAAATCATGTCCCAACCTGATTTTTTTTTCTTGGGGGGTTATGTTTTTTCTTAAGGTCAAATGAGTAGATTTAAAAATATAGCTCTAAAATTTGGAATAAAGTCATTCAAAGCGTCTTTTCATTGCATAAAACCTCATTAATCGTTTCATTAAAAAAAGCCAAGTTATTATATAAATGTTTAATAGTTGTAAACTTGTAATCATATCCTTGAATATAGGTCGAAAGTCCCATAAAGTATATTCCCAATGCATATAATCTATTTAATCCTATAATAAAAAAGTTAAATTGTTGTATGCAACAATGTATATCATATTTCCATCTCTATTCTAAAGCATTTAGTTTTTCTTAATCTTAAACATGTTCAATTAAAGATTCAGCTATCTATGTTAATCAGCTTACTAATAACAGGCAGTTCTTTTTAAAAAAGATATTTGTGTAGAAAAAATTGTTTCGAGTCAACCCCCACCCAAATCCGACCCGTACTTCTTGTCTGCATGTTTGACTCATTATCCAGTCTGTCCATTCCTCGTCTATGTTTGACGTCAAAGTTATGCTGACTAAATTCTGACTTACAGAGAGAAAAAGAGGAGGCATTGAGAAAGTACCTTGAGTTACAGGAAAAGCAAGCTTATGAGCACAAACTGAAAATGGAAACTAAAGAAATACAAGTTCAGCTACAGGTGCTACAGGCTTTGGGAGATGATGCAGCGGTTCAAGAACAAGTGAAAAACTTGAATGATGAATTGCAAGCGAAGATTGAGGAAACGGAAAGCATGGAGGACCTGAATCGAGATCTTGCTGTTAAACAACATGAAATGAATGATGAGATACAAAATGCTCGCAAAGAGTTGATTAAAGTATTGTTTTCTCACCCTCGATTAAATTTTAATATGGTTTACTTTTTAATCATACATATGACCAGATCGTTTTTGGTTGTGTTTTATCTCAAACAGTTTTAAAAGCACTTAAAATCTATTTCAAGGCATACAACGTTCAAATATTGTTCTACTCAAAGTTTTTTATTTTTTATTTTTATAAAGAGCTTGTTTGTATCATATGCTTCAGGCTGAACCTGGATGAGGCTGTCCCGTACACATTTCACTCGAACAACCCATCCAGTTACCTTTAATGTGGATATCGCTTCAATAAGATGCATATAAAGACTTAACTGTTTATTTTTATATCTAGGGCATGCAAGATATGCTGAATGGACGTACTAATATTGGGCTGAGGAGGATGGGGGAAATAGATATGAAAGTTTTCTATGATGCTGATAAGCACCAATAGGGATCACTTAAGATCCGTTAAAGGATTACAACGTGTTGGACAATCAAGAACAGAAATAGATCGTCAAAACAGAGTTGTATTATCAATGGTGGTGGTTTGTTAATCAGTTACAATAACTGGAATAAGAGAATTCAGAGAGGAAATGTTTACACAATCAAAAGCTAAAATGAAATGGAAAACTATAACAAGTATTTAAAGATCATTTGGGCGGGAAGTTAGATGAGGTGGAATTGGCTATTCGTTGACTTTGTTGTTGACTTTCCAATATGACCCGTAACAGATGCCTGCAAGATGAGGTTTGATCCCGAGGAAGCTCAGATTAAGGCTTCTGAATTATGTACTATGTGGCAGGATAAGCTTAAAGATGCAGGATGGCATCCATTTAAAGTTGTTATAGTTAATGATGAACATAAGGTATGGTTTTTGAATTTCCGTTTTACGTCTTGAGTGTTTTATGAAAGCTGTCGATTCGGGTTATGTTTCATCTCTAGTGGGTCAAATGGGTTGATGACAAAATAATGGGCCAAAAAGTAAATGGGTCATACATGTTAGAAGCTTATGTAAATTTGATTTTTTATGTTCACAGGTTAATAAATTGCTTTATTCAGTTGTTTAGATTATTTTAGGTGATATTGTATAAGGAAACCATCCAACTATACAACTTCGTATCCGGTCTATACCGAATCGGATCAAAGGCATGCTGAATGGCGATTTTGCTTTTCAATTTTTCATTGTCTAATGATATTACTCCCATATACCATACATATTAGAAATAGTAACCAAGGGTTTTTTTTTGTTTCTTTTGTCCAAAATGTTAATGGGTGATTTTTGTCTTTTATCTTGTTTTTCTCTGATTTAGTATAAACAAGGACAAATAGGTTTTTAGTTGCTTTAAAATTTTGTTTCATTAGTTGGTTAGCCTTGAAAAAAGGTGAATGGATTGTCCCTTCTATAAAGATGGCAAATGTCCATGCAAATTGGGTAATTTTTGGTTTTATTTGGGTTGACCCGACACACTTGTGGGCTTAACTTGTTATGGTGAAAGTACTTGCATGTATCTGATACATAAGTATAGCTTAGGGCTTGAGGTTGTTATGCTTAGCAAGTCCGTTCTTTCTATAGTAATAATATGTCTGAGTGTCTGACCTTTGAAATATGAAATTATGAAAGACATAGGAAGGTCAGCATAGTATTCAAATTAAGTAATGCCCCTTACAACATTTTTCTGTATTTGAAATGCTGCGATTGTTAGTGTTAAAAAGATAACAATTATTTATGCCTGTAAACTCTCAAAAGGTATTATCAAAAATATGCTCAAAGTATTTACACTTTTGGATGTCTTTTGATCTGTTTGAACCGCTTCCCTAGTTTCTGTTTAAGTTGTTTGCTTAGAATTCCGTTTGATATAAAATAATAAAATATTTAAAATGATCCATTATCTTATAAGCTGTTGCTGTTCAAAGTTTACTTGATCATTAGAGATATGACATAACCCGAATCAACACATTTCCTGTTATAAGAACGAATTCCTGTGCATGATGCAGCAAGTGATTAAAGAGGATGATGAATTGCTACGAGATCTTAAGGCAGAATGGGGGACTGCAGTCTATGATGCAGTGGTTGCTGCATTAATAGAGACGAATGAACACAATGCTAGTGGATCTTATGTGGTTAGTGAGCTTTGGAACTTCAAAGAAAATCGAAAAGCCACATTAAAAGAAGTTATTAGCTACATATTGAAGAATATCAAAAACGTTAAGCGCAAAAGATCATAAGGTTTGTATGTTCTTGTTTTGACATCATATGTATATAGGGGTAGAACTCGGTGTTATCGTATGAAAACCTAACGGATTTTGTCCCCTAGCTTATATTCCTCAAACAGTAATTGAGGATGACTAACATACTATTATCTAAGACTCTGTTTATTTATTACTCACTGAACTTATATCTTATGTCTGTTATATTGTGTTAATTGTACATCAATCGGAACAATGAAAAGCTTTCTATCGAGGGATATCGTGAAAGGATGTAATATATATGTCGTTGGTAATCTATAATGATTCACGTAATGGTAGTTGTAATGTTGTATCATGAACCTCTTCTCGTTTATACGCAAATCGGTTTAGAGAATTAAAAAGCTACAAAAAAATGTGATAACTTAAAGCGTCCTATAATTTATTTATTTCTTTCTTTAAATCTGGTATTTATTTAAATTGGGTACATATAATTTCCAAAAAACAAAAAGATAAACTTCCTTTTAATGAATATCCCTTTTTATAGGACCAATTAAATAAAATCTCTTGCGATACATAGACTTCTACCTATATTCAGTGTCGCATATATTCTTATTCATTAGGGTAAAATACATTATTAAAAAAGTTATCATCATTATACATCCAAGAGACATGGCTGAATTAGCTTCAGATACTATCTTTAATATCCTGTCAAGACTTCCTGTCAAATCTTTGGCTTGTTTTCGGTGTGTATCTAAACGTTGGTGCGCATATATTGACGATGATTACCTTGGTATCCTTCATGGTGAACGAGCGGTAGAGGAACTGACACCTCTCATGTATGATCTAGATCTATCATGCATTTTAGGTTTCGATATCATTGAATCTGAAGAAGGTAATTTCACCTTGGAGGCCAAGAAGGTTATGTCTTTGGAGTCTGAGTTGAAAGAATCGTGCTCCAAGTATCGTGAATATATTGTTGGAGGTTCCACGAATTGTGGATACTTGGTTGGAGGTTCTTGCAACGGGCTGCTCTATTTATCACTAGACGACATTACCCATGTCACTTCTTTAGCTGTGATTCATCCTCTTAGGAAAGAATTTTACAAGTTGCCACCCATGCAGCGGCTGTTGGGTGGACCATACTACCTGACTGAAGAGTCACGTGGGCTTGGTTTTGACGTTTCTACCAACACTTTCAAGATGGTGTGCGTTTTGTCGAGAAGAGAATATTCAAAGAGTGGAACCTCTGATTGGATTAGTATGAAATTATGTACGATGGTACATGTCTTGGGCATGGATAGTTCTTGGCGAGAGATACCCCAAGTCCTACCTTATCTTATTTATGGTGATGGAATATTTGCTCATGGATGTTTGTATTGGAATGGTGTCTATAAAGACTCAGGAGCACTAATTATATGCTTTGACGTGAGGAATGAAGAATTCACGACAATTTGTCCTCCCAAGAAAATAAACTGGTATGATTATTATTCAGTAGGCTTTCAATTGGTTGATCTACATGGCGAAGTTGGATATGCAGATTTTTACAATGATAGTATTGAAGTGTGCATCTTGAAGCAAAAACAATGGGCAAAGTATTGCCGGTTCAATAGAAATCCACTTCCTCGTACGGGCCACATGGTTTTGGGTCGTTGGAACAAAGACGGGGACATATTCATAAAAGCATACACTTCACAAATCAATTTGTTCGTGTATAGCCTGAAAAGCCAACTTTTGGAGAAAGTCAATATCGTGGGCAAGGAATATGGACTACAAGACACTTGTATGTATATGTACCCTGCTAGTAGCATGTTCTCAATTCGCGGTATCAACAAAACTGCTCATTCAATCGAAACTGATTTGGATTCAGATTGATTAGTGTTTTCAAGTTATTGAATTGCATTCTATTAACAGATAATTAGCGATCTATTTTACTTTTGTTCATTTAATATCTAACTGTAATATATTGAACCTGCTGTTATTATTCTTTCTAGTTTTTTGTTGCTTGCGAGTCTTTCTTTTCTATGTTTACTGATGAAATAATATTTTAATGCGCTGATTGAGAACAACAGTTCAATCGCTAAATGGGTGGACGTATTTGCTCTCCTAAACTAACTCGTAATTTAAGTGGCTACATTTATATCACAAACAAGCTCTTTTTCAATCCCAGGAGCCTAATGTAAAAATTGTATCTGTTATGTGCTTGTTTCCGTGAACGTCATTTGAAGAAAGTGAAGCTGTTCGACCCATCAATGATGTAAGACATTTCATGTTTGTGGTGGTGTTATAATGCAGCTCATATTCGAGACCAAAATGTTTTACATGAAGTCTTATTCACCTTTCTTGAACATATATTTATCTAAAGATATACTAAAGATAATAACTTGTACTGATTAAGTGCTTACTATCAAGTAGACTCGATAGTAAAGCTCGAGTTCCACTTGTTAAAAGAAGACTCAAGATAGATTGAGCTTTTTTCTCAAGCTTGATTCTAACTTGGTTGGAATATATATACGGCAGTGCCGTCAGTTTAAATTTACTGTACACAAAGAGTTAAAATGTAAAAACGACAGAAGCTTATACACATAAACTTAATTAACGTGCCGCATAATTTGTACTCGAGGCCAACTTAAAGTTTTACTCAGTCGCTCAGCTCAAGCTCGACTCTAAAAATCGTGTCAATTTCAAACCTGAACCTAATCATAATCCCAATGGGCCTATGGGCATGGGCTGTTGAATTCTAATTCTTTAGGGTGTTGTTTACTGATTGTAAATGCTTTTCTAGGTAAATACTTAATTAAACCTAAGTATAAATATTATCGTTTAGATCTCATGATCCAAGAAACATGGCTGAATTAGCATCAGATACCATCTTTGATATCCTGTCAAGACTCCCTGTCAAATCTTTGGCTCGTTTTAGGTGTGTATCTAAACCTTGGTGCGCGTACATAGACGATGATTACTTTGGTATTCTTCATGGTAAAAGAGCTGTAGAGGAACTGACACCTATTATGTATGATCCATACCTATCAAGCATCGTAGGTTTCGATATCACTAAATCTGAAGAAGGAGGTAATATCATCTTGGAGGAGAAGAAGGGCATGTCCTTGGAGTCTGATTTGTATAAATCGTGCTCCACAGATAGTGAATACTTTGTTAAAGGTTCTTGCAATGGGCTGCTGTACTTATCACTACGCGACATTATAAGAAAAAATGTGTACCATCTAGATTTTGAATACTTTGTCAACTCTTTAGCTGTGATCCATCCTCTTCGGAAAGAATTTTACAAGTTTCCACCCATGCAGAAGCGGTTGGATGGACCATACTACCTGAGTGAAGAATCACGTGGGCTTGGTTTTGATATTTCTACTAACACTTTCAAGATGGTGTGCATTTTGTCGAGAAGAAAAGTTTTTATGAGTGGGTCCAGCTTTGATTGGATAAGCACGAATTTATGTACCATGGTACATGTCTTGGGCATGGATAGTTCCTGGCGAGAGATATCCCAAGTCGCACCTTATCCCACTTCTGGTGATGGAATTTTCGCTCAAGGATGTTTGTATTGGCCAAGTTCTTGGCTATCAGAATCCCTAGGAAAAATTATATGCTTTGGCGTGAGAAATGAAGAATTCACGACGCTTTATCCTCCAAAGGAAAGATGTGGTTACCCAGTAAGATATGATCAATTGGTTGATCTACAAGGTGAAGTTGGATATGCCTATATTTACTATGATCATGTCATTGAAGTGTGGGTCTTGAAGCAAAAACAATGGGTGAAGCACTGTCAGTTCAGTGAAAGACCACTTCCTCGCCGCATTAAGGTTTTAGGTCGTTGGAACAAAGACGGGGACATATTAATAGAGTCTTGGGACATATTAAACAATGAATTGAAGCTGTTCGTGTATAGCCTGAAGAACCAGCTTTTGGAGGAAGTAAATATCTTGGGTAAGAAATATGGACTCTGCACTTATATGTATATGTATCCTGCAAGTAGCATGTTCTCGATTCGTGGTATCAACAAAACGGCCCATTCGATTAAAACTGATAAGAAGCAGCTTGGCGAGAGTTTCCAGTTGTTGAATATATAAGCAAGTTCCATAGTAGTGATTTTTAACTGGCTAGGTGGTTAAGATTAAGAAGAGGATGAGTGAATATTGTTATGCTTCATGTGTTAATTCGATGTCAACCTAGTAACCATAATTCAAAATACCACACCGTTTGTGGGTGAATTACCTACTTTATTATCAATTGAGCGGATAGTTACTTACCTTCAAGGAACAAATTTACAATACAGTTTAATTACAATAGACCAAGAAGAAACAAATTTAAGAAAAACAAAATAAAAGAAGATGAAGATGAAGATGAAGATGAAGTGACCGAAACCTGGTTTGGTCACCCGAGAAGATGAAGATGAAGGGTAAAGGGTGGTTGTGTGGTGGTGGTGGTGGTGGTGGTGCCGGTTGTGTGGTGGTAAAGGAGGGTGGTAGTGCAAATTTAAAAGAAAATAGAAGTGGGGAAGAAAACAAGGGTAAATCAATCATTTTGTATGGGGTTTGACTTTGACTAACGGGTTTTAGTAATGTGCCTTAGCAAAAAACAGGAATAGGGATATTTCTCGCAAAAAACCCAAACGTTATGTACATAGCTTGCAATTTTTCTGAAGGACATTTCTCGCCAAAATAGCAAACTTTAGGGACATTTTATGCAGTTTACTCTTGTTTTTTTGTTGGTATTGGGTGTGATAATCAAATATTACTTGGACAATTTTTAAATTGTGTAAAAGTCCACTTTCCCGATACAATTTTTCTACCCTATTAATTGGTTTGGGTTACAAGAAATTTGTATAGTGATAAGACAAGAATGGACATTCGAATTCTAAGTAAAAAAAAGAGAGCAAAATATAGATAATTTGTTGTTGATATTAATATTCTCATATGGAAGACCAAAATATGTTATATAATAAACTCTATGGTGGTTGTACCGAAAAGTTATGACTCTTGGTGAAAAGTCACACTTTTTTAAAATAGTCGCAATCATTTGATAAATAACTACTATATGTAGTGCTAGAATCATACTAATGTATACAAGTGCGCACTTTGCACCACCTAACTCGTATTATAGTTAACTTGAAATCTCTTAGGTCTTCGGGTAAATAACAATCACATAAAATGATTTATGACACAAAAGTCACCAACAATTTTAAGATTGCAACAACCCTTCTCAAATAAGCTTAACCAACCACTCCTTTAGAAAAAAATGTGAAGTTGTGATATTGTAACACCCCCAAATTCGGTTTAGCGGAAGCATACGTGTTATTGGAGAATGTTAAGAAATTGGTGAATCACAACACAAGTAATAAAGAACGGAATACATACACCGTTTAATTTCATAAAATAGTTTTAAAACATTTTCTTACAACATTGTTTAGATAAATGGGCACATCCCATAAGTTCAGTGGTCCCAATATAAAAAACATCGTTTTTGTGTAAAAACACTTCTTTAGAAATTACTACGACCATTTATCCGCCTCTTGCCTTGCATCCATGATCACAACTAAGCACCTGAGAAAATATGCTAAAAGGTCACTAAAAGCGGTGAGTTCATAGGTTTAGATTAAAATAGTAAGTTTGGACCATAAGCAAAGTCATATAATCATTACAACGAATATAATGATATATGGATGAATGTCTATTACGTTAGCTCTAAGTTCATGCAACCGATACTACGACGGTTTCGTATGCTAAAAGATATCATACAATATAGGGGCCCATAGCGAGTGTTTTGTCCTCAACACTCGATTCGACATGGTATACGTTTCGCCTTGGGCTAAGCATGGCCAACCGAGCGGAGGAGTCACCCTCAATAGATCTATTTATAACATTCGCGTTTCCCATTGGGGAATTGACGGTTCATGAAAAAGGGCATTCTCTAGGGACATAAGGGCTTAGGCTAAACCACGTAATAGTAACCATGTAATAGTTTAGGTCCATAAAAAGGTTTTGCATATTTCTCACCCCAAAATGTATGAAACAGTTTATCAAGTAAAAGAGGGGCTATGAAAACTCACCTTAGCAAATGTGCAATCCAAATGTGGGATTTAGTGATTGTTGTGAAGCGGCACCGACACGCGACCTAGATAAGGAGGGCAATGTTTTAGTTCATTGTTTTAAGTATCACTTACTTAAAGTGGTTCAATGGTTTTTGTAATTGTATTAATACCAAACGTAAGTTTGTAAAAATTGTTAAAACGGTTTTACTAGTAAGTATACGAAGTATATATATACTTTTCATATTGACATTAATATGATTTTGAAATTCAAAGTTTGATTTGATAAATAATTACAAGGTTCCACTAGTAAGTATATAAATGTATATATACTTGTTCAAGTTGAAACAAATGGTATTGTCAAAATTATAATCAATTTATTTTCTAATTGTATTTATAAAAATAATTGAGTTACATTTGGAGACTACCAAATTTGTTAAGTGATAAAATAAAGTAGTGGTCTCTATTTATTTATTAAGACTTTTTCTTAATATATATATGTATATATATAGTTCAAATTAGAAGTTCACTTGTCATACATTCATTTACACTTGTCGTTAAATTCTGTCGTAAACATCACTACATGGATCATGTTTTTATTTTTAAAACACTTGTTGTTTATGCCAAACTTTCATACATTTTTCGTTAAGTCATGACTAGTGTACACAATTGACGTTAAGACGATACGTATCGAAGTGAACATAAAGAGTAGACGGCGAATGGTTTTCGTTATTTGTCGCTCGATAATTTGTCCCGGGTATCACTTCGTTTGACCCTTCTAAACTAACAGATGCTACATAATTGTCCATGGGCTGCGCCCATTCTAATATTAAATGGTAATAAGTATTGGGCTGGCCGGTGTGGTAGTTACAACGAGAGGAAAAGGAAAAGAGGTGTGCCCAGGATGGTGTAACATTCGATCCTACTGGGGAAAATGCAACAGATGGCTACTCACACCTTTGTATAGGACCATTTTCAACATTTCACTACTAAGTGTTATTTTTGTCATGTATGAACTTTTGTTTCAAGGCTTCACGTGAGCAACTCGGCTCGAGACACTTGTTTGCTCATGCTTCAATTCGTGAAGCCGAACTCTTCGACTAGTGAGTACGAGCCATCACCATGGTACTACCACAATGAAGTTGTCGACTCACTTACATAGACTCAAGCACATCCATTTTGATGACTACTATGTACTTATTAAATACAAGCTAACAAGGGAAGATGATCATGCACAAGACTTGACTCGAACGAGATTTGGCTAACATCATTAACTAGAAAATGTGAGCAAAAGGGGTGACGATACCATTTGTTAGTTGAGTACTACTCAACCCCGTTCTACTCGCCAACCATTCTACCATTACGGACCTTGACAAAAATGAAAACGAGCATACTTGTCTTGAGTTTCTTGTACTCGAAGGTCATAACTATATTGACAAAAGATTTATGGTCGAAATTCGAGGTTGACTGGAAAGAGTTACGAGCATGGAAATGGGTTCCTAGTCGAAATAGACAATAACTCAACATATCTTTACCAAGTTCAGTCTTATGATTAATATAAGTTCCCAGCTTTGATATCATTTGACATTAGCGGTTTTACCAAAACTCAACTCTTCTAATTCCCATTGTCGACAGTAACCCAAACCGACCCAAATTTGTAAGTGACATTTTGAGTCTAAGGCAACATAGGTTGTTCATCAACATAAGGATTTTAATCCTCAAATACTCTAGTTCTTAGTCATTTTATTTAGCTTTTATAAAACTTAATTTCTCTGATTTTTCTTTCATATCTCTCGACAGAAAAATCAAACACACAAACCAAAAGAAAGACCAAATTCAAGCCTCGACATGGCAACCAAGAACAAATAAAATCGACATGACCAAGTATACAACAATTTCTTAGATACAATTTATCAAACTTAACATCATAAAAACAACATAAAACATTACAACAAAAGGATTATTAACCTCAACTCGGAAGAGATGATGGGTGAAGGTACGAAAGTTGCTTCGTGGATTCGAACCAAATGAAACTTGATTTAGCTCCAAAACACTCCCAATTGCAAAACCCCAAATCAATTTTTGAAAACCCTAAGTTTCACAAACCCTAGTTTTGGTAAAATTGATGAGGAAGCTGAGTTAGGCGTTTGCATCTCTACTAGAGATAAAGAAGTATCTTGGGAAGGAGCTTGACTATCTTCTCTTCTTGTGACTTGGTTTGAAGCGAAATTAGTTAACTTCTAAAACCTAGGGAATCTTGGACTTTGGCTCAAGGTAGATTGATGTTGAGATATGTTTCTCTTGGGTGGCTTTATCTTGATTCTTCTTGGATTCATTCGAAGGGTAGCCGGCGCCTCAAAGGAGTGGGTTTGTAGAGACAAGAAGTTACATGGTTTTGGTGAGGAAGATGGAGAATGATGGAAGAAGCATGTTGGGTTTTCCTCTTTGGGAGATTCGACCTACAAGAGGCAGCCAAGTCTAGAGGTTGAAGATGAAGATTTGATATCTTCCTTTCTCTGCTTTTTGTTTTGTCGTGTGTGGGAGAGAAGACAAAGGAGTATATATCTCAAATTTTTAATAAAGGTTTTCATTTAAAAGTAATACAAATAAGCGTGTGTGTATATGTATATTATACTTATGGTTTATTTGTGTACATGTATGTACTTGTGTTACACTTATGTATTAATTGTGTTTGAGTCTTATAGAAGTCTTTATTTAAGTGCAAGTGTGTTAAATACTTTGTGTCCGCGATATTAAATTGTGACCGAAGTATCATTGTTTGATAACTTTTATAACGTAGTATCTTATAGATACGCGTCGGAGATATTATTATCTTTGTAATATTTTTCATTACGGAAGTTTGTCATTTGTTTTATCAAGCCCTTATCATAGTGTCGGTACGCGTGCAGTGTCGGTCACTGGGGAAAACGAGATAACCTCTCGTCTTACAATTTAATCATAAGACAAAATGAAATGAAATATTCATAAAATGATATGAATGCAAAAGTGATGCAATGGTCTACTGTATGCGAGTTAACTACTCAAATGATCAGGCAAAGCTTATGCATGCTTAATGACTTATGCTTAGTAATAATAAATTACTAATTATTAGTTAAATTTTAGTGAAAATTTACCGTGTGTCACATCCTCCCCGCCTTAGAAGAGAAAACCGTCCTCGGTTTTCAGTTAGGATTACTTGCTGGAGTAGAGAAAAGATGTGGGTATTTACGCTTGAATTGGTCTTCACGCTCCCGTGTATTCGGACCTCTTTGAGAGTTCCAACGGACTTTGACAATAGGAATGCGGCTTTGCTTAAGCCGTTTGATCTCTCATCCATAATTTCAATGGGTTCCTCGACAAAATTCAATCTTTCGTCAACTTGGATTTCTTCAAAGGAATAGCAAGAGTTTCGTCGAAAGACATTTCTTCAAGTTGCATCGTGAAACACGTTGTGCCTGAGTTGAGTTCTTGTGGTAATTCGGTCGGTATGCTACGGTCCGATTCTTGCGAGAATTTTGAAAGGTCCAATGTAACGAGGATTTAACTTTCCACGTTTTCCGAAGCGGATTCGCCCTTCCATGGCGCAACTTTGAGCATAACTTTATCTCCACTTGAAACTCAAGTGGTTTCCTTCTTTATCCGCGTAGCTCTTTTGGCGGTCACGGCGCTTGCGATCGGTTTTGATTTGTACAATCTTCTCGGTGGTTTCTTGAATTAACTCCGGACCGATAAGTTGACTTTCTCCAACTTGCCCAACACACGGTGATCTACACTTCCGACCATAGAGTGCTTCATATGGTGCGGCTTTGATGCTTGTGTGATAGTTGTTATTGTAAGAAAACTCGGCTAATGGCAAGTGCTTATCGACCATTTCCAAAGTCTATCACACATGCTCTTAGCATATCCTCCGAGTTTGAATGGTTCTCTCGCTTTGTCCATCGATCGAGGATGGTAGCGGTGCTCATGTCGAGGTTAGATCCTAAAGCATCTTGAAGCGATTTCCGAAATTTGAGGTGAAACGGCTATCTCTGTCGAGATGATGGAGATTGGTACACCATGTGTGATGATTTCCTTTAGGTATAGTTGTGCAAGTTTGTCCATTCCGTCACTTTCTTTCATCGGTAGAAAATGTGCTGACTTGGTGAGACGGTCAACTATTACCCAAATAGTGTCGTAGCCTTTAGAGGTTTTAGGTAGCTTAGTGATAAAGTCCATTGTTATACGTTCCCATTTCCATTCGGGAATTTCGGGTTGTACTAGTAGACCTGAGGGTCTCTGATGTTCGGCTTTGACTTTTGAACAGGTTAAACACCGGCTGACATATGTTGCAATGTCGGCTTTCATGTTTGGCCACCAGTACAATTTCTTCAGATCAAGATACATCTTGTCGGATCCTAGGTGGATGGAGTATTTAGACTTGTGGGATTCGTGCATAATGATATCGCGAATTCCACCGTAAAATGGTATCCAACTTCGCTCTTTAAAACACAAAATTCCATCCGACCTTTTTACGAATCCATTTTCACTTTCTGGCATTCCGTAAAGGTTCTCATTCGGACGATTTTCTTCCTTGAGTGCTTGGATTGAGCCTCAAGAATCTTGGATGGAAGAGGTGGGCGATTGTCATACCCAAAGATCGACTCTAAGAGGTTTTGGTCGCTCTTTTCTACTCGAGAGCATCGGAACTACATTCGCTTTACCGGATGGTAACGAATCTCGTGATCGTAATCAGCGAGCAACTCCAACCATCGGCGTTGTCTCATGTTTAGTTCTTTCGATCTAAAATGTGTTGTAGGCTTTTGTGATCGGTGTATCGACACACCGTGCCATATAAATAATGTCTCCAAATTCGAGTGCGAACACTGGCGATCCTAACTCCAAATCGTGCGTTGTGTAGTTTTTCTCATGAGTTTTCGGTGGCGAGGCGTATGCTATCACCTTCTCTCTTTGCATTAACACCGCTCCTAGCCCCTTGTGTGAGCGTCGCAATAAACAACAAAGTCTTCACTACCTTGGTAAGGCCAGAATAGGTGCACTACACAACTTTTCTTTAAGGAGTTGAAAAGCTTCTTCTTCTTTTTCTCCCCAGTCAAACTTGGTGTTTTTCTGGGTTAGCTTGGTTAAAGATTTGGCAATCTTTGAGAAACCTTCAATTAATCTTCTGTAGTATCCAGCGAGTCCTAAGAATTGGCGTATTTCGGTAGGAGTTGTGGGTGTCGCCCAATCCTTTATTGACTCGATCTTAGCGGGATCTACATGAATACCACAGGTCATCAATTACATGACCTAGGAATTGCACGATCGATATCCAAAACTCACACCGAGAACTTTGCATACGGTTCTTCCTTCTTCAACAATTCTAAGATCAATCTAAGATGCTCCTCGTGTTCTTTCACACTCTTGGAATAAATTAGGATATCGTCAATGAATACGATCACAAATTTATCCGGTAGGGTTTACACTCGGTTCATGAGGTCCATGAACACGGTGGTGCATTGGTTAACCCAAAAGGCATGACTTGGAACTCGTAATGTCCATAACGAGTTACGAAGGCGGTTTTGGGAATGTCTTCTTCCGAACTCTTAGTTGATGGTATCCGGACCTTAAGTCGATTTTTGAATAAACACTTGAACCTTGAAGTTGATCGAATAAGTCATCGATCCTCGGGAGTGGGTAGCGGTTCTTAATGGTTAGTTTATTCAACTCACGATAGTCGATGCACATCCTAAAAGTTCCGTCCTTCTTCTTGACGAATAGGATGGTGCTCCCCATGGTGATGAGCTCGGTCTAATGAACCCTTTTTCCATGAGTTCCGACAAGCGGTTTGATAACTCACGGAGTTCCGTTGGAGCTAATCGATAAGGTGCTCTTGCCACTGGTGCGGCACCAGGCACTAAATCGATTTGAAATTCAACCTGTCGGGTTGGCGGGAGTCCTGGCAAGTCTTCAGGAAAGACCTCAGGAAATTCTCTCACTATTGGTACGTCTTCCAGACGTTTTTCTTCCTTTTCTTTTTCGTCCTTTCCGGTGACTTGTGCTAGGAAGATGTGGCATCCTTCCTCGATACACCTCAACACCTTGGTACAGGAAATGACATGCAGTCTTGAAGCGTTTCTTCTATCACTCCTGTCTCCTTCTATAGTTAGGACTTCATCTCCATAGGGTACTTGGACAAGCTTCTCATCACAAATGATGGCAGCATGATATTTTGCTAACCAATCCATCCCGACGATGACATCGAAACTACCCAATTCTACTGGTATCAAGTCGATATTGAATGGGTGGTTTAACAGATTCAGGGTGCAACCTCTTATGATGGTATCTACCCTTTCTACGTTACCGTTAGCTAGTTCCACATTGTATGCATTTCCTAATGCAGTTGGGGCAATATCGAGTAGTGGACTAAATGCATTAGAAACAAAACTCCTATCGGCTCCGTATCAAACAATATGGATGCATAACGGTTATTTATAAGGAGCGTACCGTCACAACATTCGGGTCTTCTGAGCTTCCACTTTGGTCACAACATAGACTCTTCCACGAGCTCCTTCGCCATTTCCACGATTACTCGGTTGTCCAACATTTCCACGAATCACGCCATTTCCATGGCTTCACGGATTTCCTCGGTTTCCTTGATTTCCTCCATTGCCTTGGTTTACGGTCTTTCGGCATTCATTCTTATAATGCCCTTTTCACCACAACCAAAGCAAGTTATAGCGACTTTTGGGTCTGGTGGTCTTTGTTTGAGCCGTCGCCAATGACTTGGACTGCGGTTTACGGTCAAGTGTCCGATTTTCGGCGATTCTGGCACTTGGCTGTACTGCTGTCCTTTGTGATGCGGTGTGCATCGGTTACTGATGGTGAAGTCCTGCGTACGGTTTCCTTTCTTCAATCCAGTGCATATGCTCTAGCAACATTTTGCCTTTTGTTTTGATTGTTGTTGTTGTTCCCTTTGTTGTTGCCACGGTACCCATTGTTGTTGTAGCTTGGGAGTGGTCATCCCATTTCCTCTTATTGTCAACCACTTTGTCCATGGAATCCTCAATCACTTGGTCCATGAGTTTGTTGGCTACTTGATGGTTTCGTGAAGATCGTGACCTTAGAAGTGGTGACATTGCCCTTGATAGATTGGGGCGGTCCTCGATGTACCTCTCCAACAATCGGGTCTCGGTTTGAACCATTTCGAGGGCACAACAAGGCTAGTTCTTGAAAGCGCGGTTATAAGCGACCATATTGGTGCCTTGAACTTTGAGGTTCCAAAACTCATGCTCTAGTTTCTTGATCTCATTACGAGGACGATGCTTTGATACCATCTCCTTGAAGCTCTCCCATGGCATGGCATAGGCAACATCGATACTAGCGATTTGAAAATTGTTCCACCGGTCAAGGCAACATCGTGAAAGTGAATGATGCGTGCTTAACCTTAGACTCTTCTTCACAATTGCAGATTGAACACGGTCTCGAGCTTCTCGATCCATCTAGTCGGACCAAGCGACTCGCCGGTTCCACTAAAGCCTCGGTCATGGTCTTACGAAAATCTGATAAGTACAAGTGCGGTTGTGGGTGGGTGGTCTCGAAGTTCCGGCATTAGATGAGCGAGTGGTTTCTTTGCGGCTAAGCGGCGTTCACTCGCTCATTGACTAGTTGGTCTATCATAGCTTGATTCATGGTAGGTTGGATTGGAGTAGCCCTAACGGGAGTAGTGGCTTCGGCGATCGATCGCGTGTGACTCTGTTTGGAATAGCGGCGTTTGCGACTTGGTTGCGAGTAACTCTCATTGGAATAGGAGCATTGGAAGCTCCACCGAGTTGAGTGCGGTTTGATCTTCGTTTCGGCGGCATTTCTGCAGTAAGAAAGGTGATGAGATATAGAACCTTTTAAACAAGGTAAGTGCCAAGTAATAGTGTGGTTATCGCAGATAGATCATATGAGCAATCTATAAAAGAAAGGACAATTGGATAGGAAAATAAGTTTGACATAGATAGAATTTCGGTTACAAGGTTCCTAAAGTACATGATGAGATACTAGATGGAATACAACTGAAATACAACGGAAATATAACGGAAATACAAACTGAAGTACAAGAGTAATAACTAACACTAACTGTTATAATCCAGTTTAGTGTGATACATCATGCAATAAGATCTAAGGATGTCCACGCTCGGCACGTAGTCGCTCAAGGCTAGCCACCAACTCTCGCTGCGTAGCCTCTAAACTCGCGATGCGTCTCATCTGAGATGCTAACATGGACTCTAAACCTGTAGTCCTCTGCCATCCTTCTCTGGCAGTATCTCTAGCAATCCACTGGATGCGCTCTAGCTCCTCAAGTCGTCCGTGCATCCGGGCCTGACCTCTGTCCAATGCCCGTGCTCTGCTGTCCAACTCTCTGACGTCCTCAACCTGAGCCTCAAATCAAACCCAATCGAATCCTCTCGTGTCTCTCGAGCTCCATGCTCTCAAACAACACATCGGTGACTCGGTCTAAACCCTCAACCTGTTGCCGCAAGCTTGCAAGCGTCTTGGATCGACTCTCTCCAAGCGATCGGTATGGACCCCTAGCAGGTCTCATGAGAGTCCAAGCGAATGAATATCCTCTCGGTGAGGTCACTCCTCATCCGGAGATCACGATAGATCCGCATCGTTGTGCCTCACCCGTGCGACTTCCTCAATGGTCTCAAGGCGTCTAGTGGCGTGAGCAAGGCGCTCCATGTCGATCGAGATGGTATGAATGAAGGTGATGATGGATTGTAGCTCGGACTCGCGATATGTGGTACAAAACTAATCAAGCAATCAATATCCTCAAGCAACCTCATCACTCTCCTCACGGCTGTGGAGGAAAGCGACTCTGTCCTAACCCAAATGGTGCATCAATGTCCATGTCCTCGCTCAATCTCTGAGCCATCCTGGAGCTCTGTCCTAACTCCTGAATACTCTGGACAATCTCCAGACCCAGTGTATCCATATCTGCTGATGTGCTAACATATCCGGGAACACTCTCAATCGGCATAGGCTCTGGTAGTTCCTCCTCAGGATCCTCTTCCGGATCTTCTTCCGGGTCTTCCTCTGAGTAGGAATCAGTAGCTCTCCTGAGTCTCTGGTGAGGTGGTGACTCAGTGGATGATGGTGTCAGTGACTCTGAAGTAGTGGAAGGACCCATGTAGGCGCGCGGGTCATCCGAGAAGCTAGTGCGGGCATGAATGAATACCGCTCTCGATATCCGGTACTCTCACAATCATGCGGGGTTTTCGCTGCGTGTCAACAAAGGCGATGGAGTGGTGGTAAGGGTCGATGCGGATGGAGTAGGTGCAATAGCCCGGTGTGGCTGCTAGTGTGGCACGAATATGCGGATCGGTGGCCAAGTGTGCAAGGCGATGGATGGTAGGTGAGTGAGCAAGTAGGATGTCCTCACGAACATCGTGAGGGAAGGCTGGTGAAGGCATGGTCTGTGACAAGACGGTGCATATGTGTAAGTATGTGGAAAAATATACTCATGATGAATATGAAATAGTGCATTAGTAAATAGGAAATAAAACATGCAATCCTATTTAAATGAACTCTTAAGTAAAATGGCAAGTAAGGCAAGCGGCAATTGGCGGTCGTAGTATGATGTTTTTGTAAAAAGTAGTTATAGTTTAGGGTTTATATGTACCTAGTTCTCTATAACTTAGGCTCTGATACCAATCTGTAACACCCCCAAATTTGGTTTAGCGGAAGCATACGTGTTATTGGGGAGCGTTACGAAATTGGTGAATCACAACACAAGTAATAAAGAACGGAATACATACTCCGTTTAATTTCATAAAGTAGTTTTAAAACATTATCTTACAACATTGTTTAGATAAATGGGCACATCCCATAAGTTCAGTGGTCCCAATATAAAAACATCGTTTTTGTGTAAAAACACTTCTTTAGAAATTACTACGACCATTTATCCGCCTCTTGCCTTGCATCCATGATCACAACTAAGCACCTGAGAAAATATGCTAAAAAGGTCAGCTAAAAGCTGGTGAGTTCATAGGTTTAGATTAAAATAGTAAGTTTGGACCATAAGCAAAGTCATATAATCATTACAACGAATATAATGATATATGGATGAATGTCTATTACGTTAGCTCTAAGTTCATGCAACCGATACTACGACAGTTTCTGTATGCTAAAAGATATCATACAATATAGGGGCCCATAGCGAGTGTTTTGTCCCTCAACACTCGATTCCGACATGGTATACGTTTCGCCTTGGCCTAAGCATGGCCAACCGAGCGGAGGAGTCACCTCAATAGATCTATTTATAACATTCGCGTTTCCCATTGGGGAATTGATGGTTCATGAAAAGGGCATTCTCTAGGGACATAAGGGCTTAGGCTAAACCACGTAATAGTAATCATGTAATAGTTTAGGTCCATAAAAGGTTTTGCATATTTCTCACCCCAAAATGTATAAAACAGTTTATCAAGTAAAGAGGGCTATGAAAACTCACCTTAGCAAATGTGCAATCCAAATGTGGGATTTAGTGATTGTTGTGAAGCGGCACCGACACGCGACCTAGATAAGGAGGGCAATGTTTTAGTTCATCGTTTTTAAGTATTGCTTACTTAAAGTAGTTCAATTGTTTTTACAATTGCAGTAAAACTAAACGTAAGTTTGTAAAAATTGTTAAAATGGTTTTAATAGTAAGTATATGAAGTATATATACTTTTCATATTGACATTAATATGAATTTTAAAATCCAAAGTTTGATTTGATAAATAATTACAAGGTTCCACTAGTAAGTATATAAAAGTATATATACTTATTTAAGTTGACACAAATGGTATTGTCAAAATTATAATTAATTTATTTTCTAATTGTATTTAGAAAAATACTTGAGTTAAATTTGAAGACTATCAAATTTAATGGATGATAAAATAAAGTAGTGGTCTTTATTTATTTATCAAGACTTGTTCTTAATATATATAGTTATATAGTTCAAATGAGAAGTTCACTTGTCATACATTCATTTACACATTGTCGTTAAATTTTTCGTAAACATTACTAAGTGGATCATGTTTTAAAACACTTGTTGTTTATGCCAAACTTTCGTACATTTTTCGTTAAATTACAACTAGTGTACATAATTGACGTTAAGACGATACGTAACGAAGTGAAAAGAAAGGATAGACGATGAATGGTTTTCGTTATTTGTCGCTCGATAATTTGTCCCGGGTATCACTTCGTTTGACCCTTCTAAACTAACAGATGCTACATAATTGTCCATGGGCTGCGGCCCATTCTAATATTAACATGGTAATAAGTATTGGGCCTGGCCCGGTGTGGTAGTTGCAACGAGAGGGAAAAGGAAAAGAGGCTGCGGCCCACTGATGGTGTAAGGTTGGCCTGATCCAGTAGGGGAAAATGCAACAAATGGCTACTCACACCTTTGTATAGGACCATTTTCAACATTTCATTACTAAGTGTTATTTTTGTCATGTATGAACTTTTGTTTCAAGGCTTCACGTGAGCAACTCGGCTCGAGACACTTGTTTGCTCATGCTTCAATTCGTGAAGCCGAACTCTTCGACTAGTGAGTACGACCCATCACCATGGTACTACCACAATGAAGTTGTCAACTCACTTACATAGACTCAAGCACATCCATTTTGATGACTACTATGTACTTATTAAATACAAGCTAACAAGGGAAGATGATCATGCACAAGACTTGACTCGAACGAGATTTGGCTAACATCATTAACTAGAAAATGTGAGCAAAAGGGGTGACGATACCATTTGTTAGTTGAGTACTACTCAACTCGGTTCTACTCGCCAACCATTCTACCATTACGGACCTTGATAAAAATAGAAAACGAATATACTTGTCTTGAGTTTCTTGTACTAGAAGGTCATACTATATTGACACAATATTTAGACACAAGTTTTCGAGGTTGAGTGGAAAGAGTTAAGAGCATGGAAATGGGTTCCTAGTCGAAATAGACAATAACTCAACATATCTTTACCAAGTTCAATCTTATGACTAATATAAGTTCCCAGCTGTGATATCATTTACATTAGCGGTTTTACCAAAACTCAACTCTTCTAATTCCCATTGTCGACAGTAACCCAAACCGACCCAAATTTGTAAGTGACATTTTGAGTCTAAGGCAACATAGGTTGTTCATCAACATAAGGATTTTAATATCAAGTACTCTAGTTCTTAGTCATTTTATTTAGCTTTTATAAAACTTAATTTCTCTGATTTTTCTTTCATATCTCTCGACAGAAAAATCAAACACACAAACCAAAAGAAAGACCAAATTCAAGCCTCGACATGGCAACCAAGAACAAATAAAATCGACATGACCAAGTATACAACAATTTCTTAGATACAATTTCTCAAACTTAATATCATAAAAACATCATAAAACATTACAACAAGAAGGATTATTAACCTCAACTCGGAAGAGACGGGTGAAGGACGAAAGTTGCTTCGTGGGTTTCGAACCAAATGAAACTTGATTTATCTCCAATACACTCCCAATTGCAAAACCCCCCAATTCAATTTTTGAAAGCCCTAAGTTTCACAAACCCTAATTTTTGGTACAATTGATGAAGAAACTGAGTTGGGGCATTTCACATCTCTACTAGAGATAAAGAGAATATTTTGGGAGGATCTTGACTATCTTTCTCTTCTTGTGACTTGGTTTGAAGCCGAAATTAGTAACTTCTAAAACCTAGGGAATCTTGGACTTTGGCTCAAGGTAGATTGATGTTGAGATATGTTCCTCTTGGGTGGCTTTGTCTTGACTCTTCTTGGACTCATTCGAGTCATAGCCGGCGCCTCAAAGGAGTGGGTTTGAGAGACAACAAGTTACATGGTTTTGGTAAGAGAGAAGAGGAGATGATGGAAGAAGCATGTTGGGTTTTCCTCTTTGGGGAGATTCGACCTACAAGGGGCAGCCAAGAGTAGAGGTTGAAGATGAAGATTTGATATCTCCTTTCTCTGCTTTTGTGTTTTGTCGTGTGTGGGAAGAGAAGACAAAGGAGTATTATCTCAAATTTTTAATAAAAGGTTTTCATTTAAAAGTAATACAAATAAACGTGTGTGTATATGTATATTATACTTATGGTTTATTTGTGTACATGTATGTACTTGTGTTACACTTATGTATTAATTGTGTTTGAGTCTTATAGAAGTCTTTATTTAAGTGCAAGTGTGTTAAATACTTTGTGTCCTTGATATTAAATTGTGACCAAGTATCATTGTTTGATAACTTTTATAACGTAGTATCTTATAGATATGCATCGGAGATATTATTATCTTTGTAATATTTTTCATTACGGAAGTTTGTCATTTGTTTTATCAAGCCCTTATCAGAGTGTCGGTACGCGTGCAGTGTCGGTCACTAGGGAAAATGAGATAACCTCTTGTCTTACAATTTAATCATAAGACAAAATGAAATGAAATATCCATAAAATGATATGAATGCAAAAGTGATGCAATGGTCTACTGTATGCGGGTTAACTACTCAAATGATCAGGCAAAGCTTATGCATGCTTAATGACTTATGCTTAGTAATAATAAATTACTAATTATTAGTTAAATTTTAGTGAAAATTTATCGCGTGTCATAGATATCTTCTTTTAAATTAAACATCTAAGATGAGTCTTTATGGTCATCAAACCCACCACTTGTACATCAACGCCATATCACCATTCAGTACGTCACCAAACTCTTCTCCTTTTACCTTCTATGTTCACCACCTAATCCACTACCAAACCAAACATATAAAAATACTCTACTTTATACAAACATATCCCGCAATACCACACACACTCACAAACTAAAAAAAAAAAAAAAAAAATCCCCACTTTTTTGGATTGCGTTTGGTGGTACAAACCACCGTGAGGATCAATGCACCTTTGAGACTTGTGTTATAGATACTTTGAGGTTATACCAACTAGTATGCGGAATCTACTACTTAGAACTTTAGAAGACAAATGTTATTGATGTATATGGATGAGTAAAATAGTGAACAATGATTTAACAAAACGCTTCAATATTATTGATAATAATACGAGTGATCCTAACTTATCACTAGGGTTTACAACCTTGAAGCTTAGCCAAAAGATACGTCCTGAAAAACTAATCCTAGGACCTCCTTTTATAGCTTAAGGAGTCCTTTACAAGATAACTATACAATATTCGTATCAATCTAAACGTATAAGATATACATGTAAGCTATTCTATAATTACAATATGCGTACATATCACTTTAACAATACAAACTATATGTACTAGCAGTTAAGACTGAGCAATCCCGATCGAAACCGAATAGTCCCGACTAACCGACCGAACCGAATTCAGTCCGAAACCGACCGAATAATTTCGGGTCGGGACTCGGTTGTAAATTTTTAAGTTTCCGGTATCGGGTCTGGCCGGGACGGAAAACACACTTCAGCCCGATTGTCCCCGTTTGTCCGAGTATCAATTAGACCATGGGTTGTCTTCTGTTTTGAGAGTGTAAAAAAATTGATATATACGGAAAAGAAGAAGGTCTAAAACTCTTACCATTGTTGCCGGAAAATAAAGTAGCCTGGAAAATGGTCAGTTGGGTAGAGGAAACAGGAAAGTTAAAGGTTGAAAGAATGCAAGACAAAAATGGGGTAAAATAGAGGATGAGTCAACAGTTTTCAATGCTAAAATAGTGTTCAACTATTTAGTGATAGTTATCTATATTTTTGTTGGCACCTCTTTTCATAGTCTCAGTAGATATATATTTATATTTTTGGTTTTATATGATTTATATTTTTATTTAAATGAATAAAAATTAGTTTTTAAAAAAATGTAAAAAAATAAAGTAGTGGGTGGGTGGTTTAGGATAAAAAGAGCGCCTCTTTCTTTCTTTGTTTCAGTCTTTCACTCTTTCATTCTTTCTTTTGGTTATACGAAGCAAAAAAAAAACACCACACCAAATTAATCAAGATCAACCAGTATGAATCAAGATCAACCTCATCTTACAAAAACTACATATGAATCAATCTCATCTTCTGTACCCACATATGAATCATTCTCATCTTCTGTACCTACTTTGGATCTGCTACAAAACAGCCTTCAAATTGTATCAAGCAGGCTTGGATCCGGGCTTCATTTTTTGGATATGCAGATTGGATTCGGGCTGGGCTAGTTATACCCCGAAACCGACCGACTGGGCCCGAGTAAACCGAACCGACCCGACTACTATTCGGGCCGGGACTCGGTATTATTTTTTTGCTTATTCGGTTTCGGGATTATACGGGACGGGTCGGGATCCGGCCCGATGCTCAGCCCTACTAGCAGTACTAAGTGAGTTAGCACTGCTAGTGTAGTCTTCACTAGTTCAGTCTGTATGATTGGCAGTACTAAGAGCAGTTAGTATTGCTACGTTTAATTTTCAACAATCCTCCCTAAACTTATGATTTCTCTACAAATCACTAAGTTTCTTCAATTAAACTTCAAATCTTCTGATGAAAGGGGATTCTTCCAAATATACTACTTCTTCTGTGCTATCTCCTGAATCTTTTCTAATAGCTTGTAGACTATAGGAGATATTTTGTTTTCAAAAGTAGATAGTTTAGAGTCAAGCATCTGAATGGCAAAAATAGTAGAAAGTGGGTAGTCTTTGTCAAAAAGCATGTAAATCCAACTTTCACTGAGTTCCACAACATGTACTCCACAATACTGAAATAGCTTCCAGCTTTTTACCATATAATCTGTAACAACGCGCATTTTGGGTTACTTTTCATATTTTTGAAAATTACTATTCACATTTACTATTCACTTTCACTATTCATCCCGTAAAATTTTAATCCACATTCTCGTAAGATAAATTATTTTAGTAATAACACGAGAGTTCGACCATCGTTAGATCATTTTCGCAAAAGTTATTAAGTAAACATCGTTTTAAAGTTTCGTTTTAGACGGTCTACCGTTTAAACATCACGCATAACGAAAATCAACTCGACAATTTTCCTCGCATCGATAAATTTTTAGATCACTCATGATTAATTTGAGAATTTTAAGATTTATTATTTTTAATATTACCAAATAAGCCCAATGAGAACAAAACTAAACTTACGCTTTAAACAATTCTACTTACACCTGTGCTTAACGATTCTCACCCTTTGTGTTTCTAATATGTTTTGACACTTTTACATTTTTGGAAAAGTCAAACATATTTCCCTCCTCCTTTGACCATAAAGAAATTAACCTTGTACGTTCTACGTTTTTGCTTAAATCGCGTAACTTTTAAACTTCACAAATAACTGTTAAGTTATCTCGCATTTGACGAAAACCAAAGTTTGACATCTCATATCACTTTTAGACTAATTTTAGTCTACTCAAAATAAATTCACGGTCGTTTCCCTGAAATTTCGTTCTTTTCGGATAAACCGCGAATTACGCGTTTTGACCCAGATTTCACTTTTAGCGTTTTGCACCCAATGAGACTTATCACCTATTTTATATTTTTAAATGGAGTATAATGATGAGTTTAATCATTCCTATAAGTTTCGTATTTTTACGATACCGGTTTTACGCTTTTATGGCTTGATTTAGCGCTTAACGGAACCAAAACTCACTCCGTAATCAAGATAATACCAAAACTAACCACATAAGTCATCCTACCTTATCATGAACGAAATTTGGGAGGGAGTCATCACCTTGGTGTCAAAATCCTAAGCATGCTACCTTTAGATCATTTACATGTGTAATTTAACCATGGTTAGTTTTAACCCAATATATAGTTAACCTAAATCTCTAGCCTATAAATACCAAGCTAAATCACTTCATTTCTCTTGCACCACCCTTCTTAACATCTAAAGTCCTAAACCTAAAGGCATTTCTTATAGATCTTGTAAGAACATTCATGTGTTCTTGAAGAAAACTAGCGTTTGATCTTCGTTCTTGGAAGTTTTCAAGAAAGAGTCGTTATAATCTTCAAATAACTTCAAGTCTCCAAAAGACGTTGTTATAATCTTCTATTATACTTTGAGCTTTCAAGAAGGCGTTGTTATAATCTTCTAATAGCCGTGGGTTTCAAGATTGCAAATTCTCGTCAAGCTCTGCTAATATTTTATTTTTCCATAATACTCAAAGATTCTATATTAAGGTAAGTCTTTATAAGACTCAAACTTATTTAAATACTTATAAACTTGTTAGTTTATTTATTGAATTTATAAACCTTAATATATAATATAATCAAGTAATCAAAATACATGTTTTACGTATTGAGCACTACAACACTAGGGAACTTCATGTGAGGGGTTCATTTGAGGAAAATGTTTCGACGAGTTCTTGGATTTACGATTTAAAGTGTCCTAGCTCCTCGAGCGTTCTTGCATGACCTCTCGAATTATGATGGCCCGAACGGTAGTACGAGATATACAAACTAAAACCATTTCTATAAACAAACATACAAATACTACATCATGATGACATATATAGGATGGTTTATGTTTTCCTAAACATTATTCCAAACCTAAGTCGCAACATTCTATTTTAGGTTGCTCGTAGAAGTTCACACGGCACATCCATCATCCTCATTATACATTTGATATCATTTACTCTAAGGTGAGTCATAGCCCTACTCTTTAATACTTGTTTTACAAACTCTTTGGGGAGATACATGCTCAACTATTTTCATTTACTTTTATAATTACTCTAAACTTTTACCGACACGTGAGTTCCTAGCCCACTTTCTATTACTTAATTGTTTTACAAACCCTTGGGGAGATACATGCTTTATTTTAAATCGAACACATTGCTTTCAAACTGTATGCTTATCTCGAATGTATTATTTGCACTAAGTACCACTATTGCCAAATCCTAAGTCCCTACTATCATGAACCATTAATCACTTGCAAGTGAACGCGAATATTGTGGATAGGCCTATTGGGATTGATTTAATCCCGTTTGTGTTGACCGGTAGGCAAACAAACGCACTATATTTGAAGATCTATAGGTTAATTGGCAAATTACCTATTAGGGCAACGGTTACTATTATATATCATCGTTAACGTTTTTCGTATCATGAGCTTAGTGCAATAATAACTCTTTTGGTTGTCAAACCATTGGTGTGAATTTATAACTCACACTACAAACATTATGGGTGTATAAAACGTAACCCACACAAACCTTATGTGTTCAACTGATTTCTAAACTCTATGAATTTCACTCAACCTTTGTGTTGACAGCTTTTAAGCATGTATTTGGTCCATAATGTCGGAAGTCGCGGAAGAGCAAGGATACTGAAGAAGGCTATAAATTTTATTACTATTCGAAAACCCATTTAATGTATTTTGTAAACTTGGAACCATTTGGAACCTCATTTTTGTAAACTCTGATATTTATATAAATCGAATGATAAATCTTTTAAAACGACTCCATTAGAGTACGTTTTCTATTGTTATGACTGTTGTGCCATGAAGTAACACCCAGTTTGAATTCCGCTGCGTATCACGAAATTAGGGGTGTTACATAATCATCCCACCAATAATCATTTGAATCTGGCTCAAACATACATTTTAGAGCATGCCAGATAGCCAAGTTAAGTGTTCCTGTGGGTCTTGTAGAGCCATATCTGAATTTCACAATCTTTCATAGTGCTTCCAAGTCTTGTCTATCAACAAAATACAGCAAGTAGGCAAATGATGGGTATTTGCCTTTGAATCCATTTGACCTAGTTAACTCTATGTAGTTCTTGAATCCATCAGACACTATCTACGAATCAATGATGGGAAATTTTACAGTTAGAGGAGCTACATCAACTGCATCCTCTTGAATTACCAGTTGATCCAGTCTCCGTTCATCATCACTAATCTTCTGTTTCTTTGCAGCTTGATTCCATAGATGAGGCAACCCTTTTTGCTCCTGTAAATTTTTCTTCTTCATTTATTGGAACAAAACTTTGAATTTTCCTGTAGGCATTTAAGTGCAACCTCTCTATCTCAGCACTGGACTTTCCTTTAATTGGTGTGCTTTCCAGTTATCCTGATGCTTGAGAAATTCCTTCATCTGATAAGTGATCTGAGCTTTTGTTGGAGGCTTAAGTCTTCTTTCTCTCTTTGACCTTTCCTGATGATCTCAATTAGATCATTCACAACAGCTCCTCTTTCTTCTTCAGGGATTTCTTCCCTTTGTAGATCATACATCTACTTTGCTATTTCCGCATCTGAAGCCTCTCTTTCTCTACTTATCCTTTGCTCTTCCATAAACCCAGTAACTTCCTCTTCTTGAGCCTTTTGGCAAGTTCAGCATCAAAATCCACCTGTGTAAGAACCTTTTTCTTTACCATCTCAGGTTCTTCAGACTCTTCTTCTATTCCTTTTTCTTTTTCCATTGCAGCAGTACCAACTTTAGTAGAAGCAGTATCAACTGGTTGATGACTACTGGTAGCATTATCATCACCAAAACCTTGAGTATCTTCATCTGGATTTTCTTCAAAGTCCAATTGCCTCCCTTGAGTTTTAGCCCCTTTTTGGGAGAATCTCCCAAAGGATCATCATCTTCATCAGAACTTGGAGTGTCTGCTGCAGAATCCTTGTCCTTTGCTTTGAGAGCCTTGACCTTTGCCTCCAATGTCTTCACCTTTACAACCTGTTTGATGTATACTTTAGCATATAACTGTTTTGTACTGGATATGTCTTGCTTTAAAGATTCCACCTTCATGGTTAGCCTGGTAAATAAGTCTATCAATTTATTAAGTTTATCACTGCCTTTAGCACCACCAGATGTATTACCTTCGGGATTGATGCATCATGAGGCATAAACCTAGTCTCGTCCTAGGTGGACTATTAACTGAGCCACCCAATTGTTCCATTTGGCTTGGGATTTCATCACCGTGTCAAGTCTTGGAGGACTTTGCACATTAGATGTTGCAAGGGTTGAGGACTTAGCAATGATGGCACTGTCCTGCCCAGCTACTAAGCTTGAGACAGTAGTACCAACCTCTTCCCTTCTGCCAATGCCAATCTCATCTGCTACAGGAATATTAGTAGGACCACTAGGCTGAGAGACCTCAGTAACCTGTCTGTTCTTTCTCCTATAGGTGTGGATGACGGGGTGTATGGTCAATAGATGGAACCATAATGGGTGTGTGTTGGGGTTCAGTTGGGTTTATTGACCCTTCACCCTGTACCTGTGAAATTTGTGCTATCATATCAGGAAAAAGAGGCACAATGACCACATTAAATTATTTGTTTCCCATTGCCATATTTGTAAAAACTTTTTGTTGTAGGCAAGGGGTGGGAAAAATATGTTTGTGAGATGACAGTTGACTTTGTTTAGCTCTTAAAATAGTTTGGATGAACCTTGGGTACATCAAAAACTTAGAAGGAGAATCCACATTCTTCACCATGTTATCAAATATAAATTTTGAGAACTTGAAAACTCTATTAGTAGCCAGACACACAAGAGCAATAGCAATATTACTACTGAACTGCTCCCATGATGTCTTTTTAGGGCTAAGACAGTGAAGAAGAGTGTTGATTAGAAATCTCCATTGGGGAGAGAAACATCCTTTGTGGAAAACTAGAAGGGGGGGGGTTGAATAGTTTTACCAATTAAAACTTCGTTTTAAAACATTTAGATTAACTTATGTCAATCTCTTTGGTTGTTTATGTTGGACGTAGATAGATAGATATATGAATGTGCAATGAAAGATAAAGAGTAAGAAGCACATAACCACGACACAAGTATTTATAGTGGTTCGGCTACAAGGACACCTTCCTTGCCCTACTCCATTCCCCGAGTCACTTACTCGAGATTTCGTAAACACTACACGACACCAATCTCCTTATGGCGGAAAAGCCTTCACAACGTCGCCTACTCTTTTTCAGGTACTAGGCTAACCACCGGGTTCTTTCACACCAAGGTGAACCACACCTATCACAACGTCGCCTACCCTTTATCAGGTACTAGGCTAAGTACCTAGTTCCATTACTATGGAGGAACTACTACCCAACACAACACAACACCTAATTCCAAGGAGATCCACTCCTTATTACAACACCATCAAGGATATCACCATCCTTGGAAATAAACTAATAAAACATGTATAATGATGCACCTCATCGATTATACGACCTTGGCATTCTTCACTAATGCCACTTGATTTGATTCTTAAGCATTCTTCACCAATGCCTTTGACACAACGCTTGGCACCTTTCACTAATGCCTTCGTCTTGACACCTTTAGCATTCTTCACTAATGCTTTTGACACGGACGTTAAACACCTTTCACTAATGCTTTCGTCTTGACTCTTTCGGCATCCTTCACTAATGCCTTCAACACAACATCTCTACGTAGGAAGAAAGAACTATCAACAAGAAAACCTCAGTTGTCTTGATGATGACGAAGCATGGCAACTCATGGACTTGAGCTTGCTCGACTTCAAGAAGTGGTGATCTCGCCTTTAAGAGGAACCTAGAGAATCACACAAAAACAAAAGACAAACTACATAGAAAGATCCCTTAGGATCAGTGGTTAGAGAGGTACAATACTTGAGGAAAGTATGTGTGAGAGTGGCAAACCAAAAGGAAGAAATAGCTCACTATTTATAGAGGAGAAAGCTTACTGTTCCCCGGATCCCATGGATCCCTCCCATAAGGGATCCGTCTAGTGTAATCCTAGGGATCCGTGGGACGCTCCTCTTTACCTATGGGTATTTTGGTTATGGGTCATGGGTCATGGGTCATGGGTTATGGGTTGATCCATGGGTTACTTATTAGATACAATGTATCTTATGAGTTCAATGTACCAAGTCAAGTGGTTTGGATAATACCATGGGTTATGGGTCAATACCATTTGTTAGTTTTTACCCATTTTAGTATATACTAGTTAAGTATATATTTGCCCAATATGTAAACACTAATTGTTGTACATATGTATTACTAAATCATAAAATTACTTATACTTGTTTTAGTATTTTATGTGAAAACGTAAATGTGTTAGAAAACTATTGGCTCAAACAGTTTACGTATTTTATTTGTTTCGTTAAAATGATTTTACGTTTGTTATCGACAAAATATTAGAAGATCGTAAAATATAAATAAACTTTTTTACGGCTTATTTGTATTAACAATCTCCCTTTTGTTGATGACAAAACATAAAAATATTTTAAGGAAAACTAAAATTTGTAAAAGTTCGAATTGAGTTTTACTTTTCTCCCTCTTTTGTCGAAACAAAAAGAGCCGAAAAGAACCTAACGCAAAGTTTTAAGAAAACATGTAAAATAAAAATGTAAAGAGTGCAAGTGACGGGAATGGTTCTCGTCTTAACTCCCCCTTGACGAGTCCATCCCTTTGTGAAGGCGTCAAGTACATAAAAATAAGTAAGCAAATGTATTGCAAATGGTTCGTCCTTGTGACGAAAATGCTCCCCCTTGAAGATTGCAACGTTGCAATGGGGTGTCATGAAGTATAATCCAAATAAGGATTATGTTGCAAATGGTTTTGCAATATGGTTTGACACAAAGCTCCCCCTAGCTTTATGGTGTCAAAATCTTCATGTGTATTTTGAAAATCTACAAAATAAAGGTTATAAAACAAGAGTATAGTGCATAATTTCCTGCAAATAAGACTCAAGTTAGTAGTAAATTGTTCTTTCGTACCACGGATCCCACGGTTCCCTTTGTGGAGGGATCCGTCTAGGCATTTTGAGGATCCGTGCATGTCGGTGACAAAGTTATTCAACAGAGGTAATATATCAAGCAATGCTAAATATAAGATCAAGATATGTATACAAACAACACACATATACTCAGAGAAATATGGCAAACAAGTTTTTTTTTCAATAAAACAACGAGATAATCAACAAACCTCTAAAACTAAGAGAATGATTTAGCAATACATTTTCTACTAATAAGTTACTAAAGCCTTGAATGCAACAAAGTGCTAGAGTCTAAGGATGAGTAGACTTGTTGATTTGGTCTAATCTTTCAAGAAGATGATTAAACATGAAATGTAACTCATTTCGTACTTCTTGAACAAGTCCTTGGGTGATTAGACAATTTGGGCAACTATTTCCTTGATTGGGAACCGGAGGAAAATGGATGTTTTGAGGAGGCTCTACAAATGATTGTGGGGTTTCATTTTGAGGTGTGGGATGAGGTTCTACTAAAGGTGGGGGTGGTGGTAGTGGAAATTCCTCTAACTGTTAGGGTTTGAGAATTTTGCGATTTTGATAACTTATACGTAAAGAGAAAATCTTTAAGAGTAGGAAAGTAGATAAGTATCAAATATATTAACCCTATAAGTATGGTAAGGGAGCGAAAATTACTCAACGACTAATTTTGTAAAACGGTTAAAACTCAACAGTGCCAACGGCTATATAGCAAGACCAAGTTTTATACTAGCAGTACAAACTTGGCCTGGCAGTACTAACTTTTTGAGCAAAATTTTGACTTAGCAGTATGAACTTAAGAAACATTTGAAATAATAATGTCCATACTTTTTGAAGATAGTACTGCGATATTCAACAAAAAATATAGTTTTTAGCAAACTACCAGCTATCAACGGATTTTATGTGTCTTTACCAAGAGCCGTTTACTCTGGACTAGCCAACTCTTTACTATGAATCATGGTGTGTTGATAACCATATAGTTTTGGCAAACTATCAGCCATGAATGGATTTGATTAGTCTTTACCAAAAACCGTTTGCTCTGGACTAGTCAGTTCTTGATGTGTGTAAGACATGGTGAACTGATTACCATTTGTCGTGTGATACAAGTCACACAATGTAAGTCCACAACTCAATGCACTCATGATCTTTTCACAACCTGTCAATGTTAATCTAAATCCAAGAAAACACAAAGCAAGGTGTTTCTCATAACATTACAAAGTATGACTAACATGACAAACTACAACACACAAATTTGCACTAGTAGTACAAATTATACAAAGCATTACTATATGAAACAACTAGCAGTACTAAATCTTTCTAGTTACAAAAACACTAAGAAATTAAAACATTTAAGGGTTAAGCATTCCAATACCTGTACCAAGTACTGAAACCTCTCCACATCAAAAGCTTTAGTTAATAAATCAACAAAGTTGTGTTCAGTATCAACCTTAACAACTTGTATTAACTTTTCTCACTCTAATCCCTTATAAAATGATGTATGATTTCTATGTGTTTTGTTTTAGAATGATGAACTGGATTTTTAATAATACAAATGGTACTGCTATTGTCAATATAAATAATAGTACTCATGAAATTATACCCATAGTCAAGCAGTTGGCTCTAAGTCCAAAGTACTTTACTGCAACAGCTAGCAGCAGTCACATATTTTGCTTCAGTTGTAGAGGTGGCCACTATGTTCTGTTTCTTACATTGCCAAGAAACCAATCTTCTTCCTAAGAACTGACAACCTCCTATTTTTTTTATTTTCTATCCAAACTGGCACCAGCATAATCACTGTCTGAATATGCTACAAGATCAAAATGGGACTCTCTAGGATACCATAGGCCCAGCTTAGGATGGCCTTTAAGGTACCTAAAGATCCTCTTCACAGCTGTAAGGTAAGAGACCTTGGGAGTAACCTGAAACCTTGCACATACACACACTGCAAATATAATATCTGGCCTGAAGGATGTTAGGTACATGGGGGACCCAATCATGGATATGTAGGTGTGAATATCAACATCTTCTCCAGACTCATCTTTCACCAATGGTTTCTCAGTGTCAAAAGGTGTGTTGGCTACTCTGGCATTTGTAAATTGAAATTTCCTCAAAATGTTAGCCACATATTTATCTTGACTGATAAGTATACCATCTGGTCTCTACTTCACTTGTAGCCCCAAGAAGAAAGTGAGTTCACCCATGGAACTCATCTGAAATTTGTCATCATATAGGGGTAGAACTCGGTGTAACCTTATGAAAACCTAACGGATTTTGTCCCCTAGCTTATATTCCTCAAACAGTATGTATTATTGAGGATGACTAACATACTAGTATTATCTAAGACGGTGTTTATTTATTACTCACTGAACATATATCTTATGTGTGTTATATTGTGTTAATTGTACATCATTTTTTAAAGATTGATACATATGACATCACATGCTATATAAGGTGCTAAATATGGGTAATCTACAATGATTCACGGAATGGTAGTTGTAATGTTGTATCATGAACTTCTCTCGTTTATACGCAAATCGATTTAGAGAATTAAAAGGCTACAAAAAAATTTGATAACTTAAACGTTCTTTATTTATTTCTTTCTTTAAATCTGGTATTTATTTAAATTGGGTACATATAATTTCCAAAATACAAAAAGATAGACTTCCTTTTAATGAATATCCCTTTTTATAGGACCAATTAAATAAAATCTCTTGCGATACATAGACTTCTACCTATATTCAGTGTCGTATATATTCTTATTCATTAGGGTAAAATACATTATTAAAAAAGTTATCATCATTATACATCCAAGAGACATGGCTGAATTAGCTTCAGATACTATCTTTAATATCCTGTCAAGACTTCCTGTCAAATCTTTGGCTTGTTTTCGGTGTGTATCTAAACGTTGGTGTGCGTACATTGACGATTATTACCTTGGTATTATTCATGATGAACGAGCTGTAGAGGAACTGGCACCTATCTTGTATGATGTAAACGTATCATGCATTGTAGGTTTCAATATCATTATATCTGAAGAAGGTAATACCACCTTGGAGGCGAAGAGTATGTCTTTGGAGTCTGAGTTGTCTAAATCGTGCTCCAGGTATCGTGAATACCTTGCTGGAGGGTCCACGAATCGTGGATACTTGGTTGGAGGTTCTTGCAATGGGCTGCTCTATTTATCACTAGATGACATTACCCATGTCACCTCTTTAGCTGTGATTCATCCTCTTAGGAAAGAATTTTACAAGTTGCCACCCATGCAGCGGCTGTTGGGTGGACTATACTACCTGACTGAAGAGTCACGTGGGCTTGGTTTTGATGTTTCTACTAACACTTTCAAGATGGTGTGCGTTTTGGTGAGAAGAGAATTTTCAAAGAGTGAGACTATTAGTAAGGATTTATGTACCATGGTACATGTCTTGGGCATGAATAGTTCTTGGCGAGAGATACCCCAAGTCCCTCCTTATCCTATTTATGGTGATGGAATATTTGCTCATGGATGTTTGTATTGGTTAGCTCCCAATTATGAATCAAAATCTCGAGGAGAACTTATATGCTTTGACGTGAGGAATGAAGAATTCACGACGATTTGTCCTCCCGAGAAAATATGTGGTTATTCAGTAACCTATCAGTTGGTTGATCTACATGGTGAAATTGGATATGCATATTTTCACAAAAACAACAATATCTTTGAAGTGTGGATCTTGAAGCAAAAACAATGGGCAAAGCATTGTCAGTTCAATATAAAACCACCACTTACTGGCTACATGAAGGTTTTGGGTCGTTGGAACAAAGACGGGACTTATTAATAAAGACATACAGCATAGGGAACAATTTGTTAGTGTATTGCCTGAAAAGCGGACTGTTGGAGGAAGTCAATATCGTGGGTATGAAATATGAACTACTCGACACTTATACATATATGTATCCTGCAAGTAGCATGTTCTCAATTCGCGGTATAGATCAACAAAACTGTTCATTTGATTAAAACTGATTTGAAGCAGCTTGATGAGCGTTTCCGGATGTTGAATTGCACTCTAGAAGCAAGTTGCATACGGAGTATTAGTGATTTTTAACTAGTTGAGTGATTGAGATTAAGAGGGGTATGAGTTAATATGAACATGTTTTATCAAGTTACGTATAATTTTGTTACTGTTTTTTGTTGCTTGTGGAGCGTTCTTTTATTGTTTGTTTGTTAATTTACTGTTACAAGCTTTATGTTTATTGTTGATAACGACTTACTAAATGGGCGAATTGATTTGCTTCCTTATCATGACTTGTGTTTACTAGATCGGCTAAAGTTATACAGTATATCCCAGTGTATACTACATTTTACCCCAAGACAAAACGAAAGGTCAAGAAAGATTACATGAACAATCTCGCCCCTGAACCGGTCAGCCCTCAGGTGTTGAAATCGTATTAGTTTTGTGTGTTGTTGATCTTGTTACCATTATTAGTAAAAACAGAAGCTGTTAGACAATATTTAGATGGTTATACTTTATGGTGACGTACTCTTTATGAAAGTTTACAGTATTTGTTATTGTGTTTGCAGAAAGCATAATTTATAGGCTATTTTATTGTTGTGATTACTACTCACATGTACATGGGCGAACATACCCTTCGAGTCTATCTTTACTGTAAAAACTAATTTTTTACTTTAAAAAAATAAAATAAATAAATAAATAAAAACTGAAGTACATACCTTTTACCGTCTTAAGAAAAAGTGCACCTTTGACAGATTTCTAGGTCCGCAACGATGGTTACTCATACATCAATACAACCAACTAATTAAGAAGCTAAAACTGAAAAAAAAAATTAAAAAAATAAATAAAAAAATAAACTGAAGAGTGAAGCCGAGTTGATTCCGCATAAAGATCCATCCCTACTCGCTAATAAAACCTTGAAGCTCGAAAATTGACTTGAGCTTAAGCGAGAGTATTTTTTCAAGCTTGAGCCGGTTGGATTATATACAACACAAGCTAGCCCGTAAAGGCTCATCGACGTAATTGATATTCTAGGTTGACTCAAAACCCTTCTCAAGTAGTTTGAGCTCAGCTCTAGTATAATCGAGATGATATCATACATTTTCTTTTTTAGCGACAAAACTTTACAACTTACATTATTTAAGTCACAAATATTATCTCTCGTATGTCCATAGTAAAACATGAACTCATAACTTTTAGGTTGATGAATCACTTGGTTATCAAATAATTTTCTACTTGACATCGAGTGACTTACAAGCTGTCTCAACTTAATTGCACCAACTTCGCCGAATTCACACAAACCAAAACTGAACCACTAATCCAGTTTCAGTAGGAGTGTTTATCCTTTCGGTTATTGGGTTGTTCGGTTTATTCGTTCGATTACTTCGGTTAATTTTTTTCCTGCTAAAACCGAAAACCGATTCAAATTTGATTAAACCGAACCGAATAACCAAAAATACTTAATTTTAATTATTTATTTATAAAGATTTTAGCAAAAAAAAAAAAATCAAGCTTAAAAAATGTAATATTTATACTATGAAAGAGTTTTAATAGTCATTTATGTATATAAATATATAAAAAAAAAAATTTATATTTACATAAATTCGGTTTTCGATTTAGATTGCTATAGCCATATCTAAATCGAAATTCAAATATTTAATTCGATTCGATTTAGTTTTGACAAATTTGACTCAAGTACAAATTCAATTTAGTTTTCTTTATTCGATTCAATTTCAGTTTTCGGTTCTTGTACGTATTACTCGAATTCTGAACACCTCTAACTTTTAGTTTGTTATCCGAATCATCGGCCAAACGAACTTATTGGACCGATAAAAAACTACGACACACCAAACTTGAGCTTTTTACTAACTAATTGCATTTAAAAAATATAATGACCATAGTATGGCATGTTCAAAATTATTATCTAATGTATGGCATTACTTACTAAATTAAACTAGCCGGGTACCCGTGCGTTGCGGCGAATGATACCCGATAACCATATAACCAACAATAGCATACAATTGAAGTATCACACATTATAGTAGTACATGCGTAATGTATCAAAACTAAAAAGAGAGAAAGCAACAATTGTGGTGTTTTATTACATGGTAATAGTGATAGACATCGTAATTGATGTTAATATAAAGACAAAAACAACGTCAATTTTGAGTATTACAAAATGTCGTGGTTAATTTTACCACCTCAAGTCAACCTATTTTATTTCACCACGTTAACAAAATATACACAATCACTTTCTAAAATGAATTTATCATCTTTTCATGGTCCTTTTTATGATAAAACCAATAACTTATAACTTAATATGAATTTAATTGTGTAACCGAAATTTAATAATGTATATTTACTTAATTATATTTAAAAATTTTCGGTTACAATCATTTATTTTATTAAGTACGTAAATAAAGAACATGTCGGTTACTAATATTAGTATTTAATCAAAAATTCATTATAGGCAAATGTGTTTGCCGAATTTTTAAACTTTTATATTTAAAGAGTAGTATAGATAAGTTCATCAAGATTTAAAAAAACCATTACTTGCATCAATGTAAAATATTAGAAAAAGCTTTTGACGTTGAAGCCTCCAACCAGAGACCAAACCATATATCGTTGCCTATGTTCATTCTTTAGTGATTCAAAAGATAACCAACCTCAAACCAAGTCATTGGCCTTATTAAAAATTAATAAAAAGAAGAAAAAAGATAACCAATAAACTCTTTAACTCCCAAATACACAATAAGCAAAACCCAATTTCGAAGAGAATCATTAAGTGCCTCAAAACATAATATATAGTCGATTAGCAAGAACGCATTCAACATATCAAAATCGCGCAAACACACTACTAATACTCTAAACCAACTAAAACATGCCAAAATAACCACAAAAGCGATGCAACTGAAACCATAAAGCAACATCAAGACACTCAGACTTTTACAAAAATAGACTTCTAGGATTCAAAAACTGAGATTGCAAAGCATAGAAATCTCACATCCACAAATAAAATACCTCAAGAAATACCTCAAAATACCTTAAGTAATATTAGTATATCAGCTCGATCTCACAAGATCCGGCTGGACTTTATCAGATCTACAAACACACACTTGAAACCACAACAAATTTCAGGCACAACACATCCAAACATACACGAAACATTAAAAGATCAACCATACTCGAAACCATAAAAAGTCTCAACCGTTACAAATCTGTACATACTCGAAACCACCACCAAATCTCAGCAACACCAACAACATGGCCGACATCACACACCTTTGCTCGCCATCGTCACACACCATAAATGGCAGCATCAAAGGGACCTGTGGCATGTGCACGGCCGGAAGTGATGAGAGAGAAGGAAAATAGTTTTGATTATGTGTGAATGAAATATTACAATGTGTAGGCTTATATTTGGACTTGGGCTGGGTGGAGTAAAGATAGTGATTATGGCATTAATGGACTGTTACAAATAAATGGATTGTGACAATACATTGAATTTTCATTAATGTAACCTCTATTTTATGTGTATGTATTGATATTGATTTAATAACAAATTTATTATAATTTATTTCAATTATAAGTAATGTTGAATCTGAATTTTTAAGCCTTTTCATTAATAGCATGTCCCAAATGTATTATAAAGTAGTATAGATAACATAGTGTATTTTTTACATCCTTTAATAAATACAAATTACAAATTGTAAACAAAGAAAAAAAAAGCCCTACTAATCCACATTGAGTATCTTGTTCATCATATAGTCATTCATCTGAAAAATCCCATACCAATCCACATTAAGCAGCTTGTTCATCATATGCAGAGAGTCATTCATCTGAAAAATCTCTTAAATGTATATTTGTGTATATATTGATTTTACTTGGGTTATTATTGATATCTTGTTTCATAAATTCTTTAATAATTGTGTTTGTATTACAGTGATCACATATCTTACTTATTAACCTCCACTGTACGATTAAGTTTTGCTCCATGATGATCTCAATTTTTAGTTAAGAAACAAATTAACAAATTATTTAATGTAGCCTTGTATTATTACATTTCCAATTTTTGTCCTCACTTAGTCGTAGTGTTCATGCGTATTTACTTGATATGTTAGGTTTATGACTTTAATATAATTGCGGCAATAGTTGTTTATTAGTTGACATTTACGTTTATTTATAGGTAGCTAGAAAAAAAATAGCCATGTAACTTCCATTTTGGATATGATTCGTAATGACTAATGATAAATTCGACATATTGTCACAAAATGTTGTTGTGAACAATGAAATGAATAACAAATTGGTTAATGTGAATGAAGTTCATGTTGTGGAATAACCGTGATAATATCCCACTGACTAGGTAAAGGGTGTGAATGTTTCAACACCACAACTATACCCCAAACTAGCTTATTGAAAATTATACACTATGAAAGGAACCAAGAATGAAACACCAAACTTTCTTATATATTTCTTATAGAAACATATACTACTTCTACTACAACAAAGAAAGGAAGAGAACACTACCAGATTGCTTGTATGTGTGTTTTGGTGTGAAAAACTCAATGGAAAAGCCTTCTATTTATAGGCTTCAAAACCATTCAACTTGCTTGCAACTTGGATCCAACTTGATGAGATTCTTAGATTGCATAATCTTTGTAAATCTTTGATAAGATTCTATATCTTTCTAAAGATTTCATATCTTTATCAAGTTGCATTTCTTGCATAGTATGGCAATCCCTGCTAAAGATCGTCTTCTTTGTCTTTGGACACCATAGACGATAGCCTTTGATTCCAAAGGTAATCCCCATGAATAATGCTTTCTTTGCTCTAGGATCCAACTTTGATCCCTTCACATGATAATATGCAGCGGAACCAAACACATGCAAGGAATCATAATCTGTAGCAGGTTTTCCATAGCATTTCTCAAATGGTGTTTTCCCATCAATAGCAGTAGATGGCAAACGATTAACGAGGTGACACGCATACGTCACATCTTCAGCCCAAAATTCTTTACCCAACCCAGCATTGGATAACATACACCGAACTTTCTCCAGCAAAGTTCGGTTCATGCGTTTTGCCACCCCGTTCTGTTGTGATGTATGCCTGACATTGAAGTGTCTGACAATGCCTTCGTCTTCACAAAATTTTGTGAACTAATCATTTTTATACTCTCCGCCGTTATTGTTCGGAGATGTTTGATCTTTCTGCACGTCTGAGTTTCCATCATCTTTTTCCACTTGATGAACACTCCTAGCACTTCATCCTTTGGCTTCAACAAGTACACCCAAACTCTTCGAGAAAAGTCATCAAAAAAGGTCACATAGTAGTGTCTCCCTCCTAAAGAGCTTGTCTTTCAGGGACCCCATACATCAGAGTGGACATAATCCATGATACCTTGTGTCTTGTGGATAGTTGTCCCAAATTTCACCCTTGTTGTCTTCCCGTTGATGCAATGCTCACAGACAACTTACAGAGATCCAACTTACAGGAACTCACTTCTTTCAATAATCCTTGCTTTATGAGCAAATTCAAGGATTTTTCTCCTGCATGTCCTAAGCGCATATGCCATAGCTGTTGGAAATGTATATATTGATAAATACGTGAATGTCCGGATTCGAACTCGTGACCACGGGATTGCACACATTAGCGAATGAGAATTAAAGTTAATAATTAATTTTAATGATTACGATTAATTATTACACATAAAGTCCATCTAACGATCGTTAAGTATTTAACGGAAATGACTAACGACCGTTAAATGTAAAATGAGAGAACATATGGTGAATATCTTAAGTTTGGAAAAGATTCGGGTTCCCTCTTTTCTCCTCCATGATGGCCGGCCAAGGGGGGGCTTTTCTAGCCCAAAACCCTAACTTTTCCTCCAAGATATTAGTTCACTATATATACAAAGGCTAGGTTAAGGTTTTTCATAACTTTGTGCATTGAATTAACCCTAGATCTTTCCCTCTCCTCTCTTGCTTACATTCGGCCGAACCCCCTCCAAAAGGGTGTTTTGGTTTTGTTTTTCATTAAAAAAAGGCTTGTGTTAGATCTAGCAATCGCTTTGATTCGCGGTTAATTCGTGTGTACAAAACTGTAGTAGTAAGACACTATTCTTACACCAATTGGTTTGAGTTGTAAAACGGTAAGGGACAACTCGTTAAACCACTTCATTACATTCATTGAAGAGATCTAACCATTTGCAAGAGGTACGTTACGCATTCTTTCAGTTAATTAATTATTGTTATGATTCTAAGTCTTCCGCTGTGTACTCTGTGGTGTCTATATAATTTTATTGTTTTCATATATATCTTAAACTCAACAAAGGCATCACGAGCCTTGTATAACAAGTAATTATCATCAAACACATAAAATAAATAAACATGATTGTGTTATTAATTGTATGCGAGATCTAGGGTTTGCAAAACCTAAACCCTAATTTTTTTTGGGGTTTGGTGCCCTAATTAGGGTTTGTAAACTGCTTTAATTGGATTAGAAACCTAGGTTGCATGCAATTTTATGTGTATTATGTAACTCGCTTAATTGCATTAATTGTTAAGTGTGATTTACACCCATGATAATTACATGCATGTTTGATCATGGATCTACTTTTATTGTATGTCTTTCTTGATTAAGTGATATACACTAAATATTATGATAGATCTAAAATTGGGGAAGACCTCAATCATTATTAATTTAATCAATTATGTGCTATGTGGTATATGTTTAATTTTGACTTACGCAATCGATGAATCGATGCATGTGGCTCACCTTGCACATAGATGAAAATTGGTGAAAGTCTTAATTAAGTATATACATATTGACAGATCTAGAATTGATTATTAATAGGATTTATCAAAAGGTTTGCATGTGGCTATTTGATATGCATGACCTATTATTTGTTATGCATGACCTATTATTTGTTATGCATTCATTGTTTATTTGTTTTTTTTTTAAATACTTGCTTGTTTGTTATGTGTAACAAGTGTATTTTTACAAGAAAAATAAACTGACCTAAACAATAGTGAAACATGTATTTTTAAGCATAGTAATCATAATCGCTTAATTGATTGTTTTTGCACAAAATAGTTAGAACGGCTCACCCATTAATGACAAACCGTGTGTTGGGTACAAGGAGGGTACGATTAAATTGTGACCCTAAAGATGAGGGTTTTAATATGCTTCACACGACCGATTCTCCGCTCGTTTATGCCTTAATGGAGCTACCAAGTATTCCTATATGTGCATAAAATCTTAAGGGTGAATTACATCCGAATAACTTGGATCTTATGACTCATGCAGTAGTAGGATATAGTGGTAATTAAGGTGATTCTTTAATTGGTTATCCAATACCTCGATTAAAGTTTGATGATGAAAAGCTTAACTCATTAAAACAAGGATATAAATGTTTTAATAAAAACTATGCTACGAAGATGAATGCATGACATTTTTGTACATATTTGATTTGACATCAAAATTATTACCCTTAATTTAAGTTATATGCCATCCAACGAAACGGAAACACCTGAGATTACCTTTTATTTGCGTGAGAACGTGATTTAGATCGTAATCAACGGGTAAAATATCCACGTGACATGAGAACGGGTATGGATGATTTTTTAGTTTCTTAAGTTGGACAACTTAATTGAGTTTTGTAGTAAGAACTGGCAACTCAAGGCATAAGATGAGGATAAAACATGTTTACATGACAATTGAAATTGGCTAAATGTAAATCCCATAAATCTAGGAGTTGCAATTTGAAAATTGGCAATTGAGGTTCGACTCGTACCATTTTGAATACTTTCATTACTAGCAGATCAACTGGTGTGATGAAAATATGTCAATTTGGATCCTAGTTTTCAATGAAAATTAAATGGTTATATGTTTATGAACCATGAGTATTTAATTTTCTTGAAAAGGTTAATTATCGAAAATACTAAAATTGAATTTTGTAATTCTTTTGAATGTATAAATGCAACATTTAACCAGAACGCAGTTTAGTCTTTTATTAGTAAATTGATCCATTCTCGCTTTCAAATAAATGTTTGATCGAGAATAATTTACCGAAAAGATAAACAAAGTCTCTTTTCCATGCGAGAAGAATGAGACTCAATCCTATTCCTTTTCATGAATGAGAAAGGTATAATAGGAACATTTGAATTGTCTAAATTTAATGTAACTCATTGCAATGAATTGCACAACTTATTTTCCATAAAGATTTCATTACCCTCATTTGGTGAATGAATTCTTTTGTAACAAACATGAATGTTGGTTAAGTGGAAAACATGTATATGAGTTACTAAATTAGAAGCTAGACTAATTATCATGAAAATTGGTAAAAGGCAAACTAGCTTTATTTATCTAGTTGTTTTGCTTTAACCTTTAAAGGTGCTACATACCATTATGGGCATGGTAGGCTCATAAGGAAGAAATTGCGTACCCAATTTTTCGAGTTAATAACATTGATGGATAACCTATCATTCATAGTAGAATACACCTTTTAGTACCTTAGTAATGATTACGTATGGTTCTTAAAGGTGTAGGAAAGTTAAAAGCAAGCAAGTTGTTTTCATTGGTTATGAAACATTTAAAATGTTGTCAAATTCAATTGGGAGCATTGTGTTGCATTACTGAATAAGAAGTTGTTGAAACGATTTTTAATTCAGTGGGAGCTACAAGCCTTATTTGCTGTGTAGTAATCTAAATTATCTCTTGAATATCATGTAGATAATTACTTTCCAATTGTAGGCACTTGTGTTTTTAAGGATTGTCATGTGCGTTTCCTTACTAAACAATATAGTCCTACATCTACTTGTTATATCTATGACACAAATCATATTAATCAAATAAACGAACGTATCATGTTGTTTATCTCGCTACATGATGTTGTTCCATGCACAAGTGGGAGAAATCTTTATTGTGTGCAAGGTACAACACATATAAATATGATTTAAATGGATTCTCTTGACCGCAAGGTAAGAGAGTTACGTTCTAATAGGAATTATACATTTTAATGTGTATGATTGCCCTATTCAGAACATGTGTCAAGATGATAACAAAGACCACTTTAAATATTTATGTCATTCAATATTTAAGTAACACTTGTAATTACAATTTACATTACTTGAGAACGTGAACTAGATTGTAGCTCAAGGTAAAATATCCACGTGTCGTGAGAACGAGCATGGATGATTTTGCAGTTTCTTACGTTGAACATTTCATGGAATGACATAATTAAATGAAGTAATCTAATACTACTTTGATTTTAAGTATTCGTTGAATGACTTAAATGTATGTAGTAAATATTAACTTGAAATTATTAATTGAAACCCGAGGTGCTGTTCATAATTACTTTAATTATACATGTTTATGATTTCTTTGTAAAGTCACAAACATGAAGTATTTTAATACGAGACTTACAATATAAAGTAAGACGTTAACTTGCTATGTTGTAAGACATATGCATGAAGTCAATGAGTTGATCAATGACTTATAACGTATAGTGGGATTATAACTGTTATGTCTTTTTACTTGGTCAAAAATACTTGAGTTATAATGCATGCAATTGATTTGGTAATTCTATTGTACCATTAAGTTTTACTTTGTTGGTAAATAGGATAAACCAAAGAGTATATGGTTATCTTAAATATTGATAGATTAATCTTACAATATTAATTCTAATGAAATACCATAGTCTTATGGTATGTTCAGTTAGAATAATCAAAATTTATTGGCATTGTTTGATTCAAGATAACTATAGTTTCTTCCAAAAGTTATCAAGGTTAATAGATTGAGTATAGATTGAATATACTCAATAAGACTCCAACCTAGAAGATTAATAAGACACCATTTTATGGAAAGTGATGAATCACATTAAGTCTTATAATGAAGTTCGAATTTGTTAAACTACTTGTAAAGTGGGGTGTAACAAACCAATGTCAGGAATTGTAAATGTTTTTTGTAATATCCCAAAAGAGAACAATGTATTATTGCTCTACTTGCTAAACTATTTAAAGGTAATCTTTAAATTGTTAAAGGAAAGTGGGAGTTTTGTTTAGATCTTGAAAGATTAAATTACAAAATACACAATCTTCTAAAATACACTAGCAAATATCATGATGAGGTTAAACATGTAAATGATAGACCTCAATATGATGGAATTGTCATTCATAGATCCGTAAGGATATCTAAGATATTTAATATGCTAGGGATTATGAGTTACAAGATCATGGTAAACCTGTTAATCATGATGATGAGTTTACCAAATGTTGAATTGTGGTAAATCAATCATACTATGAATGTTGAGATGTTGTCCATAAAGATAATCAACTTTAGATACTTGGTTTATCTTAATAATGAAAATGAGTTTCTTCAAAGGATGGAAACCCTAGTGGTTTAAATCTTTGTGTAGAAATCATATGGACAATATTGTACACATATTTAATGCATGTCTAGTGATAATAATATTAATCATATTTAAGCAATTAACTATGATTGAATATTCTTTTCTAGATACATTAAATAGTAGTATAAAGATTATAATTGTCATACTTAGTTTCATTGATATGAAATTTTGACAATGAATATCAAAACTCTTTGTTGTGGAATTACTTTTGCGAGGACGATAAGTAATACAAAGTAGTTTTATGAATTCAAACAATCTTTGAATATGTACAAACTGCAAGAATCCATGAATGGATATATACATACATCTATGAGATGATTCTTATGTTTAATATTAAATCCATGTTTGATTTTAAAAACTTAAAATAAGATAGCTCATAAGTATTCCTGAAAGCTAGTGGGAGTATTATTTCCTTAAATCTTATATGTTGTATGGGCAACTACATTCCATCTAAATTAAGTTTTAATTGGGAATGAAACTTCGTTTGTAAGATTTGGAAATAAGACATACAACCTTGGAATATATGTTTATTACTATAAACATATGCGGTAAATAAATGAGTCTTAAAGAACATGATGGATACATATCTTTGACAAGATAGAATATGAATGAGATCTTAAAGTCTAACTTGAAGATTCATCATGTACATCATGTTGTTGTATCATGCTTGATTACAAGATGATTTGACAACATTGAAAGTTGTTAGTGTAATAAATATTTTAAAAGGAAATATGTTTGGATTTAGAATCACATTTCACAGTCTGGAGATGCTCCTAGATTCTATGGATGAAAATATGGCAATTGTTTCATAATTGTCATTGCCAACAAACTTGAGTTTTGGTAGGCACCAACATTACACTATAAATGTTCAAAGTTTACGGATGTTTAAAGAGCATATTGTTGTAGACAATGATGGTAGTATAATTGAGATGACACTCAATTCTAGTCATGGTATCCTTGATGATGACCATGTTGACTAATTATGTTCAACTAAGAGTATAGTTGCATTATACATTAAAGAATAAAGAATACTTTAAAACTTTAAAGTTTTGAAAGTTGATTGTCATAAAAGGTGGTTCAGGTTGTCACGCACCTTATGGAATGTTATGACAATATCAAGATATGTGTAAACACATACAAGAAATAAGTATTCTCAAAATTCCTATAGATCAAAGTTATTTGAAATTATGCCTTGTCAGCAAGTATGATTCTCATGACTTGTGGCAAAATTCATTAACTAGTATTATCATGCATTGATCTATTTAGTATTTGGATAAAGGGTGTTAAACAATTATTATTTATAATGAATTAAAGTACGGTATACGTTTAATTTCATTTATAATATTGTGTCCTGTATTTGCATGTTTAAATCCTTGAATAACTTAAGTTATTCTATATAGTCTGTTGTCGATTAATAACATAGGAGTGATATTGAATTAAGACAAAACTGAGTATTAGTTAGAATATACTTGAAAGTATATTGATGCGTAGCATGACTAATTTCGATGATATTCAATGGATTGAGTATAGACTTATCCCACCCACATGATGATACTTTATGGATCTTAGTCATTAAGTACATCATGAAGATTTATCCTCGACTTGAGATACCGAGATATGTCATGGATGTAGTGCATTTTGTGAAGCAATCTAACGCTATACGAATCGGTAGTTATAAGGATTGTTTTCGAAGTGTTGCAAATTTATGATTTCGCTTGTAGTCAAACGGATTTGTTTCCTTCAAATTTATTTTGAAGCATAATATTGTTGGGGCCTCGTAGGGTTGTCAAGATGTTTGCATGGCCATGCCCAAGGTCTTCGAAATTGTTAGGAATTAGAAATTCTAGATATTAAAGAGTCGGTCACCTCAAGTATATGTAATCGTTAGAAAGCTCGTTGTCGTAGTTCTTTTAAGTTAAGTAGTTTTAGTTAAGTAACACCGTGGAGGACGGACGGTCTTTACCCACCTGTATGCCCGATCACACCCGATGTGTGGCGATTTATGTAAGACTATAAATACTCTACCTTCCAAGGTAGAGTTGGAGCTCATAATAATATCTTTCACTTTCTCTCACTAAGTTCCCTAAACCTCTAACTTTCTCTCCTAGAATTCCATCTATACGCCACTTTGTTGTTATGGTTTGATGTGTATGTGAAAACTAATATCCTACAATTGGTATCAAGAGCCATGGTTAGATCATATCTTGCACATCTTTGGATTTCTAGTGGTTTTAGGTGGTTTTTAGTTTGAAAAGTTTAGTGGTTTGTGCATCATTTGGTTGATTTCTTGTGTTAAAGCTTGGATTTTGTTAGTACTTTCATGTTTAGAATCATCACAAGTGTTTAGTTTTCATTTGGTAGCTTGAATCATCTTGGTTGGGTTATTTTTGGATTGAAAAGTGATGTTTATCTTTGTTTTTCTTGCTAGCGACTTGACTTACGGACTTGTTTCTTAGTAGCGACTTGCTTTACAATTTTGTAGCGAGTTGCGGTTTTGGAGCTAGCGACTTAGGCCTAGCGACTTACAAGACAAGTAGTGGATTCTCCACTACGGTAGCGACAGTGCTAGCGACTTGGTGAGTAGCGAGTTGCTATTTAGCGACTTGAGTCTTTAGCGACTTGAATCTTAGCGAATTGTCGCCAAAATTTTGTTAGCGAGTTGGATTGTAGCGAGTTGTTATATAGCGACTTGGAGCTTTAGCGAATTAGTATTTAGCGACTTGGTACTTAGCGACTTGGTTCAAGGGTTTAGCGACTTGGTTGATTTTTTCAAGAAGAGGTTTGACCAAAGTTGACTTTTTACGTCAATACTTCAAACGGCCATAACTTTTGATCCGTAACTCCGTTTCAATGAAATACTGTCAAAACGACCGAACAAACTGAATATTGTGAGGTTTCACCACGATGTCGTGAAACGAATTTTTCGAGGCCCAAATCCTCTCGAAAGGAAGTTATTGAGCTTTTAAGTTTTAGACCTAAATTTCTCCATAAAATCGTGCAACAACCAACCCAAATCACAACCAAACAACATCTCGCTTATCCCACAAACAATCATAAGACCTAACACACAATTGTCTATCATTGTGTCGATCCATCATCGTCTTAACACATTCCATTGGTCATTGCTTAACGGTTTAGTCTTGATTTTAGTAAAATCCGCTAAAGATTCTATTTCTCGGTTTAAATCATAGACTTGTGAAATCCGTGCATTCTACCACATCATGTCTTACTCTCTTGACCGGTGATTTCGAAGTGCTAAAATTGTATGATCTTGTGGATAATAATGATAATGGATGCTACATCGAACGATTAAAGATGTTTGAATTAAACAACGAGGATGTGAGATCTTCATGTTCGAGTACAATGAGAATGAATTGCACCGCTCTGAATGCCATGCAAATGGAATGCATCATTGAGCCCTATCAACTACTTCATCGCACCTCATACAGTTGTTATCCATAGTGGGGATCGAACATGTAGTGCTCTTTTCCGCCAGACTTACCTACATTGACAAGAAGCTTCTTTGTTGAACTTAGAGCATTTAAAGTCGCAACTTACCAATGAAGAAGTTCAAAAGATGGTTCAGTCACTCTTCAAGTAATCTACAAACAATTTCACCATTCATCGGTGGGAATATTCATAGATTCGATCAACACTTGATTGGAATTTCCTTCAAAAACATCTTGGAATGGAAATTGAGAATTCATTGAGACATTTATCCAACTCATGGATAATGTGAAAAAGTACATTGAGGAAACCGCACAAAAGGATGAAAAAGTGAATGAGTGTCGGTGCGGTTGAGAGATTGTTGTGATAAGTTGGGTAATGTATCGTGGAAGAATCGGGTGTTCTTGAATGCGTAATGTTAGAAAACAAATGATGATGAGTCGGACAATGCTAAAATAGAATCTTCATGCTCATGTTCACAAGAGAGAGGTGCACCATCACAACCCGTGCAAGCTAATGCAAAAGAACGCCCATGGAAGCTTGGATGTACCCAAGATAGAGATGCACCGCCACAACTCGTGCACGTTAATGTAGAGGAAAGTTGCATGAAAGTTTCGCAGTACCTAGGTATGCATCTTCTTCTCAAAATGATGATTATGAATTGCATGAGTACACCGCATTTGTGCTGATGATTCCTTGACCACCGAACTCAATACCTATAAGGATCGAGTTGCCATATCTGAACAGTGCTAAGTTTGAACTTACCACTCGTGAGCAGGAGATGGATATCCAAATGCGTACAATTATTAGAAAAAGTAATTTTAGAAGAAGTATTAAAACAAGAGTTAAACTCCTTACAAGAAAAGCTTTCCAAAGCGCTAAGCAAAACACGAACTTCAAGAAAATGTTAAAATGCTTAAGCAAGAATTCAAGGCTAAGGAATCAAAACTTTTGAATGATTTTTCCAATCTAAAACTTTGAAAAACAAGCTTGAAAATAAGTTGTACGTACAAGGAATACCATTCAAACCGCTCACATGATCACTAAGCATCGAGTCTTAAGCGATAAGCATAGCATTCCCTTGTTGAGGAACCAAATCCAGAGGTAATTAAAAGGCTAGAAATGCTCATAAGGTGCTTTATGATGGTAATGAAATCCTTAAGCCTAGGCGAAACCTAGTTGCGTTGAGTGCACCGAGGAAGATAAGAAATCGATGAAGTCACTAGGAGAAAATGAATAAGAAGTTAGAAGATCCCGAGTGTAAAAAGAATAACATAACGATTAAACCCCATAATTACACTAAAGAAAATTGGATCTCCTTGAACAAGTTTAAGCCTCGGACTCTATTAACCCCGAACAAGTGTTCGGAAAAGGATTTAGATAAGCAAAAGCGAGAGAATCTTGTTGTAACGAACCCTCCCTTAGGAAAATGCCTAGAGCGACGTGTATCCTCCGAATACACCAATGCATCTTGTTCCTAGAACAATTGCCACTAAAAGCAAGACCTTAATTAGTCAATATGTTATCTTTCAACTATTTGTTGATTTTGAGAAAACTTGCAAGAAAAGGATCACACCCACCGGTATTCTTGAAGGAGAAAGGGTTTTGAGCAAACTAAAGAATGTTATTTAGCGAAGTCATGCCTTTCTTTAAACAACTAAAAGATCATTTTGAGAGTCTTAAAAAGGAATGAATTCGACATTAAAGAAATGGAAAAGGAATTTGATGCAATGATTGTTGAGGTTAGTGATTATGAGAGAGAATTAAAATTTGCATACACCGAATGAGAATCGATTTACGAATGTATTGCTCAAGATGTGTTTTCATCGCTACAAATTGTTCCATTAATGCTTCTCAATTTCATGAATTATCTGTTGCTCGAAAGTCTCCCATGATCGTGTCATTGAGCTTGAAACAACAAATTCAAAATTGCATGAGAAAATAGAACAGTAGATCATGATAACTTGGTCAAACATTATTCTAAATTAGAAGTTGAACATCTTGCTTTACAATTAAAACATCAACATCTCAAAGAAAATGTTAAAACCTCAAATATCAAGACATCCTCGATGCTCCCGAGTTTGATGCGCTTTTGAAATTAGCAAACGTGATGAACAAATTCGAGCTCATTGCCACACGATCAAAAGATTGAAAGCCCAAATTTCACAACCGAAAGGTGAAAAGAAGGATGTGTTGGTTCCCATATGCCTCCACCTTTAGATTCTCGAATTTCCAACTTCAAAACATAATTGATAACTTGCAAAAGGAAAATGATTGTTTTAAAGTGAAATTTCAAAGGTTAATGATCAAAACAAAGAGTTATGTGATTCATTTAAAGTTAATCATGATAAACAAATTGAAAAGATAACTTCTTTACTTAACGATATTGAGAATCAAGCGTGAGGTGAAAGGAAAGTTGCCAATCCCCAATTGCAAATACTGTTCCTAAGGTTTCGATTGTGATAAATATGCTATCGATATGTTATATATTCCTCCGCCCATTAGGAATAATGAACTTGCACATAAAGCATATCTCTCATACCTTAAGGAAAGTTTGAAGGGTCTCCGTGAGATTGTTGAAGATGAAAGATTAGAAAACCTTTTGATAGTACTATAGCCTATGCGCATGGATGCCAAACGATCTCGGGAACTCTTAGAGTATGTAATTGTCACAAGTCCGAAATCTAACAATAGGCGAGATAGAATAGTTGTGCCTTGTTCTATGCCTAAAGCCAAGCATGTGACCCTTGATATGCCTTGTTCCATGTCGAAATTCAAGCAAGCAACCTTTGATGTGCCTCCTAGAATTTCGGATCCCAAAGACTTCTACACCAGAATGCGAGAAAGTAGTGAAGCCATGTAATGTTCCCATCGTTATTTCTACAGATGTTAAGATTGACACTAAAGTTAGCGGGTCAAAACCTAGAAGCAATGCAAAGAAGGATAGGATTACACAAACTAAAAGTGATCATGATAAGGAAGTAAAAGAACACCATAGGGACAAGAAGTTTGATTTGAACAAAAGAATCGTGTTAGTTCTAGTATTAGCTCTAAGCTTATCGAAATTAATTCGAGGCCTTATCTTTGTTGCAAAACATGTAAAAATGTTTATTTTCGGTAATCATGATAAATGTGATGTGTTATTTCGAGATCTAAGAATCATACCCCGTTAAGAAAGTTTGGAAAGCAAAGCAGTTAAGCAATCACGAAACCTACAGGAAGGTTTTACCAATGTAGGATTTCGGTGGAAGCCAACAGTCGAATGTTCACGAATGGCAAACCTTGCTCTTTAACTAGATCCACTATGCCGAGAATAGTGCTGTTAAGGTTTGGAAGCCAACGGTAGAATAATCCCATTAAGCACAAAATGTCATTTGACTAAGTCGATGCCTCTACTAGTTCGACTCCTAGGGATAATGCCATTGCATCTAGGGTTCTCACGATTCAAAAATTGTTTGTGCTAACCAAAAGGAACCCATCAAGACGTGGGGATCCAATGTTTCCAATTCTCTGTCTTCGTCATTGTCCAAGCGGGTCATACAAATCGTCCCTTGGTATTTGGATTTGGGGCTCTAAACAAATCAATGGGCTCTTAAGAATGACGTCTGCTCACATCGATTCAGCCTCGTACTTCATCATTATGGCGTCTGCAGATAACACTTGAGCCCCGTTCCTCATAGAAAGAAAAGTGTACGCTCTTACGTGCGCTTTATCTTTAGCTAAAGAGAAATTCTCTCATGAATGGCCATACTCATCTACATTCTTCATCAACAAGCTTCATGTTTTCCATGCTCATTCGGTCATCAAGTGGATCTACGTTCATTGGTGTATACTCTTATTCACTTGTTAAATCAAAATGGCAACCGGATGCAATTTTGAGGGAGAAGAGTGAATATACTACATCATGATGGATGTTTGAATAATGGTTATACGACTTAATTTTTGATGATGATGAGTGTATATTCGTTTGATGAAGAGTGAATATACTAAGGATAACTGGGATTCATTGTTTTGATTTTTGATGACTCTCCTCCAACGCCTAATGCTTCACTTACTAAGGATAAATGGGAATCAATGTTTGGGATTCATTGTGATTCAAAGATATGTTTGATGAGTACTTTCAACCTCCGACGAATGTTGATCATCCAGCTTCTGAAGCTCATGCTCCGATTTCTATTTGACTCAACTGGTTCACCATCTAAGAAGTACTTCTTGGAATTCTCAAGAAACCTTATCTCCAGTTATTTCACAAGGCGTTTATAATGACTATCATGATATTGTAAGTTGCACTATTGAATAATGATCCGCTCTTTGGTATTCCTGTGCCAAATCTTCACGGATTGTTGTTCATGGATAATGATCCGCTCTTTGGTATTCCTTTGCCAAATCTTTACGGATTATTGTTCCTCTCATTGTGCACGCTATAAATCAACCACATGAACATTAAGGAAAATGACTACCTCATTCGTCGAAGACATTTGTGGTGAATCTTCGGATCGGTCTCGACATGTATACCTTTAGGAAGAATGCATTAATGTCGAAATCATTTGTTCCGGTTCATTCGGTGGATCGACGTACATTCGGTTGTACGTTTATTCACGTGTTGGGCATTTGACACAAGTCGATTACTTTGGAGTTAATCAATTATCACTTATTTGAGATTGAAGTTAAATTTCAAAGGCGTGTTCTTATTTGATAACTTGCTCGGTTCTAAGAATTTTAAGTTGAAGACTTGGTTTATCTAGTTACCAATTGTCGGGATGGATGGTTGAAGATCCGTTAACTATCACTTTAAGGAGTTACGTAGTTTTACTCGATGACACACGAATATGACGTTGTGGATAATCGCAAGAGGTGTTAAAGTCTCATACTTTGGTTGAGTATTGAGTACTTAGAGATTTGCTTGAAGCATAAATTCTCGACATTGTTCTTCCAACATTAGTGCAAGCTTAAGATGCAAATGCAGGAATTCTACTTGGTTTCAAGTTTGGTATATCGGGTTTTCTTCATCGATGATCACTTCAAATTGTCTGAATTAGTTGATAAAGATAGTCGAGAGAGTTTCAAGATGTGATTGATTCTCACGAGATATATTTGTGCTAATTGTGTTCTTCTCTATTTCAAGTATATAAGTGTATTATGTTTCTTGATTCGAGGTATAAAAACTAGCAAGGGAAGTGGTCTCTGAGACCTTTGGTATATGTTACTTGATTCGGTTGGAAGAAATGTGAGAAGAATATTTGGAGCGTGGGATGATCGCCTATCAACATCTTATATACGGTTTATGATAAAGTGCTTGGGTTATTGACTCATGTACACAAGGTAATGATGATTTCGATGATATCGCAACCATCAAAGGAGAGATATGTGTACATCAAGGATGCACAACATGTTCACTTGATCGAGCTAATTCAATTATTTCGAGTTGACATCCACGAGATGATTAGCGACTCAACATGTTACATGGATGTCATCATCTCTACTCTTGTTGGGTACATGTGTACATTATGTCTTGATTGGTTATATGTTAGATAACCTGGAATGCACTTGGTAAAATGGAGATGTTGATATATTGTTCCCTAAATAGACAATCGGTCAATCTCGAAGAGTAAGGTGTACATCGGGATGCACAGCGAGTTCATGTGATCGGTCGTAATCGTTAATCCGGACTTGATAATCACCGAGACGATCAATGTTTCAACTTGTTACCGGTGTTCTCGTGTTCTTGGGTCTTGAGCTTCATTCAATGAGACCGCCTTATATTCAACTCTACTTAGGGAAATGGTCTTTATTCGATGTTTGTCGGTTTGGGGAAGCTACCAAAGATTCAAATTGAGAAGGCTCATGTTCGGAAGATTTTCTTAGAAGCCTCGAATGCTTTGGTGGCGAAAGTTTAAGAGATGTTGATTCCTTTCTTCTACAACGTCTTTGAGCGATATCTTTATCTCGGTACTCATTTCACATTCTCTTAAACTAATTTATCTCTTGTAAATATTTATTCGAAAAACAAAATACAAAATTATAAAACCTTCAAAAATCAAATAGAAAAATATAAAACTTTCAAAATCCATAAAAATTTGAAAATTGAAAAATCTTCAAAAATATTGTTATTTTGTCATGTTTCTCTCGATTCGATTATATCTACGGTCATGTTGTTGTCATTCAAAGAATGACACGGGACTTTAGATATTGTTCGAATTTTTTATTATTTAAAAAAAAAAGAAGGAAAGTGGCTTACTGTCATTTCAAAAAAAATCAAAAAAATCAAAAAAATCAAAAATATTTTTGGGAGAAAGAGAAACAATGGCTTCTTGTCATTTCGTGCAAGAACCGCTTTTCAAAGAAAGAACAGAGCCATGCTTTACCATGTTTTTCAAATTCCATGCTCGATTCTATAAACATTTATCTCATGAAAACTAAGCGCTTTGAAAAATAACTCGGTCTCTATTTTTGATAATCATCGGGACTTATTTGTCAAAATCTCTATCTCTCAATCAACAACCTATGTCATTGATTGAGGGGAGAATGACTTCAATTAAATTAAAAGTTATTTGGCATTAAATCGTTTTCAAAAGATATACATGCATGTTTTATCAATGGAGTTTTAAAGTCTTAAAATCCGACCCTTATCGATTAAAACGCTTTCATAATCAAGTCACAATTCCCTTAAAAGCTTTCAAAATCAATTTAAATCAATAAGAGATCACAAATCTCAAATGATTTGATAATTGTGATCGGGGAGAATGTGTGATTTAAATTGGATTTAAACCGATAATTCGGTAAATGGTTTTATAAGGATGTACATCTTGTCCTTCCCACATGTGACAAACGATTTCAATTTTTCAATGCACATGTTGAGGGGAGCATCTATCTTAAACCTATGATTTGAAACGTGATCATTTATCCCAATGTGCGGGTTCCTCTAGTATGTGCAAAACTCTTTTCAAACCTCGAGGCACATATTGAGGGGAGCAAATTTATGGAAACCTCATCCTTCCCGAAATGCTCTATCTACTTGATTTGATGTGGGAAGTTATGTTGATATCTTTAGAAAATGGTAATCAAAAAGTTAATTCTTTCTCTTGCCTCCGTGTGCAAAACATTTTCAAATACTTGATGCACATGTTGAGGGGAGTTCTAGTTCTAAAATATCAAAAATAATTTCGGTACAAAATGCTTTGATAATATATCATAAGTATACGAATTGATTTTCAAATGGTTTTCAATTGGTTCCATATGGCGGATGAACAATACCAAAAGACCTACCAACTTTACTTTATGTATGGTGATATAAGGATGATAAGGTTAGGTTTTGTTCCCATGATCCGCCGAGCGGAGGGATCTACCCAGGACAATCCACTAGTTAGTGTAGAAGTCCTTAGGTATGATGATAAAAGGAGAAAAGTGAGATATGGGAAGAGTGCGGATCGAGACCGAGCTAGTCTTGGAATAAACCCAACAAGGTTCTAGCTATGAAGTCTCGGTAAGCATTGAAGGGTTGAAGAATTAAAAAGAATTGAATGAGAAAGGGTGAAAACAAATAGCCCTCCATTTATTCAACCTTAGGCGTAAACCGGGTTCACTTCATATGCTCTTGATGGTAACATCGGTATTGAAGACAAGGCGTCATGGACCCGGTGGACGACCGCACTTCAACTTTCCAAACCACTCAAGTTCCTCTTAAAAGGACTTGTTTCATTCTCACGGGAACCGACATTATCTATCGACTTTCTCTTAGAGATTGTTGATATTGAAGAAGGAGACCCTCTCCCTAGTCTCCGACACGGGATCCAAATATGCACAAATTGAGTCTAGTGCCACGAGATCATCAATAAATCTCATTAGGACACTTTCAATGAAGACTCTGTTTCACACAATGTGGAAGAGAGATTATATCTTGAGTCCACGCATTATCCTTGTGGTATTGCGAACATCCGAGTGATGTGTTTACACATTCACAATGAAGATGGAAAGCCTTCGAGCCAACATCAAACAAGCTCCGGTAGGTGGCATGTGAGATCTATTATATGGATCAACCATGTGACAACCGAGCAGAAACAATGGGGCGATTCAATTTCTTGAATCAATCTCGGTTCGAGTTAGGGATTGACGGATACCTTTGAAAACCGGTCTTTGTGCTTAACAAACCTTTTCTTTAGCACATCGACCGTGTACTCATTTTTCAAACCAAAAGGTGTTTTTATGATTGATAATTGATTTTCAATAAAACCTTCGTTGTATTGCAAAAACAATTTCTATTGAGCAATACATGATTGTTTTCAAATCTCGTTTCATCAATCGAGAGGACTTAAAATTATTTGGTTCACTCACTCCGTGTTGTCCTCTTTGAGACGTTCGGTTTGAGAACGACTAGAGCATTGCGAAACCTGTCAAGGAAATTCTTGAATTATACCGATCACAGGCGATGCTTGTCTTGATCAACGGGAACCGTGGGCGTGTACCTCAATTCAACGAAGTGATCAAAGACACTTTCGTGCGATTTATTGCTAACTTGTTGTATGCGGTACACCCGATGTTTGCGGTGATCGAATGAAGCGGTCAATCCATAGCCGCATGCTCACTTAACACATTCATCTCAAAAGAAATCATGATTAGTGCATCAATGACTCGATATTTTCACTCCATGCTTCGCTACTGCCGCCAATATCATGAATCAACTAAAGCTTCCGCTACTACGATGTGAAGATATCATGATCCGAATGTGAGCATGTCGGTCCTAAAGTCACAACATCACATAATACCAACACCACAAAGGATGTCACGGATATTTTGATAGTGATGATCTCAAATGATGGCTCAAAATTATTATCACGTGGATCGGTAAAGACCTCCACTTGAAGTAACCAAACATGCAATGTGAAGAATCAACGACTACGAGCTTAGGAGCAAAAGACTACATCAAGAATGCAAGATCAATTGTTAATGTAATATCTATTTGTATTCAATGTAATTTTGGTACATAATTGAGGTGACCTCCCTTAGGGGGAGATTGTTAGGAATTAGAAATTCTAGATATTAAAGAGTCGGTCACCTCAAGTATATGTAATCGTTAGAAAGCTCGTTGTCGTAGTTCTTTTAAGTTAAGTAGTTTTTAGTTAAGTAACACCGTGGAGGACGGACGGGTCTTTACCCACTGTATGCCTGATCCATGACCGATGTTCTTCCGCATCGAGATGTGTTATAATTTGAGTGAGTAGATCCGCTATTCCAGCAGCGTTGTTGTCCGGATTGTCATTGTTGTTTGAGTTGCCGTTGTTGTTACCTCCGAACGTGTGTTTCTTGTAGCCATGATCCTCTGAGGACCAAAACATCGGGTTGAGTAAACGACATTCGAACGAAGTCGATGAGGTGCGAACGGTGGTAATGTGTTATAGTGATCGAAACATGACAGGAACAGAGACATGCTATGTCTAACAAGTCGAAAGATGGAAAAGAGAAGATATGAACAAGGTACGGTAATGTAGACGTGAACGTAAAAACATGCTATGCATACCCACCCAACCAATGCAACTTCAGGTGACCAGACTCAAAAGACTCGACCAAACATGATTTAAAACTACCACTCTTATCATTGCATGATTCTTCATAAATTAGACATAGTTGATCAGGCTATGTATAATTTATGAGTAACAATGCAACGATAGGACTAGTTGACTCGAATGGTGTTCAATGTTTAATAAAATAATATACAAAAAATTATTCGGTTATAGTGTGATTTTTATTTTTGAAAAATCGGCATTCTCTATAACCTTTGGAATCACACGAGGCGGAAACACGAGGTGTAACGGAAGGAACATAAGCACAAGATAATAGAACATACCAACATTAAGATTAAAAAGAAATAATATTCCATTACAATACTAGTTTAGCCGTCATCGGCAAATATATTACAAAGTTTAGATTTCAAAATATAGAGTTTTATTACATACGACTTGTAGCGACAAGTGAAAACTTCTTTATGCAAGACTTGGTAGAAAGTGCTTACTAACGATCACCTGAAATGCATGAGAGAAAAACGGGTCAACTATGAAAATAGTTGGTGAGTAAACACGCTTAGCAAAATAAGAAAACTCGAAAGAAATAAACAAAGCTTTCGGTCAACGAAAAATAGTTCTCAAAGCAAAGGCATTGTGTATCCACTCGGCCCAAATTCGCCCATACAAAACTTGCAACTGTGTGTACACAACCCATTGCACAAAAATTATAGCGTCAAGTAGTCAAGTGTAAGTGGTCATAATAGTTCACAATATAGTACCATGAATATAATAATGTAGGGATGCTCGAACATAGGAGACTTTGCACCTTTGCTCCAACAAGGGAGACTCCTTTGTCACCGACCACCTAGGTGAGATTTATTGAGACGCCTACCAATAAGGCGAGACTTTATAGTGATGCTCGAACAGTGGAGACTCCTTTGTCACCGACCACCTAGGTGAGATTTATTGAGACGCCTACCAATAAGGCGAGACTTTATAGTGATGCTCGAACAGTGGAGACTCCTTTGTCACTCGACCACCTAGGTGAGATTTATTGAGACGCCTACCAATAAGGCGAGACTTTATAGTGATGCTCGAACAAGTGGAGACTTTGGGACAAGGTCATAACATGTACGGTTCAATAAATTCCAAAGAAGTCATATATTTATAATTAAATCCAAGATTCTAAGTCAAGTTCAAAAGTTCAAGTCTAAAGAGTTCATAAAAGTAAAAATCAATTTAGTTCAAATATGGTTCATGCATTTCGCCCCAAAAATATAGTAAAACGGTAAAAAGGGGATGTGATTACTCACTCGGTAAACTGGAATGATGACAAGAGTGGGTACACTGAGGTATAATGTGATGCGTCAACCGGGACCTATTACGAATGATATGATATGCAATGAGTTGCAATGTAATGTTATGCATGCACTTCGTATGTTATTTATACCATTTACGGGTTTTGAAAATATTACTCGTCGATTTAAAAATACTCTTTTGACGTCTTGACCCTTCAAAATGACTTTACATGTTTTACGTCAAAATGTCATCCTACAATGGTTTTATAATGATTTTTGGTGAAATTACCACTTTTCGTCAGAAACAATGTCGTCGGAAAAATTATGAAATTAACAAAATGGCTCGGAAAAGTAGTCGTAAAATAGTGTACGTCGATCGTTAGAGAACGAACTCGACGGTTTTGGAAAGTTTGTATCGATATCTAAAAGTTTCGATTCAGGAGTTTTCGTCCAAAAGGTCTCGATCATAAAGATATTAAGGGTTAAAGTTGGTGGTTTTTGCTAATTGTGTGCAGAAAATAAGTTTCGGCCAATGTTTGAACATTCGTAAATAATTTACCATAACTCCGCTTGACAAACGGCTTTTTGTTTTGAAAAATATGGCCGATGAACTTGATTTTACTAGAAGACACTTCGTTATAAAAAGTTTTGCATCATGGGTAAAAACTGCCGCAAACATGGACGATATAGCTAATGAAATACTTGTTATGTCAAAAATAATATAGTTTTTCGTAAAATAATATTTACGGCAACTTTATGAAAACGGCCATATATTTGTCGCTTTAACTCCGCTTTCACGTAAAATATGTCCTTAGCTTCGTATCAAGTAAACTAATATATTTTTGACTAGTCGAAATAATTTGTGAAGCTTAAGGCTCGTTTTGACCGAAATATGTAAAACTGCATGCTGTCTTTTTCGAAAATAATACGTTTCGTCGTCAAACTTTAAAAATTCACCACGGCTTCGTTATAACTCCGCTTTTATCCGTTCAAGCGGCCACGGATTCGTTTTAAAGTATATTTTCTAATTATCAAGGCCAAAAGGTCGTACCATCAGTGGGTTTTCCAGAAATTCGTTTTAAGGACAGACCCTAAAATATAGTTTACTGAAAATAGTTTTCTCGGACAAAACCTATTCTAATCCCTTCAAATCAACTCCAAAGCTAATCTAATCCTACCATACACCTTCTTAGGGTGTCATGGGTTCCTAATCACCATCAAAACCAAAGAATAACTTGGGAATAATTATAGGATGACTATAAATATATATAAGTTCTAAAATCATGAAATAAATGGTATAAATCACAATACATGCATATAAGCTCCAAAAATGATAAGAAGCATATGAAAATGAAGAGGAAACATAAAAATGATAAAAACATGCTTACAAGTGATAGTGATGAGGTGAAAGTAACAAGGATTAGCCTAAATACTCTTGGTTTTTATTTCAAAACCATAAAAAGAGTATAAACTAGATTGATATAACACTTGAGCTTGCAAAAATTTTGATCCCTTGCTAGATATTGATGATGAACCGGTTTTATGGAGAGGGAAGAACAAGTAGAGAGAACTTTTTACTACTTCAATAATTTATGAGATGCATGAATGAAAATAAATGGAAGATTGTGTTTATATCTATACATGTAAAGATTTTCTCACCAACTCATTAATGCCAATCCCATGGGGACCGGATTTTTGGGGATTAATATCTCAAAATTTTTTTTTTTTTTTTTTTTTTATAATGTATATAATTTGTATAATTATAAGGAAAAGTGTAAGCAATGTGTAGTAAATGTAACTTGTAAGGTAATTGATAGATTTTTTGTACAAGTAAGTTTTTAATAGGTCAAAATAGAATGTAATGAGATAATAAAAATTGTAAAAATACGTTCCTTGTACAATTTGAGTGATAAAATAATTATCGAGTAATTTTTAAGAAAATGTCGTAATAATATAACTTTAACGATTTATATACCAAATAAATTCAAAACACTAGTTAAACTCAAAATATAGTTTTTACAACTAAATGTAAGTATAAAAATATGTCGGGATCATTTTTGAAAGTAACGGATTAAATATTTAAAATAATAACTCACGCGATAACGTTTATTAAATATAAAAATTATCGTTAAATGTGAAATGAAATGCCATGAATGAATTAATATGATGCATATTTAATTTAAGAAATGACCGAATTTGAGAATTGTGACATTCTTCCCATGTCACGGAATCACGTCCCGTGATTCGATTAACGATACTATGGTCCGAACCTCGACAAGAGTTCTAAAAGTTCATGCTCATACGAGCAGTCTAAATGATCATATCAATGCCCATGCGCATGTGTTCCCCATTCAACTAAGTACGTGCCCGTGATCGATTTGATAGGTAAACTTATCCAATATCGAACGTAGCTCTCAAAAGACCTTTAGGTAGTCGATTCTAATTTAATCTCACAACTCATCAAACAAGAACTGTCATGAGATTAAACTAAACCGACTTGAGTAAACTTGTCTCTTAGCTTGATTTTCGCAACTCATCAAACAAGAACGTCACTAGATCAAGCTAGGAAACAAGTTGTTAGAAAGGTAGGATGCCACATCCTTGAATGAAGTCTTTTGAAAGATTCGCCGATATTCGATTTGCTTACACAATCAACTCCAATCAACAAAATATATAACAACTAAGGTCGATGTCAATAGGTCTCAAATTAATCAAAGTCGTGAGCGTGGTAAAGATTAGAAGGAAGTTATGCGCTCAAAATTATGTCGCATGAAATAAGGTAGTTGTTCAAAGGAATGTACCCGTTACGGCGTTGCGGGCTTCCTCGGTACCGGATAGAATGCTCGACCACGCGGGAGGAATTTCAATGTTCGATCTTGTGGGCCTTCTATTGCCAACGCCAAGGTTGGACGATTTCCTCCTTGATTGGGAGTTCTTTTCGACTTTGGACGGTATTGCGAAGATGATCTAGACTTCCACACTCGTAACATGCTTTTCTCGTCCTTGATTTCCGAGCCTGTTTGAGCAATTTTTCGCAAGTGGCCCGTCTGTCCGCATTTGCCGCACCTTGGGCGATCTCCTAAGTGATGATAATTACATCGAGTGCACAAAGGATGTGGACCGCATATCCTTTGCGTTCTGGGTGGTCGCCCATAGTTACGAGTTATTCACGCCTCTTGTTTTGCCGATTCGGTCTCGGTTTCCTGGTGATCCTCCCGCCGCTTTCGTCCATGGTCGCTTGCTTTTGTTAGTTCTCCGCACTGATCACATCATTTGTCAAGCGATACGCCATACTCACGTGGCTTGCGAGTGGTTGGTTTCGACAGTGACATCCCTCCTAATTTCGTATCAATCCCCATATATATCGATCAATCAACTTCTCCGGTGGAAACCATGTGAGGAACCACCTAGTTAACTCGTGGAACCGGATCGTGTACTTGTCGATCTCTACTCCTACCATCAGTGGTTCCAAAATTCTTCTTCCAATTTACGCACTTCATCTTTCTGCAGTACTCATCGGTTAGTAGTTTCTTGAATGCTTCCCAAGATAATGCATTTGCACCTCTCTTCCTCTAGTCTCGTAGTTGGTTGTTCCACCGTGTCAATGCTCGACCACGTAGTAGGCCGCCAGAGAACTCAACCTTGTTTCCTTCAAAGACATTTCGTGATACTAAGCTTCGACTCAACATTCTCGAACCAGGTTAGCGGTCCAATGGCACCCTCGGTACCATGAAATTCCATTGGCTTGCATGTCATGAAAGTTTTGTAGCTGCATCCTTGACCGCGTTTGAAGTACCTTCTCCATTGTTGGTTCTTCCGCATCGAGATGTGTTATAATTTGAGTGAGTAGATCCGCTATTCCGGTGAGCGTTGTTGTCCGGATTGTCATTGTTGTTTGAGTTGCCGTTGTTGTTACCTCACGAACGTGTGTTTCTTGTAGCCATGATCCTCTGAGGACCAAAACATCGGGTTGAGTAAACGACATTCGAACGAAGTCGATGAGGTGCGAACGGTGGTAATGTGTTATAGTGATCGAAACATGACAGAACAGAGACATGCTATGTCTAACAAGTCGAAAGATGGAAAAGAGAAGATATGAACAAGGTACGGTAATGTAGACGTGAACGTAAAACATGCTATGCATACCCACCCAACCAATGCAACTTCGGTGACTGACTCAAAAGACTCGACCAAACATGATTTAAAACTACCACTCTTATCATTGCATGATTCTTCATAAATTAGACATAGTTGATCGGGCTATGTATAATTTATGAGTAACAATGCAACGATAGGACTAGTTGACTCGAATGGTGTTCAATGTTTAATAAAATAATATACAAAAAAAATTATTCCGGTTATAGTTGTGATTTTTATTTTTGAAAATCGGCATTCTCTATAACCTTTGGCTCGGTACCAATCATCACACCTCACGGAGGCGGAAACACGAGGTGTAACGGAAGGAACATAAGCACAAGATAATAGAACATACCAACATTAAGATTAAAAGAAATAATATTCCATTACAATACTAGTTTAGCCGTCATCGGCAAATATATTACAAAGTTTAGATTTCAAAATATAGAGTTTTATTACATACGACTTGTAGCGACAAGTGAAAACTTCTTTATGCAAGACTTGGTAGAAAGTGCTTACTAACGATCACCGAAATGCATGAGAGAAAACGGGTCAACTATGAAAATAGTTGGTGAGTAAACACGCTTAGCAAAATAAGAAAACTCGAAAGAAATAAACAAAGCTTTCGGTCAACGAAAATAGTTCTCAAAGCAAAGGCATTGTGTATCCACTCGGCCCAAATTCGCCCATACAAAACTTGCAACCTGTGTGTACACAACCCATTGCACAAAAATTATAGCGTCAAGTAGTCAAGTGTAAGTGGTCATAATAGTTCACAATATAGTACCATGAATATAATAATGTAGGGATGCTCCGAACATAGGAGACTTTGCTTTGCTCCAACAAGGGAGACTCCTTTGTCACTCGACCACCTAGGTGAGATTTATTGAGACGCTCTACCAATAAGGCGAGACTTTATAGTGATGCTCCGAACAGTGGAGACTCCTTTGTCACTCGACCACCTAGGTGAGATTTATTGATACGCCTACCAATAAGGCGAGACTTTATAGTGATGCTCCGAACAGTGGAGACTCCTTTGTCACTCGACCACCTAGGTGAGATTTATTGAGACGCTCTACCAATAAGGCGAGACTTTATAGTGATGCTCCGAACAGTGGAGACTTTGGGACAAGGTCATAACATGTACGGTTCAATAAATTCCAGCAAGTCATATATTTATAATTAAATCCAAGATTCTAAGTCAAGTTCAAAAGTTCAAGTCTAAAGAGTTCATAAAAGTAAAAATCAATTTAGTTCAAATATGGTTCATGCATTTCGCCCCAAAAATATAGTAAAACGGTAAAAAGGGGATGTGATTACTCACTCGGTAAACTGGAATGATGACAAGAGTGGGTACACTGAGGTATAATGTGATGCGTCAACCGGGACCTATTACGAATGATATGATATGCAATGAGTTGCAATGTAATGTTATGCATGCACTTCGTATGTTATTTATACCATTTACGGGTTTTTGAAAATATTACTCGTCGACGAAAAATACTCTTTTGACGTCTTGACCCTTCAAAAATGACTTTACATGTTTTTACGTCAAAATGTCATCCTACAATGGTTTTATAATGATTTTGGTGAAATTACCACTTTTCGTCAGTAAAACAATGTCGTCGGAAAAATTATGAAATTAACAAAATGGCTCGGAAAAGTAGTCGTAAAATAGTGTACGTCGATCGTTAGAGAACGAACTCGACGGTTTTGGAAAGTTTGTATCGATATCTAAAAGTTTCATTCAGGAGTTTTCGTCCAAAAGGTCTCGATCATAAAGATATTAAGGGTTAAAGTTGGTGGTTTTGCTAATTGTGTGCGAAAATAAGTTTCGCCAATGTTTGAACATTCGTAAATAATTTACCATAACTCCGCTGGACAAACGGCTTTTGTTTTGAAAAATATGGCCGATGAACTTGATTTTACTAGAAGACACTTCGTTATAAAAGTTTTGCATCATGGGTAAAACCGCAAACATGGACGATATAGCTAATGAAATACTTGTTATGTCAAAATAATATAGTTTTTGAAAATAATATTTACGGCAACTTTATGAAAACGGCCATATATTTGTCGTTTTAACTCCGCTTTCACGTAAAATATGTCCTTAGCTTCGTATCAAGTAAACTAATATATTTTTGACTAGTCGAAATAATTTGTGAAGCTTAAGGCTCGTTTTGACCCGAAATATGTAAAACTGCATGCTGTCTTTTTCGAAAATAATACGCTTCGTCGTCAAACTTTAAAAATTCACCACGGCTTCGTTATAACTCCGTTTTATCCGTTCAAGCGCCACGGATTCGTTTTAAAGTATATTTTCTAATTATCAAGGCCAAAAGGTCGTACCATCAGTGGGTTTTCCAGAAATTCGTTTTAAGGACAGACCCTAAAATATAGTTTCTGAAAATAGTTTTTCTCGGACAAAACCTATTCTAATCCCTTCAAATCAACTCCAAAGCTAATCTAATCCTACCATACACCTTCTTAGGGTGTCATGGGTTCCTAATCACCATCAAAACCAAAGAATAACTTGGGAATAATTATAGGATGACTATAAATATATATAAGTTCTAAAATCATGAAATAAATGGTATAAATCACAATACATGCATATAAGCTCCAAAAATGATAAGAAGCATATGAAAATGAAGAGGAAACATAAAAATGATAAAAACATGCTTACAAGTGATAGTGATGAGGTGAAAGTAACAAGGATTAGCCTAAATACTCTTGGTTTTATTTCAAAACCATAAAAGAGTATAAACTAGATTGATATAACACTTGAGCTTGCAAAATTTTGATCCCTTGCTAGATATTGATGATGAACCGGTTTTATGGAGAGGAAGAACAAGTAGAGAGAACTTTTACTACTTCAATAATTTATGAGATGCATGAATGAAAATAAATGGAAGATTGTGTTTATATCTATACATGTAAAGATTTTCTCACCAACTCATTAATGCCAATCCCATGGGGACCGGATTTTGGGGATTAATATCTCAAAAATTTTTTTTTTTTTTTTTTTTATAATGTATATAATTTGTATAATTATAAGGAAAAGTGTAAGCAATGTGTAGTAAATGTAACTTGTAAGGTAATTGATAGATTTTTGTACAAGTAAGTTTTAATAGGTCAAAATAGAATGTAATGAGATAATAAAATTGTAAAATCGTTCCTTGTACAATTTGAGTGATAAAATAATTATCGAGTAATTTTTAAGAAAATGTCGTAATAATATAACTTTAACGATTTATATACCAAATAAATTCAAAACACTAGTTAAACTCAAAATATAGTTTTTACAACTAAATGTAAGTATAAAATATGTCGGGATCATTTTTGAAAGTAACGGATTAAATATTTAAAATAATAACTCACTCGTTTATTAAATATAAAAATTACGTTAAATGTGAAATGAAATGCCATGAATGAATTAATATGATGCATATTTAATTTAAGAAATGACGAATTTGAGAATTGTGACAAATATATATACAAAGGCTAGGGTTAAGGTTTTTCATAACTTTGTGCATTGAATTAATCCTAGATCTTTCCTCTCTCTCTTGCTTACATTCGCCGAAAAGGGTGTTTTGTTTTGAAAGGCTTGTGTTAGATCTAGCAATCGCCATGTACAAAATTGTGGTAGTAAGACACTATTCTTACACCAATTGGTTTGAGTTGTGATGCACTCTTTAAACCACTTCATTACATTCATTGAAGAGATCTAACCATTTGCAAGATGATTCTTTCGGTTAATTCATTATTGTTATGATTCTAAATATATGATTTTATTGTTTTCATATATCTTAAACTCAACAATAGCTTCACAGCTTTTGAATTTCTATCACCATCGATAACAGCTGCTACAGTTCCAACAATTGTTCTACCCTTGTAGTGATACGTGTTGTTTATTTTACGAATACCCTTCATTACTACAAGTACGCCAGAGATGATCTTCATAACCCCATCCTTTGCTCTTACTTCGAATCCTTTAGATTCTAAGGTACTGATAGAAATGATATTATTTTTCAACTTTGGCGAATAACGAACACCTTTCAAGGTCACAATTGTTCCGTCTTCATTTTGCAATCGAATAGAAACAACCCCATGTGTAGTGAGGGGAGTTTCGTTTGCCGTATAAACAACTTCCTCATGTTCTTCAAAATTACTAAACCACTCTCGATGTGGTGTAATATGATGGCTACTTGCGGAATCTAATAGCCATACATCAGAAGCATTCTTTGTTGACGATGTTGCAAGTGAGAGATATGATTCTTCATCATCACACTTGGTGACATTCGCCTCTGCTACAACTTTCTCTTTGTAATGATTGTCCTTGGTTTTCAACTTTGGACAATCTCTCTTCCAATGGCCTTTTTCATGACAAAAAGCACATTCATCTTTGCTTAGTCTTTGCCTCTACTTGGATCTCCATCTCTTATCAGCGCCCTTCTTCTACGAACGACCTCTGACCAGCAAAACCTTTGTGTCTCCACTCGAACAAATATGCTTGTCCTTCCTTCTCAGTTCTTTATTATACAAGACGACACAAACTTCACTAAGAGACACATCATCCTTTCCATTAAGTAGAGTTGTTTCAAGCAACTCGTACTCCTCTGGAAGCGATCCCAACAGTATCAATGCTAGATCCTGGTCTTTGAACACCTCATCCATATTCATCAAATCGGTGACCAGTTGGTTAAAACTGGTAATGTGATCATTCATCGTGGTACCGGGTACATAAGTGAAGCGAAAGAGTCGCTTCTTCATAAAGAGCATATTCTGACAAATTTTCTTCAGAAATTTCTCTTCCAATGCCACCCACATTTTATAGGCGGATGTTTCTTTTGAGATAGCATATCGTTGCTCTCTCGAAAGACATGAACGAACCGTACCATAAGCTAACCGATTGATGGTTAACCAATTCCTCTCTTCTACATCCTTTGGTTTACTTTCTTCAATAGCAATGTCTAGAACTTGCTGAAAAAGAACGTCTAGAACCTCACTTTGCCACATACCGAAATGGCCTGTGCCATAAAAAACCTCCACCGCCAATCTTGCATTCTTCAAGACTGGTCTAGCCCAACTTGGAGATGTTGGATCCACCGATGTGGAAAGTTTGTCAACCATGCCATCCACCATTTCATGTACAAATTAATTTTCAGTAGCTTCAACCAAAAAAATCAACAAAATTCTTTTCTGATGTGGAGGAATTTAATTGCAACCACAGAGCATACTAAGAATAACCTCGGCTCTTGATACCACTTTTTGTGGAATAACCGCGATAATATCTCATCGACTAGGTAAAGGGTGTGAATGTTTCAACACCACAACTATACCCCAAACTAGCTTATTGAAAAATATACATTATGAAAGGGACCAAGAATGAAACACCAAACTTTCTTATTTATTTCTTATAGAAACATATACTACTTCTACTACAACAAAGAAAGGAAGAGAACAATACAAGATTGCTTTTATGTGTGTTTTGGTGTGAAAAACTCAATGGAAAAGCCTTCTATTTATAGGCTTCAAAACCATCTTCAACTTGCTTGCAACTTGGCTCCAACTTGCTGAGATTCTTAGATTGATAATCTTTGTAAAGTTTTGATAAGATTCTATATCTTTCTAAAGATTTCATATCTTTATCTTGTATTTATTGCATAGCATTGAGCCAATATTCAACAGTTCAAGAGGTTGTAATTCAAGTTGAAACCAGAACATTAAATGAGGACGAAGATGAAATTGTGAATGAATTTTAAGTACCTTCTAAGTTTACTAATATTGAGTGTATGTGCCAATCTATCCTCTAGTAGTTGACAATATGTGCATGAGTGTTAGTACTAGAGTATTGTGATACTTAGGCATACGAATTTTTAATTATGTTCAAATATAATAATATTAATTTGTTAACTACTAATGTCGTGAGCATACCAATGATTTTTGGCCAATTCACCTTTCAATTGTGTATATATATTTATTAGTATATATATGTATATATATAACATTTGGGTTGGAAAAACTACATGCGATTCTTTTAACAATAAAACGAGTCGGATTCGGTTAGCTTTGTTGCTCTGTTGCTCGAGCATATTATGTTGACTTGAAATAAATGAATAAAAACTAAAAGAGAAAAGAAGAGAAGGATCCAGTAAGAAGAAAAAGTAAAATGAGAAAAATGAAAATGATTTTTAGCCACACATTTTAAACAAAGGACAAAGATTTAAGGAGACATACATATATACTAGTAGGGTACCCGCGCAATGCAGCGGCGGTACCTTGTGTCTGTATTTTGCGGCGAGCAAATTTTATTCGGTTACATGTTTTTTCTAACGATAATTGTTGTACATATTAATAATAATTTAAATTAAAATAAGTTTTAAGCAATAACAATCCAAACTATTTCATATCCAAAATAAACACAAGCTCTAAACCAAAGAAATGAACATACGTAGCATCTTTGAAAAATAAGTTAAAATAGACGTCATTACAAAAAGAAAAAAGAGACTAATGTTTTCTAGCCGAGTAGCTATGCCTACCGGCAGCGGTATCTAACCGAGTACCCACATCTAGTGGCAACGGTGTATAATTTTATCAAATTACAGATGCATAAATTTGTGCGAGTTTGATTTAAAGGTAACAATTATTTGTATATGAGTATGCAATTATTTTGACAAACTATTATAGCGACCCTAAAACATATTATCGTTGAACTCATTTCCTTTATTAGTGGTTCAACAACAATTTAACGGTTGATATATTAGAAGTATGTGTTTATATTGTTCCATTACAAAATCTATATTGGCATCAAGTGGTAATCGTTTTTTATTGTTATATGTATTATTTGCAATAAAAAAACTTTCAATATAAATTGAATTTTTCTAAATTAAATCTTATTCTATCAAAAAAAATAACACAAAATTATAATTAAGTCCAATACCACACTACTATCTAAATGTACAAATTCCAACTAAAAATTTGAAAGATAAGCAAAAATTCGTCCTTTAATATAACAATCCAAACCAAAAGTTTTATACCTAAAAAAAATTCGGATTATATTTTGTTGAGCCCAAAATTCGGATAGTGAAGGTCCAATGAGGTCTAATTACCCTAAGCCCATCTCTTCACACATGGCAGCCACAACATATGTATTCTCTCAACCTAATTTTGCAGCCACAAACACAAACTAAAATTCGTCCCTTTCCTTCCCTGCTAATAACCGAACACTAAACACACCCTCAATCTCTTTTCTTTCCCTGATATCACGTGGCTACCACAAACAATACTCACAAATAGCTCTTCGTCGGTTTCTTTCTTGCTAAAAAACCAAACACAAAGACTATTTTTATCTTCTTGCTTCGTCTAATTTTTTCTTGCCAAAACCGAACCTCAAAACAATATTTTCTATTCTTGTTCTTCGAAGCACACAAATAATTCAAGTCTCGGCTAAGATCTTTTGTATAAGGTCTCTGGTAGGCGTTTTTCGTATTTCGTGGTTTTCTTTGACGAAACAAAGAAAGATTATAACAAATTTGTTATAGATCTTTCTTTATTGTTTACGGATATTCAACCGAAGCTAAGCTTAAAAGAGATATATGATGGGTTACGTTCAAACATACAAGATCTTTATAGATCCTTACACCTCTTGAACAAATCTGAGATCTTGTCTATTTGCTTTTCTTTTATTTATTTTTTAATTATTTTTGGGTTGATGGTGATTTAGAGTGAGACAGTGGTTTAGAGTGCGAGAAAAGAGAGGTGGTGTGTTCTTATTTATTTTCGAATCACACAGCGACTGGTGTTATGAATGGTGTTAATCGGCTGTTACAAGACTTGCTGTTACAAATCAATATAAGGCTGTTACAAATTTATATAATTTAAGACATTTAATTTTCTTTCTTCAACTTTAATTATGTGTATGATACAAGCTTTGTAAAACTTTCCATTATAAGTAATTTGTTGAATCTGAATTTTTAAGCCTTCTATTAATAGCATGTCCTAAATGTTTTATATAGTAGTATAGAAATATGTGATTGTGGTTTCTTCTAATCATTCTCATTTTAATTACTTTTAATATTAAAAAAATACTATAAAATGGCCAATATTATTCAAGATGCCATACGTAAATATTTTCCACAAAAGTCAGGTCAAAAACTCCACCAAACTTTTTTATTTTTGTCACTCCTACTAAATGCCACTTACTCACTCTCCTCATATCCCAACAAACACGCACAGTTTCTTAGAGTTTCACTTCCGATCATTCACCACTGTGTAATCATTGTCGTACATTTGGTTAGGTATAAACTTTGAGATGTTTTTTGTAAAATTGTTGATGAAATGATATTATATTGTTGTTCTATTTGGGTTTAAATGTTTATATATATTTGTGTATGTGAATATATATTTGTGTTTTACGGCATTTACGCTGTCATAGTTTGTCATATTGTGTATGTGAATCCGCACATGCACATGCTAGTAAGTTAGTATTCGTTAAGTTATAACTGAACTTTGAGTTTTTTCATATGATTGTATGTTGCATATTGGGCTAATCCCAATCTTACCCATTTACCCCTTTCGACCCAGTCAAACCCAATGGGTCAAATCCGGAAAGTCAACCTTGATTATAAATGTAATCGCTAAATAGCGATTATAACATAACCGCCATATGGCGATTATCCCAACCGACATACCCTTTCAACACACCTCTTCAACTTGTATAAATAGATTAGAACTCGTAACATAACAAATGATGACTTATATTTATTTCAATTGATACGAAAGCAATTCTTTGAAACACATCGTGTTATTGGTATTATTGTGACCACGTTAGAACCAACAAAGATCCAACGTTGAGGCCAACAATTGGTATCAGAGCGGTTTGGATTCTTTTTAACCAAATCATCATATATCAAGGGTTACATATTTCCCTGAATCGAAGAAGATAAAATATTCCCAGAAAATGGTAAAAAAAATTTTTGCAAAACTATATCCGAACCACAAATCAAACTAATAATCATTTTTTGTGATTCTGAAAACCGACCATAATTCATAGCCGCCTCGTAATTAATTACCGGCAACTAAGAATAGGCAACTTTCAATAATCTTGCAAAATTTTTCATTCGGATTTTTTTTACCGAGAACAAGGGAACAAAGGTTTTGACGATAAAAAAAAACCAAAACCTTACATCGATTCAGAAACAAGAACCCATTACCAACGAGTAAACACGATAGTCATCAGAAAAAGGAAAGAAGATTGATTCATCAAAAGGAACAAACACACCTGTTGCATCCAGAATCAATAACCTTTTTCACTTTTTTTGAATAATCTTGATTCAAATTATTCCACGGACGATTAAAATCCAAAGAAAGGATTAACCGGCGCTCGGATTAAAGAGAACACCGGATACCCGTGAAGAAGGAGGTTAACCATAGCCAAAATATCCGGCGGTCAACCACCAGAAGCATAGCAGTGCAACGGTCTCACCAAAAGGAAAGAGGCAGAGACATTCGTTATCTCTGAAGGAGATATCAAAGAGAGAAAGATAAAAGGAGGCGTAATATTAACGCCTAGGGCACACCGAACCACATAAAAGGCACCGGGTTTATATTAAACCCCCCCAGGTTTCGGAATTCTTACAAATCCACCCATTACTTTTAAACTTACTTATATAGTAGTTTTATATTGTTGATAAGTTGCTATAATACATTAAGTACACTTATCATATAGATATTATCAAGGTTGTCAGGATCGGGATCCTACCTAGGATCGTTTTTGGCTTTGCAGATTGTAATCGTAGAATCGGATCGGGATCGTAAGATCCTATGAAAATGTATATATTTTTTTATACGGGTTGTAGTTTTATATTTCTATATAATATTTCATATGATAAACGAATCTAAATAGATGATAAAAGAAAAGTTATATGTTCAAGTACCGTAGTAGTAGAATATTAGATATATTGCAATGCATACTTGCACAAAGTTACTACATACGTGCACGGTGCACCTACTTCTTGTTTTAATGTTTTTTTATTATAGGTTTTTCGTGATAACATTTATGCAAAAAGATAATGTTAATTTATTATCACGTGATTTTGTAACTTTTTTGTTACAATATATAGATTAATGCAAAAAGATAAAAGGATTGTATCTGAAAATGAAACGACATAATTTATAATAGAGGGTAACACATTTTTTTTCTTCTTGATGACCAAATAAATTAAATTAGAATATTCATGCTTTTATATGCAACATAAAATAAAATATGAACAAAATTGGGTCAAGTATGTAGATAGTTTAGTTCAAAAACAAGCTTATGACATTTTACAAAGCACCGAAATCGTTTTCATAATAAACCCAAAAGACACATCTAAACTATTTCTAAATAGTCCATTAAAACATAATGATTTTACACTCATTAATCTTGCAAGAGACAATTAATTATGAGACCAAAATAATAATTTTTTGAAAATTCTTAGTCATTGAGCTTTAAGACATGAGCTTATTTTAATAAGTTAATATACCAAAAGCGCCAAAAAAAAAAAAAAAAAAAAAAACTAATAATAGGCGATCCTATAAGATCCGATCCGATCCTACGATCCTACGTGCGATCCTACGATCCCGCTACTATCCTGCACGAATTACGATCTTGATAAGATCCCGATCGTTTTTGTGTGTAGGATCGTAGGATCGTACGATCTGACGAGGATCGCGATTTTGACAACCTTGGATATTATAATAACCTAGTGTAATTACGCTGCTTATTATAATTAGGAATAACTTTTAAGGAGTAATTAACCTTAGGCTTATTCACTTTAATTTTTTAATCTCCGATGATAGTTTTATTTTAACTAATCCTATAGGTTTTGATTGTCACATTTAGACACAAAACATTAGAAGCTATATTTCTCAACACACACCCCGTGTTAGAATTTTAGGAGATTACCTAGTCATTTTATTAAAATGACTCAAGATAGTGGAGAAACAAGTAAAAGGAGGTTAGTACATCTAATACTACCCTCAATTTCAATGCCCGATATTGAAACCCGAATTACTCACTATGGGCAATTCAATGCAAATTATTCGCAAGCAAATGGGTTATGGAAACAATTGAGTCAATCTGTTACAACTCAACCCGATAAGAAAAAGGAAACCACTGCTATAGCATACCTTTACCATCCTTACCGAAGACCAATTACTTCAAATAACAAAGCACAAAACCCCGAAAGCAATATGGGATGCTTTAAAAACTAGGCACTTAGGCGAAGAAAGAGTACAACAAGCCAGACTTCAAACACTTAGGTCTGAACTTGAGTTACTACATATGAGAGAAGATGAAACCATCGATACTTTTGCAGGAAAACTCACAACTCTTGTAAACAAAGCCGCCAGTCTAGGACATACAATACAAGATCAGAACTTAGTTAGGAAATTACTAAATGTTGTACCCGATAGGTATTTGCAAATAGTTGCATCTATAGAACAATATTCCGATCTAAACACTATGACACTAGAAGAAGCAATTGGAAGACTTAAAACCTATGAAGAAATGATTAAGTTTAAGAAAGGGAAACAGGAGAACACTCAAGAGAAATTGATGTTCACACGACATGAAGGTAGAGGAAAGAATTTTAGAGGACGTGGACGTGGGAAGTATAAATTTTCACACGGTAAAAACCATGAAAATTTTAAAGAAGAAAAGAAAAACGGAGAAAACTCTCCTAACAACTTCAACAAAGCACATATTGATCTTAGCAAAGTAAAATGTTACAACTGCAATAAAATGGGTCACTATGCAAGTAAGTGTCATTCAAAACCAAACACTACTATGCAATCTAATCTTGTCGAGGAGGACTTAGAACCTACCTTACTAATGGCAATATTAGAAGATCCACCGTAACAAAACTTAAAGATCAAACTGTCTCGCCACACGAACAAGATGTAGGATATAAAGAGACAAATGTGGATAGTCTATGGTACTTAGACAATGGAGCCAACAATCATATGACTCGAATAAGAGAACACTTCAAAGACCTAGATGAGAACGTTAGTGGAAAAGTAAAATTCGGAGATGGATCTCATATAGAGATTAAAGGAAAAGGTTCAATCCTATTGGAATGTGATGACGAGAAACAAAGAATCATATCTCAAGTCTATTACATTCCCAGCTTAAAAAGCAACTTATTGAGCCTTGGACAATTCACCGAAATCGGTTGTAAAGTAGTAATGGAAGACGATGAATTACGACTTTATGACATGGACAACAAAATCTTCATGAAAGTCCCGAGACAGAGAAACCGTCTTTACAAAGCAAGTCTGAAGATAGGCACACCTGTTTGCCTACTCGCAAACTTGAAGGACAACACTTGGTTATGGCATGCAAGACTAGGACATCTCAACTTTGAATCACTAAAATCAATGACTCAAAGAGAGTTGGTTCAAGGAATACCTGCCATCAAACATACAACACAAATCTGTGATGTTTGTTTAATTGGTAAACAAAGTAGAGCACCATTTCCAAAGAAAGCAAAAACTAGATCAACCTCACCTTTAGATTTAGTATACGGAGATTTATGTGGACCAATTACACCACCAACACCATCTGGAAAAAGATACATATTCTTACTAGTCGATGACTATTCAAGATATATGTGGGCGTATTTCCTAAACACGAAAGATCAAGCATTTGATACTTTCAAGGAATAAAAGAATTCAATAGAGAAGGAGCTAAGGATAACATTAAAGATGTTCAGAACAGATCGTGGAGGAGAATTCACTTCTAACGAATTCACTCAATACTACAAAGAAAATGGCATAGCACGACAACTAACCGCACCTTACTCACCACAACAAAATGGAGTAGTTGAGCGAAGAAATAGGACAATTATGTCTACAACAAGATGCATGATGAAATCAACCAACATGCCTCAAGATTTTGAAATTCAAACATTAGACATTCGATATATATTCTAAGCAGTCGTCCCAACAAAGCCTTAAAAGACATCACTCCATATGAAGCGATAAAACAAAGAAAGCCAAACTTAGAAAATTTAAAGTTTTTTTGCATAGCATATGCAAAGGTACCATCACAACATCTGACAAAGTTAGATGACCGAAGCAACAAAATGGTATACTTAGGAAATGAACAAGGATCAAAAGCCTACCGACTATTTGATCCAACAACACAAAGAATTTGTGTTAGTAGAGATGTAAAATTTAAAGAGGATGAAGCATGGGACTGGAAGGATTACCTAGATGAACACACCAATAATGAAGAGAACAATGATATCCCTAGGATGATGAAGATACAACATCAACAACAAACTCACCTCACAAGCCAGACACCATCTACAATTTCATCACAAGTAAATGCTCAAACTACACCAAGCGCCTCGACGTTCAACCAATCAAAGTAACTCAAACGCAACTGTGAATTTACATCCCGACTTTGATCATACACCTTTACAAGGTTTTAGAACGTTAAATGATATATACGATAACACCGAGGAAGTATTACCGAGCAATTACTCTTGGTGAAGATGAACCTAAGAATTACAAGGAAGCATCAACCGATCTAAAATGGATTGAAGCAATGAAGGTCGAATTAGATTCCATCAATGAAACAATACATGAAACTAACCACTTTACCAAAAGGACACAAAGCCATTGGTTTAAAGTGGGTATTCAAGACAAGAGAGATGCTAATGAAAATATAGTCAAGCATAAAGCAAGACTAGTAGCAAAAGGCTACATACAAGAGCATGGCATAGATTTGAAGAAGTCTTTGCACAGTAGTAAGAATGGAAACAATCCGATTACTATTAGCCATAGTCGCTAATAATAAATGGGAAGTACATCACCTAGACGTCAAATCGGCATTTACGCATGGAGATTTGAAGCAAGAAGTGTACGTTTCACAACCCGAAGGATTTATAAAGAAAGAAAATCTTGGAAAAGTCTGAGACTCACAAAAGCTCTATACGGACTAAGACAAGCACCACGTGCTTGAACATAAAATTAGATAATACCTTGAAGTCTTTAGATTTCAAGAAATGCGCTTTGGAACAAAGTCGTCTACACGAAGAAATCAAAAGATTCAATACTTCTAGTTGGAATCTACGTAGATGATTTAATCATCACTGGCACACCTAAAGGAGAAATAGACAAATTCAAAGCTCAAATGGAAGAGAAATTCGAGATGAGTGACCTAGGATTACTATCCTACTACTTAGGAATTAAAGTCACACAAACTGGAGGTGACATATCAATAAAGCAATCCGCCTACGCAAGCAAGATCCTAAAGGAAGTTGGAATGCTAGACTGCAACGAAACGCTAATACCTATGGATCCAGGAACAAGATTAACAAAGAACACTGAAGAAACAACGGTCAACTCAACGGAATACAGAAGCTTGATTGGATGCTTACGATATCTGCTACATACAAGACCCGACTTAAGTTATTCCATTGGATTACTTAGTCGTTTTATGCAGGAACCAAAAGAACAACATATGAAAGCTATCAGGCAAGTACTACGCTATGTAAAAGGAACAAAAGACTATGGAATCACCTACAAATACAATGGAGGAAACCAAATACTAGGTTATAGTGACAGTAGCTACGGTGTCAACACTCAAGAAGGCAAAGGCACTACTGGAATCATATTCTACTACGGTGAATCACCAATAAGCTGGAGTACACAAAAACAAGCCACAGTAGCTCTATCATCATGTGAATCCGAATTCATTGCAGCAACACAAGCATTATGGTTAAAGAAACTACTCAGCAAGCTTACACATACCCAAGAAGAAAAGGTTACGATAATGGTCGACAACAAGTCTGCCATCGAACTAATGAAGAATCCCGTATTTCACGGAAGAAGTAAGCATATTGACATAAAATATCACTTTATACGAGAATGCGTTGAAAGAGACGATTTACAAGTCAAGTTTATAAGCGGAGAATTTCAGAAAGCTGACATGCTCACAAAAGCACTACCAAAGATCAGATTCCTAACAATGAGACAATTAATCGGAGTCAAAGATCTACAGCAAAGCGATTGTGATTAAGGGGGAGAATATTGGGCTAATCCCAATCTTACCCATTTACCCCTTTCGACCCAGTCAAACCCAATGGGTCAAATCCGGAAAGTCAACCTTGACAGTTACAAATGTAACTGCTAAATAGCAGTTACAACATAACTGCCATATGGCAGTTATCCCCAACCGACATACCCTTTCAACACACCTCTTCAACTTGTATAAATAGATTAGAACTTGTAACATAACAGATGATGACTTATATTTATTTCAATTGATACGAAAGCAATTCTTTGAAACACATCGTGTTATTGGTATTATTGTGACCACGTTAGAACCAACAAAGATCCAACGTTGAGGCCAACATTGCATTTGATAAGTTAGGGTTTTAATGTTTATATGCACGGAATGGTGTGTTTTTTTTGCCGAAAGTGAGACCGGAATATGCGAAGTACGAGATGTAACATAACAGGATTAAACTAAAAACTGACAGTTTCATTTCGACTAAAATCCGAACTAAATATTGTGCTTTTTTTGTTACTATTTGATAAGTTAGGGTTTCGATGATTTTATGTATCGAAATAGGCGAACCAAATTAAACTAAGAAATGACAGTTCGGTTTTGACGTAAACCGAACCTTATCCGCACATGCGTGCTCCTAGTTTGTCATGTTGTGTATGCAAATTTATATTTTTGTATATTGTTGTTAAATTTGATAAGTTAAGGTTTAGATGTTTATATGTACAGACGCCTTTTCTTTGATAAATTTGTTAAATTTGATTAATTGGGGTGGGACGCATTTTCTTTGTAATTGTTTCTTTTGCGGGTTCTATAATATTCATGCCTTTCTAAAAAAAATTATTATATGCACGGAAGGTCTGTTATATAAGTATGATGGCGACAATAGTACTATTGTGTATGTTTAGAGCTGAAGTTGTTATAGTTTTTGTGCATTTTTATGTATGGAAGGTTTGTGTCATATGTATGGTGGTGAGAGTAGTAGTATTAGTATTGTTTATCTGAAATTATGTTTGTGCTTTGGCTTTAGGAGGGAGATGAATCAAACTCTTATCATGAAGGAACGCCAACGTAATGATGAGTTGCAAGAAGCTCGGAAAGAGTTGATTAAGGTATTGCCTTCTGATGCCCCACAAATTTCCATTCATGTTGAATGTTATAAACCATGCCAATTAAAAGTATCGACTTTGGCCTTTTACTTATGAATGAGTAAGAGAAAAAAAATGAAACTTATCTATGAGGTTGGAAGTCGCTTAAAGTCCATATTTTAGGCATACAACATGGTACATCCTTTTTTCCAAGGATTTAGATCTATATTGTATCGTGCTTTCTAGTTATATGTATCATATTAACTGTTTATATAAATATTTTAAGGAATGGACAAGCTATTGTTTGTGGGTCAACCGAATCCAACCTGACCCGTTTTCACCCATAAAAAGAATTGAATCATTTCGACCTGTGGGATGTGGCTCATGCTTTGTTGAGTGTAGTTGGTTATTAAACAATTTGATTGTTTCCAGTTCCTACAAGATATGCCCAGCGGATGCACTAACATTGGTGTGAAGAAAATAGGAGAAATTGATATGAAAGCCTTCCATGATGCGTGCAAGGAGAAGTATGATGCTGAGGAAGCTCAGATCAAGGCTTCTGAACTGTGTACTCTTTGGCAAGAGAGACTAAAAAACCTTGAGTGGCATCCTTTAAAAGTAGTAGCAGTAGACGGTGCGCTTAAGGTATTGTTCTTGAAATTCAGTTTTTGACTGGATTTTAGTTATAAGCCGATTTAAGTTACTTTTTCTTTCAAGCATGTGAAAATAACGATATTATAAAAGAAAAAGGCTTTACATATATAAAGACGTAGAATCCAGTAAAAGTTGTTGCATAGATGGCACATAAGGCATTGTTCTTGATATTCTGTTTTTGACTCGGGTTTTACATAGTGGTCGCAATGTGGACTGGTTTTCTTATGAATGGGGCGTTTTGGTTATATTCTTTCTCAAACAGGTCAGATCAAATAATTCTTTAAAGAGATCCTCGTCAAATGGGACACCACATAAAGTAGATTAAAAGCATGCGACCTTTTAAGATTATTTAGCTAAAATATTAGGTTCTTGCAACACTGTAGTGTATGTAATTGTATTTAACATATTAATAATTGTTTAATAAAAACCATTTAAACTGTTATGGGTTTGCAAGCCAACCCTTTCTGAAATTTTTTATTGTGGTAATATTATTATGTAATCGATGAGCTTTTCAAAAAAAATTTAAAAGTTCTAGGATATAAGCATATTGTGATGTTATCAGTTTTAATCCGCATTTTAAGAATGTATTCATGTTCACAAGGCAGGAAGTGATCAATGAAGATGATGAATTGCTTAAAGGTCTTAAAGCGGAATGGGGGATTGGCATCTTTGATGCAGTGATTACTGCATGCAAGGAGATGAACGAATATAACCCCATTGGAGGATATGTGTTTGATGAGCTTTGGAACTTTAAAGAGAATCGAAAAGCTACATTGAAGGAAGTAATTAGCTACATGGAAGAAATGGGTGTGAATCAAACTCTTGTCCTTAAGGAATGCTAAAGGTAATGATGAACTGCAAGAAGATCGGAAAGAGTTTGTGTACTACCTTATTATGATATTATAATTAGTAGTAGTACTTATAGTATTAAGTAATCTAGGGATCGTTTTGAGTAATTTGGGATGTCTGAATTATGGCTTTTGTCTAAGTAGGACGTTGTTTGTGTATTACCCTAATGATCTTATAATTAGTACTATCAACTGCCCTAAGTCTACGGAACCTGAGTTGCTAGTTGCATCCACTAATGAAATCTTCCTACAAATAAATGCTCCGTGTTGCTTGTAGTCTGTACCAAGTAGCTAGTTTTAAGGTGTCTTTATATTGAGCTTATTACAGTTGGGTTTGCTTGTCGACTATTTGTGCTTGAATTTAGTCTCAAGTGATTTGTTCTAAAGACATTTTATACGTGCCCACTTCTTGTCATGGTTATGCTTGTTTTGATTATTGATCATGTATTTATCTTATGTGTCGCATTCAAGATAGGTTATTACGGTGCGTCGTTAAATCTCTTTCATAAAATTCCAATTCTAATTTAAGAACATATAATAAGCTCAAAATCTTCAACCTAGTTCTGGAAAATGACTAATGTTAAATCAAAATGCTCTTTCTTTTTTATTTTTGCTCTCTTATTAATAGTGTTTTAATGAAATCATACCTTTGATAAAAAATGTGTACATACATACTATCAAAATCAAATCTCCATTGCTCTCTTTATCTCTTTATAATCGGATACTAAAAAAATTCAAAATACAAAAAGATAGACTTTCCTCTATGCGAAAATCCTTTTTTATAGGACAAAATCAAATACTTTAGCAAACACATAATTAAACCTCAGTTATTTATATTATTATCTAGATCTCACGATCCAAGAGACATGGATGAATTAGCTTCAGATACCATCGTTGATATCCTGTCAAGACTCCCTGTCAAATCTTTGGCTCGTTTACGGTGTGTGTCCAAACCATGGTGCGCGTACATTGACGATGATTACTTTGATATTCTTCATGGTAAAAGAGCTGTAGAGGAACTGACACCTATTATGTATGATTCAAACCTATCATGCATAATAGGTTTCGATATCATTAAATCTGAAGAAGGTAATTTCACCATAGAGGCGAAGAAGGGCATGTCTTTGGAGTCTGAGTTGTATAAATCGTGCTCCACTTATGGTGAATACTTTGTTAGAGGTTCTTGCAATGGGCTGCTCTATTTGTTAGTACACGACATTCCCTGTACTACCATCTCTTTAGCTGTGATCCATCCACTTAGAAAAGAATTTCACGCGTTGCCACCCATGCAGCGGAAGTTGGATGGACCATACTACCTGAGTGAAGAATCACGTGGGCTTGGTTTTGACATTTCTGCTAACACTTTCAAAATGGTGTGTGTTTTGTCGAGAAGAGAATTTTTAAAGAGCGGGGCCTTTGATTGGGTTAGTAAGAATTTATGTACCATGGTACATGTCTTGGGCATGGATAGTTCTTGGCGAGAGATACCCCAAGTCAGGGGCGGACCTATGTAGAGGATAGGGGGGGCAACTGCCCCCCATGGTTTCTTCAATAATCACATTTTGTAATGTTAATTTGTGAACTTTAAGCTTTGTGCCCTCCACTGAAAACTGAAAGTGCCCTCCACCCAAAGATAGTTGAAGAAAAAGAAGAAAGAAATGGCATATTTCTTTTAATGAGATCAAAAACTCGCCGGAAATTATAATATAGTTGCAGGAAACGAAAATGAGGAAGACAATAGAATAAGGACTTTTTCTTTTTTTGACAACATAGGTCACGTGAATAACTTAGAAAAAGCAAAAGAGTTGTTGTCACCTAGGAATATGGGAAACAATTTTTTAATTTCTTATTTTATTACATTTAAATTATTATTATTATTTTGTATCTTTATTCATCATCATTGTTTTGAATGAGCTATTTTTTGACCCATATCAGATTTGCAAGATTGATATCTAACTAATGTTAGTGTTTTTTTTTATTAATAAACTGATAAGTTAAGTGATAACCAATACCATTTGTGTTCTCTTTATTAATAATGTCTAAAGATATTTAGTCACACAAATATATTATGTTACATAGCAGTAAGAAAATAACAAATGAAGTTTAAAATATCAGTAACTCATTCTATAATATAAGGTCTGTTAAATAATTGTTCAATTTTCGGGTTTTGTTCGCAAGGTAAACCTTTAAAATATAGTGTCTTGTTTGTTTGCAATCTTTAGTAGGGCATTTTTCAGTCATCTCGCACACATCCATAAAAAACTCATGACTTGCGCGGGAAAAAATGGAAAACCTGCCCGGTAGGGGCATTTTTCAATCGCCCAAAGCAGCAAAAGACTCAAGACCGGCTCCGAAAATAGGTCGATGAGGAAGATGACATAGGTTGGATATATATAAAAATGAATAATAAGCTAAAACAAAAGAGACAAAAGATAGTACATAGTTAAAGTGTCTAAAAATATGTGAAATATTAACTAAGCGTTTATACATTTTCTTCTTTTTTAACTTCTCAACATTTGTTTTAGGTTGTTTTGTTCGTAGCATTTTGTTGAAAAAAAAAATGCCCCCCACATCCTTATTTTCTGGTTCCGCCACTGCCCCAAGTCCCTCCTTATCCTATTTATGGTGATGGAATATTTGCTCATGGATATTTTTATTGGCCAAGTTCTCAGCAATCAAAATACCGAGGAACACTTGTATGCTTTGACGTGAGGAATGAAGAATTCACGACAATTTGTCCTCCCAAGAAACTAAGATGGTATGACGGCCCTTTCAATTGGTTGATCTACATGGCGAAGTTGGATATGCCTATTTTTACAGTGACAGTATTGAAGTGTGGATCTTGAAGCAAAAACAATGGGTGAAGCACTGTCAGTTCAGTAAAAAACCACTACTTCCTCGTGGCCACATAGAGGTTTTATGTCGTTGGAACAAAGACGGAGACATATTAATAAAGTCATCTGCTGGAAGGAACAAGTTCATGTATAGCCTGAAAAGCGGGGTTTTGGATGAAGTTAATATGGTGGGTCACGAATATGGACATGAAGCTTACATTTATATGTATCCTGCAAGTAGAGGTGGCAAAGCAGGCGGGCGGGCGAAGCACAGGCGAGGCTAAAAGCAGGCACAGGCTAGAATGGCACGGGCTTGAGCAAGACAGGCCAAACGCAGACATACGTTATATAAATCGCTTAATAAAAGACCTAAAATATTTAAATAAAACCTTAAACGTAATATATTATTTATATTAAAAACTTAAATAAATTATATATAAAAAAAATTAAAATGATCGTAATGTTCTACAATCAAGAAAAAAAATATGTCCGTTAGTGCCCATTTAAGTTTTCAATGGGCTATATGTGCCCATTAGAAAAAAGAATGAAATTTAAATGTCTAAAATCTTTTAAAATTTGCCCATTTAGCGTATTTTTCTTTTGGGCACATTTTAACACCTCTACCTGCCAAGTAGCATGTTCTCAATCCGCGGTGGTATTAACAAAACTGCTCATTCGATCAAAACTGATTTGAATGCAGGTTGATTAGTGCTTTCAAGTTATTGAATTGCTTTCTATAAACAGAAGATTATTGATCTATTATACTTTTAAGAGGATGGATTAATATTTAATTGTAGTTGATTGAACCTGCAGTTGTATTTGTAGAAGATAGTTGTTGCATGTGCTGTTGCAGTTTGAAGTTAATTATGTTTTTGGCAGATTTATCATGGAACTAACATATAAAATGATTAAAAATGAGATTATTATGAAATGGGTAAAGGTGTTACTTAAATTTAGTAACGTGTGATTAGTTATGTCGCAGCCGAGTACTATCTATACTACTTATAATAAAGGAATGAATCTATCTCCTCATGGTCTTAAAATTAAGACTTACAAAATACAAAGCCTATTGTACAATACATAATGCACTATTAATGATATTTCTCATCAATCTTAATTTTATAACTTACAAGTCTTAAAACTTAATGCACAAAATACAAAGCACTATTAATGTGATCAAGATACTTAATGTAGTTAATTAATTAACTGGTCAAAAAATACAATTAATGCAGTTATTAAAACACCCCTTACACAAGAAATACAAATTATCAAACATATTGTACAACCAACTTAAATATAATTTCTGCATTAAATTGTCACTAATACAAATAATAAAGAACGTTATACAAATATTCAAGCCGAGCAGGCAACGGTCCAAATGGGCCCGAGCCGAACGGTGCGATCCAAGCGGGCATGGGCCAAGCGGTCGAGCCCGGTGGGCAGCATAGTTAGGCGGCTCGAGCCCAAACGGGCACGAGCTAAACGAAATTTTGAAACCAGAATTTATTATCAAAAGAACATAATAAACTAAAATACATGATTCACCGGAAAATTATATTTCGAGGTATCCGCCACGTAACGCTGGAACCCCTACATTAAATCACACTAATACAAATAATAAAGCACGTTATACAGATATTCAAGCCCGAACGGTCGACGGGCAAAATGGGCTTAAGCCCGAACTGGTGCGGGCCAAACGGACATGGGCCAAATAGGCACGGGCCAACGGACTCGAGCCCGAACGGGAACGGGCTAAACGAAATTGTTGATATCCGTAAATTTATTGTCAAAAAGAACATAGTAAACTAAATTACATGATTCACCAGAAAATTTTATTTTAGGGTACCTGCCGCCGCAACGCGCGGGTACCCTGCTAGTATAACCAAATAGATAGAGACAAAATTTGCTTTTTCAGACGTTAAAAAGGATCATTGTAATATCAAGTCGTAAACCATGTCATTAGTTCCAAAGAGCAAGTTAAAACACCCCTTAGATTTTAAGACGTAATGAATCATGGATGACTGGTGGATAATATTCTTGGAATTAGATATCATGACAATCAAATAAATAATCACAAAACATCAAAGAACACATGCGGAAGCGTATAGGATTTATTAACGAATAATTAATTAACATAAGAAGAATATGCGTACCTTAATTGATTCTAGCCGAACAAGAATCAAATCCACAAACTAGCAATGGAAGAACCCTAATTTGATTTAATTAGGATTATGTGAATTATCCCTTACCGTTTTGTAATTCAATCCAAGAATAATAACAATATTGTGTTATTACCACTTTCTTGTACACACGTACTAAACCGAATTAAAGTAATGCTAGTTTTGATAAAACAAATAACTTGGTTTGGAAAAGTTTTGAGGATCGACACCCTAAGGAGGTGGCCGATAGGTTTGGACAAGAAAAACACACACAAAACTGTTTTAGGGTTTAGCAATGAGCACAAGAGATAATTTACAAACACCCTAGGTTTTGTATATATACTCAAGCAAACTTGGTGAACAAGTTTGAGTCAAGTTGGGTTGGGTTTCCTTTTCTCCTTGGTCGATCGGTTGTGGGTATCCCCTAGGGATTCCGGAACCTTCCCAAACTTTGCAATTTAGTCCTTTTCCAAATACATTTAACGCCCGTTAGTCCATTACATTAATTACTTAACGTCCGTTAGTTATTTCGTTTAATCAATAAATAAAAATAACGTTTATATTTAATTATTAACTTTTAATTCTCATATGTAAAGTGTGCAATCCCGTTGTCTCGGTTCGATCCTAACTCACGTCTACTAATTTATATCCATAAAACTAACAGCTCCCACTTGGATATATCTTAATAGAGTGATCACATCGGTTAGCGTCTAGCAACACTTCAATGCCTCTAGTACGACTCAAGTAAGGCTCTTGGAAAACCTTTTAATGATTTCTCATTATTATTATCCTTTTGTTCCTAATACCACATTAAATAAAGATATGGAATTAAGTCATTCTTTATAAAACTATTATGTTTTCGTTGTAAGTGATTGACCAAGATTACCAAATCCTCTAAACATATTTAGGGAGATTTTGGGTCTTGACGATAAACATCTTGTCAACCCTACGAGGGCCCAAAGAGATTAAACTCCAAATAAATTTGAATGAACAAATGCTATCTTGACTACAAGAATAACCCACAAACTTTGTAACATTTCTCGAAAACAACCCTTATAACTACCGATTCACGTATAGCGTTAAGTTGCTCCACGTAAATGCACTACATTCGTGACACTTATCCGGTATCTCAAGTCCGAGGATAACTATTCATAATTTACTTATAACAATATCCACAAAGTAAATTATGTAGTTCGGATAAGTCCTATATTCAATTCATTGAATATCATCTGAAATTGGTATGCATTCTCATCAATATACTTTCAAGTATATTCTACCACATCTCTCAGATTTGTCTTAATTTAATGATACTCCCATATCATTAATCGACAACGGACATTTAGAATAACTTAGTTACTCACGGATTAAACATGCAAATATAGGACAACAATATTATAAATGAAAATAAACATAATCCAAACTTTATTTCATCAAAATAATAAATGTTTTACAATATCCTTTATCCAAATACTAATCACAGTTATGCATGAAACTATTAGCTAAACGAAGTCCAATTCCATTGGCAAGTCCAATAAGCTTGTCTTTAGCTAAAGCCTTAGTGAAAGGATTAGCTAAGTTATCATGTGTGTGAACTTTCAATAGATTAATTTCACCTTCACGGACTTGTTCCCGAACATAGTGATACTTAGTAAAAATGTCCGGTGCCCTTCATGACTCTGTGTTCATTGGCAAATATGATTGCATCGAATTGTCACAATACATATCAATAGGTGATTCAATTGAAGGCATAACACCAAGCCCGAAATGAATTTCCTAATCCAAACAACCTCCATTGCGCCTTCCAAGCGGCTATGTATTTGGCTTCATCGCAGACATCGCAATCGTACTACGCTTCTTGCTCTTCCGTTAATTGCTCCTCCATTTATGACAAAGACATAACCCGTCCGAGACTTCAGTATCATCTTTATCACATCGCCAGACGCATCACAAGAACCTGTAACACCAAGCTCAGATTCGATTTCCACCATACACTAAAAACATATCTTCGTATTCCTAAGATACTTTAGAATATGTTTAACAACGATCCGATGAAGTTCACCCGGATTCTATTGATATCGATTGGTCATGTTTTGAGCGAACGCCACATCCGGCCTTGTGCATCTCACATCATACATAATAGATCCCTCAAGCATAAGGAACTTTCGCATCGTGCCACCTCAGCAGTGTTGAAGCACACATATCGCTACATAAGCCATGCTTTACTTCCATCGACAAATATCCTTTCTTGGAATTTTGCATATTGAATCTCTTCAATATTTTATCAATGTAAGCGATTTGACTTAAACCAATTAACCACTTTGACCTATCTCGGTAGATCTTGATTCCCAGAATGTATGCAGCTTCTCCTAAATCCTTCATGGAAAAACACTTCCCAAGATATGCCTTAACACTTTGCAAACTTGGAATTTCTTTTCCCATAATTAATATGTCATCGACATAAAGAATTAGGAAAATTACATCACTCCCACTAACTTTGTGATATACACATGGCTCATCAAGATTTTGAATAAATCCATACCTTTTGATTTCTTCATCAAATCTCTTATTCCATTGCCTTGATGCTTGCTTCAATCCATAAATGGACCTTTGAAGTTTGCATACACGGTTTGGAAATTGTGGATTCACGAACCCCTCAGGTTGCTTCATATAGATGTCTTCATCTAACCGACCATTTAAGAAGGCGGTTTTGACATCCATTTGCCATATCTCATAGTCATAGTACGCTGCTATAGCTATGAGAATTCTAATAGCTCTAATGTCCGCTACAGGAGAAAAGGTCTCCTCGTAATCAATGCCATAAGTTTGAGTAAAACCTTGCGCAACTAGACGAGCTTTATAGACGTGTATATTGCCATCTATGTCGGTCTTAATTTTATAGAGCCACTTACTTCCAACCACCTTGGCGTTTGGAGGTAAATCGACCTCTACCAGACTTCATTTTTCTCATGGATTGCATTTCCCCATTCATTGCAACCGCCATTTTCCTTATCGGGACTTGCCATGGCGACTTTATAACTAGTAGGCTCTTCAAGATCTCCTAACATAGTTTCCGAACCTCACGTTAAGACATAGACGTTCAGTGCACGCGTAGTCCTTACGGATCTCTGAACGGAATTACTTCAACCTCGGTGGAGGACCCGGACTATCGTGTTCTCACCGAAAGTACGTTAGTGTTTTGAAGGTATGCATCTTCTTGATCATCTTCCGGATCATAAACTCTCCCATGAATTCTTGAGATCACGAGATCTCTTTCAAGAAAATCTCCGGACCTAGCAACAATTACTTTATTTTCGGTTGGATAGTAGAAGTAGTAACTCATAGTTTCCTTAGGGTATCCTACGAAGATACACTTACGATCTTTGTTGGAGTTTATCTGCTGAGTCACGTTTAACATCGCCTCGCAACCCCATACCTTTAAATAAGACAAGTTAGAGCTTTACCATATCATATTTCATATGGTGTCTTATCAACCTTCTTTATGGGAACCATATTTAGAATGCGAACAGCTTATTCCAAAGCATAATCCAAAAGGATAAAGGCAGAATGGTAAGATTAAACATAGATCGTATCATGTCCAACAATGTACGATTTCTTCTCTCAGATACACCATTTTGTTGTGGAGTATATGGAGAAGTGAGATTCTGGACAATTCCATTCTCAGCTAAGTAATCTTTAAACTCTTGGCTTAGATACTCGCCTCCTCTATCGGATTGAAGAGCTTTAATCTTCTTTCCCAATTGCAGTTCTACTTCAGCTTTGAAAACCTTGAATGTTTCAAACACCTCATGTTTATGCTTAAGTAAATAAACATAACCATAACGGCTGAAATCATCATGGTTAAGAAGTAGCTAGCACCTATCTTTGACACATGTCTAAGTGGTCCACACACATCAGTATGAATAAGACCAAGTAGATCAGAAGCCCTCTCCATATTGCTATGAAAAGGTTTCTTCGTCATCTTCCCAGATATGCATGACTCACATTTATCAAATGATTCATCATTGATATTTTGCAAAAGCCCTTCTTGTTGCAGCTTATGCATGCGAGCCTTGCCTATATGAGCAAGTCTACAATGCCAAAGATAAGAAGAATTCAAGTCCAACTTTATCTTCTTATTAATGCTAAACATCGAATTATTATACTTGTTAGATTCATTTCCAATCACATCCATTTTAAACACACCATTCACAGTAATCGCATTAAAATAAAATACACCATTTAAAGAAACAGAAATTCCATTACGTGAAATAGTATGAGTAATACCATCATCCAACAAAGCGAAAAGGAAACAACACCTCTAATTATAGAAGGTGCGTAATGACAATTGTTCAATAACAAGATTAAGCCCAAGGCAATACAAAACTAAACGTTCCTATGGCTTCAACAGTTGCATGTGCACCATTTCCCACGCAGAGATATTGCTCCCCATAGGCCGACTTCCTTTCCACTCTAAACCCTTGTAGTGTATTACAAATGTGAATACCACATCCAAAGATCATATACCCGTGAATTTTTATGATTTAGAGTAAATAATTCAATGACAAATAAATTACTCAAGAACCGCGCCAAGGACACTTCAGACTTCATTTTATTTGCCCAATTCATCAAGATAGAAAGCAGCTTTCTTCCAATGCCCAACGCTCTTATAGTGGTGGCATGCTTGATCCTTTTAGGATTTTCCTTCCTAGGAGTAGGGTTCTTCTTGGGTTGTGGTTGATAGGCCATAACTTGTTTACCCTTATCAACTTTCCTTTGCCCTTCCCCATCTTGTTGTTCGCATGCGCGGTTTTGGCTTATTAATCCTTCCACCCCGAATAGCAAGTACCGGGCGGTAGGAACCTTTTGAGGTAACCCTTTTCATAATCAATAAGCAATGCGTGTAGGTCAAGAATCGTCTTCCCCACGCAGCTGCATATTGAAGTTTCTAACAAAACCATTAAAATCCTTGTTAAGGGATCTATTAATCAGATTCACATCCATGTCATCATCATAAGTTTTGCCAAGTGCCCTTAATTGGTCCGTGTAACCTTCCATTTCCAGTACATGAGCACTCACGGGTTTACCCTCTCCCTGCCTACAGCTGTGTAATGCGTCGGTCAAGTCATAAATCTCGACGACAGCTGGTTTCTCGAACATAGTTCAAAGTTCATTGAGCATATTAAATGGGAAATAAATTTCGAACTGCTTTTGGAGAGCATATTCCATCGTTCCCAACATAAGACAAGCCACATCATTATGACGCTTATACTCAATTTGCCAAGCGTCCTTTTCAGCTTGAGTAGCTTCAGGTCCAATTGGTTCAGCAGGACAAGGTTCATAAAGATATTTCAACTGGTCAGCAACTCTACAGACAATTCTCAAAGAGCGGTGCCAATCATTGAAATTCTTGGAGCGATCAACTTTTCTCGATCAAAAACTTTGAACGCAGAACTTAGTGCGATGTTAGTGTTATCGTTGTTCGAGCCATTTCTACGTAAAAAGTTCAAGTATTAGTATTTTCGATAATACAACTTTTCAAGAAAATAAAATATACCCAACGATAATATAAACATACAACCATATAATTTTCTCGAAAAACTAGGATCTAAATTATCATAGTTTCATTACATCAGTTGATCTGCTAGTAACGAAAGCATATAATAAGGTAATCTGTCGAACATGAATTGGCAAACAATTTCCAACTCCTAGATCATTATGGGATTTATATTTTCCAACGCTATTGCAAATATAAACATGTTTCATCCCATCTTATGCCTTGACTCCAGTTCTCACTTACTACTCAATTTAAGTGTCTAGCTTAAAGAACAGCAAATATGTCCATGTAAGGTCTGGCTTTACATTGAGATTTACCTCTCCATCACAATCTAGCCAAGTACTGTCATGACGTAAATTGCAACTTCAAGTGTTCCTTTTAATTAGATGGCATATAACTTAATTTAAAAGGGTACTAGTTTTGATTTTATGTGGTTAAATCAAATATGTACAAAGATGTCATGCATTCATCTTGTAGCATAATTTTAATAAAAACTTTTATTACCAATTCATAAAGATCAAATTATCAAAGTTTTGATTGAGGTATTGGGTTCACCAATCAAGGAATTTAGTGTTAATTATCGTCCATTATACCGCACTTTTGCATAAGTGTAAACACTTAGTGTTTCGGTAATTACCACCGAGGTGACGCATGGAATTAAAACTAATTCGCCTTAAGATGAGTTTGTACATTTTATGGCTTACTAAGTAGCTCCATTCGAACTTACAGAGGAGAGGACCGTAAGCGCAAAAGCATAACCTTAGACATCCTTTCGGTGTGATGCGCATTTCTTTATTAACCCCTTTATAGTTCATTCTAGCGGGTGAGCCGTTCAGACCATTTGTACCAAAATCACCAATCAATTAAACTATTGAAAATTTGACTCTTCAAAAACAAATCAAATTTCACCATTGTTTAGGGTCCGTATTATTTTTCTATTCAAAATTACCCTTTGCTTAAAACTGTCTAACATAATAAACAAACAAGTAACAAATAAAAAATAAACTACTAAAAAACGATGCGCACATAATAAAAAATTTATACGTGTAAACAAGTAGTCACATGCAACTTATTCGATAAAACCCTATTAATAATCAATATCTAGGTTAAATTAATGTATATATTAATTAGGGCTTTCACTCTCTCAATTGAGAGTGAGCCACATACATCGAAGAATCGATTGCGTAAATCCATAATTAATAATATATCAAATTGCACATAACTGATTCATTAATATATATAATTGGAGTCTTCCCCAATTCAAGATTTATCGTAAATTAATATATCTTAACAATTAAACAATATTAAAGCAACTTATCCATGACTAACATGCATGTATAATCATGGATATATCATAACAATTATACAAATAGTCACAAGATCGGATATTAAAATTCCATGACACATAACAAATTATTCATGAATTAAGCACGTAATTTATATATTAATTCTAGGTTTTAATAAGGTTAGCAAACAATTTTCAAAACCCTAAAAAAAATTTAATGTGTCGACATAAAATAATATGGGGTACGCCCCAATTTACAAAAAAAAATCGACCCATAAAAAAATAAACATAAACCCTAGATTAACCATATCAAACAACATACAATTATTTGTTTTATTACGCGTTTATGTAATTAATTACTCATTAAAAACCAATGGCTCGTGATGCCACTGTTGGAATTAGATATCATGACAATCAAATAAATAATCACAAAACATCAAAGAACACATGCGGAAGCGTATAGGATTTATTAACGAATAATTAATTAACATAAGAAGAATATGCGTACCTCACTTGATTCTAGCCGAACAAGAATCAAATCCACAAACTAGCAATGGAAGAACCCTAATTTGATTTAATTAGGATTATATGAATTACCCCTTACCGTTTTGTAATTCAATCCAAGAATAATAACAATATTGTGTTATTACCACTTTCTTGTATACACGTACTAAACCGAATTAAAGTAATGCTAGTTTTGATAAAACAAATAACTTGGTTTGGAAAAGTTTTGAGGATCGACACCCTAAGGAGGTGGCCGATTGGTTTGGACAAGAAAAACACACACAAAACTGTTTTAGGGTTTAGCAATGAGCACAAGAGATAATTTACAAACACCCTAGGTTTTGTATATATACTCAAGCAAACTTGGTGAACAAGTTTGAGTCAAGTTGGGTTGGGTTTCCTTTTCTCCTTGGCCGATCGGTTGTGGGTATCCCCTAGGGATTCCGGAACCTTCCCAAACTTGGCAATTTTGTCCTTTTCCAAATACATTTAACGCCCGTTAGTCCATTACATTAATTCCTTAACGTCCGTTAGTTATTTCGTTTAATCAATAAATAAATATAACGTTTATATTTAATTATTAACTTTTAATTCTCATACGTAAAGTGTGCAATCCCGTTGTCTCGAGTTCGATCCTCACTCACGTCTACTAATTTATATCCATAAAACTAACAAATATATATAATACATAAAACACAAGACTGACTTGATAAAGATAATTAAGAAGATTGGATGTACTTGGTATCGTTTTTGCAGGTCCTCAATGTCTCTCCTAAGCATGTCTTCTCTAAGGTTGTTTGGGCAGGAAACTGCTAACTGTGTGCTAGAATCCCTAAGCATACGGGAGGTTTTCTAAACCAATTAAGGTTTGATAGGGACTTGTATTTTTTATGAAATATTGATGTGTAACTGTGTATGACTGTGCCTTATGGAATTAGAGAGATTACAGATGTGGTTTTTTAGAGCCACAAATTTATGGCACACTAATGTTATGAATTGCTTGCTATGTCTATCGATGTTTGTGTGGCTATGTCTATCGTTGTTGTAAAAGTCAGTACAAGGACTAAACTTTCTCGAAGTACTTCAGAAATATTGACTAAGAATATTTATCTCATGCTTAGTTTTAACGTGGTACTGTAGAAACTAAGATTAAACAAATTTAGGAGTGACACAATAGCAGTAGCGAAGAAATTTGTTTTTATAGTTCCTGATACAACAATCAAATTCATAATAATGTTTCATTTTATGCACAAGGAGCAAATTATCACATGAAGTGAATAAAATTAAGATCGCTGAAATCATTCTATTTTTGATGGATGAAAGTGACATGACTCGTGGATTTTGATCCATCACAAATCCACCACTTGACAGATGCATCAATGGGATTAAGTGCTGGTATCTTCTCAAAAACAATAATGCAGTAGATTTTATTTGTTAAAGATAAACAATGATGAACTATCTATGGGAAGTGTTGGCTGAATTGATTGTGGGTCACTTCGGATGCAGGTCTGACTCAGTTGCCTGCTCTAAACTTATTAGATTCGCGAGTAACCAGTAGTGGATTCCAGTATTTGAAGCCATTAAAGAAATTGAAAACACTGAGCTTTAAGTCAACAAAGGTGACTGCAAATGATATAAAGAGACTCCATGTATCGGACCTTCCAAGTCTTATTAAAGTTCTACCTGAGTAGCTTGTTTGAAGAAGACCGGCACCTTATGGCCTTTTATATATAATATTTGGAAATCTTTAGTATTGAAGATATGTATTGTTTCTTTTACGTTCTTTATGTTATGATAGTGTTTATGGATTTAAAGATTTCAATTATTAAGACACACAGCATTAAATGAACCTTTTTTTGATGATGATGTGGTTCTGGTGGAAGAAACAATGTAAATAAAGCTTTTTTGGTATATGATACGAAATGAACATTATTAACTAAAATTTCTATGATTTGCTTCTCAGATATAACTGCTACTACACTTTTTGCTATGCTTTCACATTCAAGCAATTCCCAATATGATTGTACCGAGGCTACGTATATACTATATCTATTACATAAATTGCTACACTTGTTTTCCAAGTTTAGAGTCCAATTGATAAGAGATGAAATGACTTTCATACTAATTTTCCAAGTTAGAATCCAATTGATCAGCATTTCAGTTAGTGGAACAGGGAGAAGAAAAGAACTGGGGGGCTTACTGGGTTAGAAAAACTGTCAAATGGTTTTAAAAAAAAGGGTCATAATGGTCATGTTTTACATAGTTTAGTAATCTTATCATCCTGATTGTCAAACTTACATTGTCTGTTTCTTTCATATAGTCTGGTTACTTGGTTAGAAATTCTATCATCCCAATTATCTAACTTTCATAGTCGGTTTCCTTCATTGTGAAATTCGGCGTTTCATAGTCTATGAACAACGTGCTACGCCTGCATACATTTCTTCAATACACAGTTATTTCTGTTGTTATTATCATTTTGAAATTTGACATTTCAATTAAGTCTTTTTCAAATGGTAAGCATCCAATTGTGGTTTCAAAACATGGACGCACAATACCTATGTCTCAGTGACATTAGATATCATACCAAATTTCTGATTATGTTCAAAGTCTAGGCACTGAAATAATTATGTGACTTAGGAAAATTGTTTCTCCAGACATTCGCACTTATACACTTATAAGTAAAGTATTTACAATAGTTATAGGTTTTGAGATCAAAACCTTGAAGTAAAACTGAAGCAGCAATAGACCCAATAGAATTGATGTCATAATTTCATACATATATGTTGTCCACTTAAACCACCCATTTTGGAAGAAATGAAAAACTCAAGAAGAAAAGCTGATGAACATATGAACACCCAATGGATGAAGGACCTCATTCCATATATAACATTAAGGGTGTGTTTGGTTCATTAAGATATTTTGGGTCTGAATGACTACCAAATCTTACTGCTAAGAGATGGATATAAAGTCTGAATGAAATAATGTTGTTTGTTTTTAAATAACTATCTGAATAATTTTAATTGTCCGTCTTTTTATGTATATACTAAACTATATCAATACAAAGAATAAATAGTGTGTGTAAACATAAACAAAATATTCTAATCATAAATTTAACACAATAATATTAAACCGTTAATGAATTATCGGGTCGGGTTTATTTAATGATAACAAAATTGCTCTTTTTTGTTGCGATTAACACTTATTTAATAAAATTAAACAAAGAGAAAATCATGAAAACTATATTGGAGCGCTTGACAAGTTATACATAATTTAAATCGCTGAAATTAAAATATTAAATAGATTGACGTAACATATAGCACCACATAATTATAATTAGAAAACTTAAAGTGTTTATTCGATAGATTTATCAACACAAATATTTTAAATTTTTTGCCAAATTTTTTTGCAACAAATGATTTGTTGCTATATCTGCATTTTCGTTGCTAATAATTGATGTTTGATTGACAAAAATTAAAACTTCGTTGCTACCTATTTTGCAACGAAAATTTTATAGAAAGTCGTTGCTAAAAATGAGAGGGAATTTTCCCACCAAATATTGAGAAGATAGCAACAAATTTAGCAACTAAAATTAGTTGCTAACCGAAGATTTCATTTTTGTTGACTTTCGTTGCTATATTCGTTGCTAATATGTGAATTTAGCAACGAATTATTGGTTGTTGCAAAATTTTCGTTACTATTGACACTTTTTCTAGTAGTGTATTATTACCCTACAATTGTTTCTTGTGGATGTGTCCTTTTTTTTTTTTCCTTAGCATTCCATTTACATTTCTCATTCCTATTTCTCCATTTGAACCAAGCGCCCCCTTAATTTTGTAAACCCATTTGCAACCTAACTAATTTCCCAAGTGTTATATCTATACAAAGCATCCATTTCATTTTTCATTGCCTCAATCTAGTGCTGCTCCATAAATGCTTCCCAATATGTTTTGTCCCCTATGCCCTAGCTTATATTCCTCAACCGAATGTATTGTTGAAGTTGACTAACATAATACGAGTATTATTAAAGAAAACATACATTTAAGGTTTAGAGGCGATATTTTTGGGTAATTTTGTATGCATTTGGCTATATATAAGACAGTGTGTCTGTTATATCACGAAAAGTGTAAGTATTTCCGTTTATGCTTAAGATTATATCGGGTTGGTTGGGATTGCAATGGTCGGTTGTTGTTGCGCCCTTGCAGTGGTCATTCTTTGTTGCAACCCTTGCAATGGGTCTAACCACTACTCGTATTATGTTTTACCTGCATATTGTACAATGTTTTTTGTATAAAGTGGGTTGATAGCTGAATATAGGCCTGAAAATGTAGCGACTTGAGAAAAGATTTAGCATAAGTAATTACTACACCATTTTATGAAGCTTATGTTGCAAGATTTATTATAAAACTGGTGAGTATAAAATTATTTGTTCAAGACTTTGAGAATAGATTGTATAAAACTTGAGAAGAGATTTATTATACAACTTATGCTGCAAGCTTATGTTGCAAGACTTGAGAACAGATTTTGTATAAAACTGTTTGTTCAATTCGTCATCTTCCTGTTAGTGATACTACATTTGATTATAAATTATTTTCGTAGCTACTGCTTGTATTATATATTGCCGGTTTATGCTATAGCGGGTCGGCTGGGATTGTAGTGGGTCGGCTGCTATTGCAGCTAGGGGTGTCAAATGGGTTGAACTAATATATCATATGCATGTAGGATTGAATTGACTAGCTACTTATAATATAATTTGTTACTCTTTATTACATTGTGTTGTTATCTATCATTTCTTTGTTTTTATAGCTTTGGGATGACACACACGTTCTAAAACCGTTGGAGATCAACCAAGTGGCCTATTTGACGTTGAACGAGTTTTATAGGGTTGTATTTTATCCGTTAGATACAACGGCTCCTCAATAGTTAAGGTTTTATATTTTCGTGATGATGTCGTTTAAACACTTGTAATGGATAACACTTTTGTCTAACTCGGATGTCGCATTGGTTGATGTTTACGTAGGATGTTAAATTTGTTGAATATTGTTTGTGTATGCTGAAATGTTCGGGTCTGCTGCAAAAGATATATGGTAGTGTTTGGTTACGGGTTCCGGAAAAAAAAAATTGTCATATTTTTAAATGAAACAGATTTTAGTGCGGTTTACTAACAAACCATAGCAGAAAAGAAAATGGCTTATGAAAAAAATTTGGTGCGGTTAGGAAAAAAAAAAACGGTACCAAATAATAATGTTTTGCTACGGTTTAAAATTGTACCAGAAAATGGTTTTACTAAAAAATTTTGGTGCGGTTAGAAAAAAACCGTACCAAATAATAATGTTTTGCTACGGTTTAAAACCATACCAGAAAATGGTTTTATTTTTTGGTACGCTCATATCTACCACGGTTACAAAACCGTACTAAAAGGCCTTAAAAACCGTACCTAATGAGATTTTTGTGCAGTAGTGTGTGGTCGATACGTTCTAGACTAAACTATATGAACAAGGCCAATAAACTCAGTTTATAGTACGTACGGAGTATCTTAATATTGTATGTACATAATGGTAGTCACTAGACCAAACACCACTTTTTCAGTCGAGATTTTTTGCCCATTCCCTACGACAAGTCGTAGGGATAATAAAATCTAGACGTCATGTCATCGGCATTCACTTGTCGAGAATGTCGCGTCGGTGTTTACTGTGCCGACGACATTTCCCTACGACAAGGTGGGACCCGCACCCTTTTTGGTCAATGGTATTGTAATTTCGGCTATATATTTCCCAACGACATGTCGTAGGGATAATAAAGATAATTAATCGCTTTGATTAATTAACTAATCGTTATCCTTTATTATAACTATGACATGTCGTCTACGTGTACTTAGTATACGCGAATATTATTGTTATTATACCGACGACATGACGTCAGTATAATAAAACCCAAAAAAGTATGCTTATAATATACCTACGACATGTCGTAGGCATAATAAAAATCAAAAAATAGACTCTTTTATTTACCGAAGACATGTCGTAGGGAATTATGATGAACTGCTGCTGCATAAATGCCTGCTCAGCAGCAGTTTCCCAATTTTTTCCGGAAATATTTCCAGAGAAAATCTACCCTAACCTGTATACAAACCAAAATCTGTATGCAACCAATTCCAAATGCCAATATTCAAAAACACTTATAACGGCCAAAACGGCGTAAACACTTATATATAATCGTTAAACACCCTCAAAATACATCAAAACAATATAAAGGGTGTTATAATATCTAAACCTAGCTACCATAACCACAAATGTTGCAATATCCAAAAGGTTCAAGTCGCCAAAATGTTAAACTACACAATAACAAGATACGGGTCGACAAAATATAGTTCAAATGATAAGTAACACAAAATAACCCATATACCTCGATCCAATGTCCCTCGTCATCAGAATCGCTACCATCTTCCTGATCACCACTCCCGCCCGCCCCACTCCCGCCCGCGCCAGTCCCGCTACCCGAGCCTACCTCGGCTACAGAAGACATCTGACCGATCATCTCGGACCATTGCGGGTTACCGCGCATGATAGACATCAACTGCCGGAGCTCGTTCCGAGTCTCCTTAGCGTCTTCTTCAATCGACTTGATCTTCTTATCTTTCTCGGCTAACAGCTCGTCGATCTTCTTGTCAGTGTAAGCACTGGTAGGTGGAAGCGAGATGTCAGGTAAGCTAGTCTTGCCATGACCGGGTAACACAGGGCCCCTTCCAACTATGTGGCCCCTCTGCTTGCCCTTCAGAACCATGGCAAGTATTTGCTCCTCTGTGTAGGCAACCCCGGTAGGCGTATTTGCTCCAAGATCATGTAGGCGGATCATCATTTCCTGTGTAGTTGAAAAAGAATGAGAAAATCAATATATTAGTCGGGTTACTAGATTATGTTTCAATAAATCATTAAATTATGTGTTTGAAAAAAAAACAATGCTTACGTATTGAACGCGGGCATCGTCCTACAACCATTCACCCTCTTTGCAACGCGAGTCATAGAAGCTCTGTAGGAGAGAAGGGAACTCGTGGGTCTCGCTGTTCTCAAACTGTACATACACATGCATATAAAATGAAACAAATTATAAGCAAAAAATCAAATACCATATATATAATGAACAATACGTAAAATAATTAAAATATGTCTTACATATTCATGTCGAGATATGGCCAACGAGCGAGATCCGTGGCGGCTATAGACCTTGTTCTTGTTCCTGTTCTCCGCATTCGTCTTGGCTCGAAGTTGGTTCCCTTCCTCGAGGTAGAACTTGATATGCTTCTCCCACTCAGACGGCTCTACCTTCGGAGGAGGGCGTCTTCAAATCTCATCCACAACATCAACCCCACCTTGGCTCGTAAAGTAATCGCGCTTCCTGTCATGCTTGTTGTCCCCGTTGCCAAATATGTATCGATATCAATCTTTATCTTTTTCCATTGTGGACCATTCCTATGGCGCTCCAAGTTAAAGTGTTCCTGCATTCAAATATAAAGATATATATAAATAAACAAATTTTTAGATAAATATACACATTCAAACAAATTTCAATAGTCAAACAAATTTAAATAAATAAATAAATTAATAAAAAATATAAAAAGAAAATGAAATAACTGAACCCGAGTCTTTGCATGACGTGCGCCTTCTTCTCCTCTTCGATCTTGTGCCAGGAGGGATAATACAACGGAAACTCCCTAATCAGCTCGCCAACGTAGTTACTAAACCACTTGGCGTTTTTGCCGACATGAGTGAAATGTTCGGGTGTGCTGCGAAAGATATATGGTAGTGTTTGGTTACAGGTTCTGAAAAAAAAATGAATTATTTTTTTTTTAAATGATACAGATTTTAGTTCGGTTTACTAACAAACCATAGCAGAAAAGAAGAGTGGCTTATGAAAAAAATTTGGTGCGGTTAGAAAAAGGGTGAAAACTAAAGATACATTAACGCATTTTTCAAAAAAACATCATCGTTAATGTCTTTGTTAAGTGTGTCAGCTAACTAATACTTTCAATTTTTTCGATCTAGCTAATATGACATGTTGGTAGTAGGTTACGGTCACCTTTGATAAAAATTTGCGCAGATTAGTCCTACATGATAACGACCGTTAGCTAGATTATAACGATCGTTAAAAAAAAAAAAAAAAAATCTTTTAAAATTTTTATTCTTAAAATCTACTTAAAATATTTTTTTAATTCATAATTTTATAAAAAATGGATAAATTTTTTCAATCGAATTTAAAAAAAAAAAAAAAAAAAACGTTATTGTTTTTTTAAATCGAAAAAAAATTTAAAAACGTAATTTTTTATTTTTTTTTTTAAATTACGTTTTTACATAAAATTATGTTTTCGATTTTAAAAAAAAAAAAAAAAAACAAATCGTTTTTTTTTTAACTTTTTTTTAAAATTCAATTGAAAAAAAAAATGTATAAAAATTTATCCATTTTTTATAAAATTTATGAACTAAAAAATATTTTAAGTAGATTTTAAGAAAAAAATTAAAAGTTTTTTTTTTTTTTTTTTTTTAACGGTCGTTATCATGTATGACTAATCTGCAAATTTTTATCAAAAGTGACCCGTAACTTACTACCAATGGTCATATTAGCTAGATCGAAAAAATTTGAGAGTATGTTAGCTAGCTTTGACACTTAACAAAGACATGCGTAGATGTGTTTTTTGAAAAAGTTCGTTGCGTATCTTTACTTTCACCCTTAAAAAAAAAACCGTACCAAATAATAATATTTTGCTACGGTTTAAAACTGTACCAGAAAATGGTTTTACTAAAAAAAATTTGGTGAGGTTAGAAAAAAAACCGTATCAAATAATAATGTTTTGCTACAAACCATACCAGAAAATGATTTTATTTTTGGGTACGCTCATATCTACTACAGTTTCAAAACAATACTAAAAGGCCTTAAAAACCGTACCTAATGAGATTTTTGTGTAGTAGTGTGTGGTCGATACGTTGTAGACTAAACTATATGAACAAGGCCAATAAACTAGTTTATAGTATGTACGGAGTATCTTAATATTGTACGCACGTAATGGTAGTTGTAACGTTGCATGTATCATGAACTTCTCTCGTTTATACGGTTATACGCAAATTGTTTTTAAGAGAATTAAAATGTGATAACTTAAATGTCCTTTATTTCTTTCTTTCTTTAAATCGGTGTATTTATTTCTTTAAATCGGGTACTTATAATTTCCAAAATACAAAAAGATATACTTCCTTTTAATCAATATCCGATCCCTTTTTATAGGACCAAATCAAATCTCTTGCGATCAATAGAATTGTTCCTATATTTATTGTCGAATTCTTATTCATTAGGGTAACACATTATTAAAACCTCAACTATAAATATAAAAGTCATCATCGTTATACGATCCAAGATTGAGACATGAATAAATTACCTTCAGATACCATCTTTGATATCCTGTCAAGATTCCCTGTCAAATCTCTGGCTTGTTTTCGGAGTGTATCCAAACCATGGTGCGCGTACATTGACGATGATGACTTTGGTATTCTTCATGGTAAAAGAACTGTAGAGGAACTGACACCTATCATGTATGATCCGTACGAATCATGTATCATAGGTTTCGATATCATTAAATCTGAGGAAGGAGGTAATACCACCTTGAAGGCGAAGAAGGGCATATCTTTAGAGTCTGTTTTGTATAAATCGTGCTCCACGTCTGTTGGAGGTTCTTGCAATGGGCTGCTCTGTTTATCACTAGACGACATTCCCCATCTCACGTCTTTGGTTGTGATCAATCCTCTCAGGAAAGAATTATACGAGTTGCCACCCATGCAGCAATGGTTGGATGGACCATACTACTTGAAGGAAGAGTCACGTGGGCTTGGTTTTGATGTTTCTACTAACACTTTCAAGATGGTGTGCGTTTTTTCGAGAAGAGAATTTTCAAAGAGTGAGACTAATAGTAAGAATTTATGTACCATGGTACATGTCTTGGGCATGGATAGTTCTTGGCGAGAGATACCCCAAGTCCCTCCTTATCCCACTTATGGTAATGGAATTTTCGCTCATGGATGTTTGTATTGGTTTCGGCAATCAAATTCCCGAGAAGAATTTATATGCTTTGAGGTGAGGAATGAAGAATTTACGTTGATTTATCCTCCCAAGAAAAGATGTGGTTATTCAGTAACCAGCTATCAATTGGTTGATCTACATGGTGAAGTTGGATATGCCTATTTTTACAGTGATGATATTATTGAAGTGTGGGTCTTGAAGCAAAAACAATGGGTGAAGCACTGTCAGTTCAGTAAAAAACCACCACTTCCTCGCATTGGAAGCATTAAGGTTTTAGGTCGTTGGAACAAAGACGGAGACATATTAATAGAGACTGGATATGGTGTGAAGAAGTTGTTCGTGTATAGCCTGAAGAACCAGCTTTTGGAGGAAGTCAATATCGTGGGTAAGAAATATGGAGTCCGCACTTATATGTATATGTATCCTGCAAGTAGCATGTTCTCAATTCGTGGTATTAACAAAACGGCTCATTCGATTAAAACTGATTTGATGAGCGTTTCCAATTGCTGAATTGCATTGCATAAACAAGTTTCATACGGAGTATTAGTGATTTTTAACTAGTTGAGTGATTAAGATTAAGAGGAGTACGTATGAGTTAATATGAACATGTTTTATCAAGTTACGTATAAGTTTGTTAAGATTTTTGTTGCTTGTGGAGCGTTCTTTTATTGTTTGTTTGTTTACTGTTACAAGCTTTATGTTTATTGTTGAGAACGACTTACTAAATGGGCGAATTGATTTGCTTCCTTATCATGACTTATGTTAACTTGATCGGCTAAAGTGATACAGTATATCCCAGTGACCCAGTTGTTGGGTTTTACTAATCATAACAATTATATAAAACAAGTAAACATCATCAAAGCATGCAGCGGAAGTAATAGGAATAATACTTGTAAATTAACTAACCGAATTAAAAATATGTGCGTACCTTTTGCGAATCAATGCAATTAGGGTTTATGGAAAAACCCCAAATTAGGATCAAGAACAAGAAACCCAAAACCCTAATAAATTAGGGTTTGTGAATGTCGACCAACACCTATGTCGACCCACCAATGAAATCAACCACCAAGATTCACAAGCTCAAGCGTGCTTGTTCTTCGTTCTTGTACACACGCATCTAATAGCGATTTGATGTGAAAAGCTAGTTTCTTGATCACGAAACAAACCAAATACTTATTCTTTAGTTAAGCAAATCGAATCCCTATGGGAAGGAGAGTTCGACCGGCCACATAAAAGAAAGAGGGAGAAGGAGAGAAATTAGGTTTGCAAGTCACCAAGATTAGGTTTAGAATGAACACAATAGGATTGTATTTATAGTTAACCAATCTTGGAGGACAAGTTAATGTGTGGGTTGGGTTAGGGAACCCCAACCGATCGGCCAATCAATCCCAAAGAGATTCTAGATCCTTCCCGACTTATAATTTTATCTCTAGTCCTTTAAGTTTATATTTAACGACCGTTAGCCAAACCTCGTTAAATATTAACCACCGTTAAGTATTTATTTCGTGACTAATAATTAATAATAATAACGTTTTATATATTATAATTATTTACATCAATTCTCATACGTAATGTGTGCAATCCCGAAGTCTCGAGTTCGAATCCGGTCATACTAATATTAATAATTATCCATAAACCTTTCGGCCCCACTGGATATTACTTAATATAGTAATGACATTGGTTAGTCTAGCTTTCACGCCAATGCCCCAGATCAAATCGAGTATGGTCTCCTGGAAAACCATTTAATGATTCATCATTTTACTTATCCTTTTTACTAATACTACATTAACTATGAATATGGATTAAGTCATTTCATAAGTTAATATCATTTCGTTGTATTCGATTGAACAAGATTACCAAATCATCTCGAACGTATTCCGGATAGATCTTGGGTAAGGCCTTACAAACATCTTGCCAATCCTACGAGGGCCCAAATATAGTATTATACTTTGAAACAAATTCAAATGAACAAATTCTCTTGACTACAAACATAACTCATGAACTTTGCAACACTTCGAAAATAGCCCTTATAACTACCGAGCCACGGATAGCGTTAGACTATCTTACACAAATGCACTACATTCATAACATCCGTATCTCAAGTCCGAGGATAAACACTTCATGATATACTTAATTACAAAGATCCATAAAGTATCATCATGTAAAGTTGGGATAAGTCCTATATTCAATTCATTGAATATCATGTGAATTTGGCATGTCCCACGCATCAATATACTTAAAGTATATTCTACCAAAACTCAGATTTGTCTTAATTCAATGACATTCCCACATCATTGATCGACAACGGACTTTTAGAATAAAATAAGTTATTCACGGATTAAACATGCAAATATAGGATATAATATTAAGAAAATGAAAATAAACATAACCAATATTTTATTTCATTTAAATAATATTTATTCAAAACATCCCTTATCCAAATACTAAATAGATCAATGCATGATAATACTTGTTAATGAATTATGTCTCAAGTAATGACAATCATACTTGTTGACAAGGCATAATTTCAACTAACTTTGATCTATCGGAATTTTGAGAATACTTATCTTAAGAATTCAACTAGTGAAGTTCTTGTATGTGTGCATTCAAAATATCTTGATATTGCCACATAATATATTTCATAAAGTGTGTGACATCCTCAACACCAATTTATGACAATCAAACTTTCAAAAAAATTTTAAAGTTTAAAGCATTCTAATTCTTTATTGTATAATGCAACTATGCTCTTGGTTGAGCACAACTAGTTCGCATGGCCATCAACAAGGATGAAATCTTCCCATGACTAGTATTGAGTGTCATCTCAATTAAACCAGCATCATTGTATACAAACAACAATATGCTCTTTAAAATCTCCGTAAACTTCAATATCTATAGTGTAATGTTTGATATCTTCCAAACTTTCAAGTTTGTTGGCTATGACAATTATGCAACAATTCTTTGTATTGCTCATCCTTAGAATTTTGAGAGCAAATCCGGTGAGGAATGTAATTCTAGATTCAAACATATTCCATTAGAATATTCATTACACTAGTTATTTAATAACTTCATTAGATATCAATGTTGTCAAATCATCTTGCATTCAAGCATGATACAACAGTAACATGATGTACATGAAAAATCCTTATGTCAAACAAAGATTTAATTCATGTTCTACATATCCATTTTCCAAATGATATATCATGTTCTATTAGACTCATTAATTTAATACCGCCATGTTTACTAACAATAAACATATATTCCAAGGTTGTATGTCTTATTTTCTAAATCTTTCAAGTGAAGTTCCATTCCAAACCAGAACTTAACATTTTATCTTAGATGGAATGTTACTACCCAAAACATATAAGATTTAAAGAAAATAAACATAATACTCCCACTAGCTTTCAGGAATACTTAGAAATTATCTTATTTTAATTTTAAAACCAAAACTTGGATTTAATAGTTAAACATAAGAATCATCTCCTAGATGCATGCATATATCCATTCATGGATTCTTGCAATTTGTACATTTTCAAAGATTATGTGAATTCATAAACTCATTTGCATTACTTATCGTCCTCATAAAAGTAATCACATAACAAATAGTTTTGATATTCCATTGTCATTTTTCATATCAATGAAAATAAGTATGACAATTATAATCATTATATATTTAATGTGCCAAGGAAAGAATATTCAATCACAGTTAATTGCTTAAGTGTGATTAATAATCTTGTCACGAGTCATGCATTAAACACAAGTACAATTTTGTCCATATGATTTCTACACAAAGAATTTAAACCACTAGGGTTTTCCTTCCTTTGAAGAAACTCATCTTTATTAAGATAAACCAAGATTCAGAGTTGATTATCTTTATGGACAGCATCTTAACATTCATAGTATGAATAATTTACCACAATTCAATATTAGGTAAATGCATCATTATGATTAACAGGTTTACCATGATCCTGTAAATCATATTTCTCATCATATCAAATATCTGAGATATCCTTGCGGATCTATGAATGAGAATTCCATCATTTTGAGGTATATCATATATGACCTCATCATGATATTCACTAGTGTGCTTTAGAAGATTATGTGTTTTGTAATTGTAATTTAATCTCTTCAAGATCTAAACAAAACTCCCACTTGCTTTTGTAATTTAAAGACTATCTATAAATACTTTAGCAATTAGAACAACAATAAATTGTTTTCTTTTGGGATATTACAAATCACATTAACAGTTCGTAAATCTTGTTCAATAATAACCTACTCCATAAGTAGTTTTAACAAATCAGAACTTCAATATAAGACTCAATGTGATTCATCACATTTCATACTAAAATGGTGTCTTATTAATCTTCTAGGTTTGAGTTTATTAAGTATATCCAATCAATACTCAATTTTCTAACCTTGATAACTTTTGGAAGAAAGTAGGATATAGTTATCTTGAATCAAACAATATGACAAATGTTTGATTCTTCTAACTGAACATTCCATATACATACAGTATTTCATTAGAATTAATATTGTAAGACAATCTAACAATATTTAAGATAAACATATTCCTTTTGGCTTACCTATTTACCAACTAAGACAATTTTATGGTATAATAGAATATCCAAGCCAATTGCATGTTTTATAACATAAGTATTCTTTGACCAAGTCAAAAGACATAACAGTTATAATATCTTACTTTATATTATAAGTCTTTAAAAGACTTCATGTTTGTGAGTTTATACAGAAACACATAACCATGTATAATTTAAAGTTATTATGAACACCACACCATGGTTTCAATTAATTAATTTTCAAGTTAATATACTACTCTATCTATTTATGTCATTCTAAAAATACATAAATATTTAAGATAGTATTACTTTATTTATTTATGTCATTCCAAGAAGTGTCCAACTTAAGAAACTGTAAAAGCAACCACGCTCTATCTCACAACAAGTGGAGATTTACCTTGAGATTACAAACTAGCCAAGATCTCACTTAAACTAAAATGTAACTTCAAGTGTTTCTATATTTTGAATGACATAAGACATAAAAGTAGTCTACGTTATAATCTTGACACATGTTCTAAACAAGTCAATCTTATTAGAACGTTAATCTCTTATCTTACGATCAAGAGAATCCATTAATCATATTTTATGTGTTTGTTCTTTTGCACACAATTAATACTTCTCCCACTTGTGCATAGAACAACACCATATAGCACACAAACAACACGACTTGCATTTTGTTTATGTGAACAATATGATAGTGTCATAGATATATATAAGCATTACAAGTAGATGTAGGACCACTGAATTATCAAGGAATCGTTCATGACTATCCTTGAGAATATGAATGTCTACATTTTTGAGCGTAATGTATTATCTCAAGAAAATCTAGAAATAATCGAGTCACTACCAAGATAATAAATCTTGTAACTCCCATTGAATTGACAACGTTACAATAATGTCTTATTCAAGAATACACCTAATACTCCCAATCGGATTTGACAACATTAAGTGTTGCATTAACCGTGAAAATAGCGTGCTATTACGTTGCTACTCCTTTTGTAAGACCATTCATAACAATTACTTAGGTACTAAAAGAGTGTATTCTACTCAGTAGATGATGGATCATCCATCAATGCTATTAACTTGAAAAATTGAGCATGCAATTTCTTCCTCAATGGGTCTACCATCGCCATAATGATGTGTAGCACCTTCAATTAGTCAAAACAAAACAACTAGATAAAATATACTAGTTTGTCTTTTACCAATTTTGCGGTAATTAGTCTAGATTCTAATGTAATAACTCATATAATATCAAACATGTTTTCTAGTTGACCAAAATGTCATATAAGAATTCAATCACCAACAGAGGGTAATGAAATCTCTTAAGGAAAACATGGTGTGCAATTTTCTTAACTATTAAAGTTGCTATGAGTTATATTAGAATTTAGACAATTCTAATGTTCCTAACATACCTTTCTCAATCATGAAAAGGAATAGGATTGAGTCACACTCTTCTTCCATGGAAAAGAGTTTATGTTTGTCTTTTAGTAAATTTTCTTGATCAAACATTCGTTTGAAAACGTAACTAGATCAATTTACCAAAGCCCAAACTACGTTTACGGTTTAATGTTGCATTAATACAATCAAAAGAATTAACAAAATTCAATTTTTAGTATTTTCGATAATTAAATCTTTCAAGAAAATAAAATACCCTTGGTCAATATTCATATTAACCATAGAATTTTCCTTGAATCTAGGACCCTCATTATCATAGTTTCACCACATCAGTTGATCTGCTAGTGATGAAAGTATAGAATAGGTAATTGTCGAAGAACAATAATTGACAAACAAGTTTGCAATTCCTAGAAAGTATGGGATTTACAATTTTGCCAAAACAATTAATGCAAAACGTAAGCATGTTTCATCCCATCTTATGCCTTAAGTCATAGGTCTCACTAACTAACTTAATTAAGTTGTCTAACTTAGAACCGCAAATCATAAAGTCGAGGTCTCACACAACAAAATAATTCACCTTGTTATTGTAATCTAGATCAAGGTCTCACATAACTAAATTACAACTTCAAGTGTTTCATATCATTAGATGGCATAAACTTAAATTTTAAAGGATACAATTTTGATGTGTAATCAAAACTTATGTATAAAGAAGCATGCATACAACTTTATAACACAAAATTTTCAAAAACTTACTTGTATTTTAATTGCTAAGATTAAATTCTACAAAGTTTTAATCGATCGTTGAGAAACTTACAACTTTGCACTAAGATGCTTCGTACATAGAATGGTTATACTAGGTAGCTCAATCGAACTCACGAGGCGAGAGGACCGGGTAAGCACCGAGGTATAACCTTAGACATCCATTCGGTGAGACCGTGCTCACTTCTTAAATAACCCTTTATAGTTTGTTCTAGTGGGTGAGTCGTTCTAACCATTTAGTACAGTCGCATCAATCGATTAAAAGTTCAAGATTTAATACTTAGAAAAACAAATCAAATTTCGCCATTATTTAGTCCATTTAATTTTCTATTCTAAAAAAAATCCTTTTTGCTTACTAACATGTCATACAATATAAACAAAAGGCATTTTAATAAAATTAAAAGGAACTCAAATAATATACATATAACTTAACAATTAACATATGTAAAAACAATTAGCCACATGCATAATTATTTCGATAAAACCTAATAAACAATTCTAGGCGTAAATAAATGCATATATTAACTAGGGCTTTCAACTACAAGGTAGATGAGCCACATACATCGACAAGTCGATTGCGTAAGCCAAAGTCAATAGTATACCAAATAGCACATAACGAATTTTTATTAGTATAATTGAGGTCTCCCCAATTCAATATTATCAAATAAATAAACTTGTGTATATCACTTAACAATTAATCAAAAAACAATACTCCATGGCAAAACATGCATGTTTCACCATGGATTCTTCATAACAATTATAATCCCAAGATACGCATATAATCATGACACATAACAATTATTCATGAAAACCACATAAAATATACATGCAATCCTAGGGTTTCTACAAGTTTTACAAAAAATAAAACCTAATTAAACAATTAAAGGGTAATCGACCCAATTAATAAAAATTAGGGTTCCAATTTTCAAAACCCTAGAAACCATAAAAGCATATAATAATCATAAAGATTCAATTTTATGTGTTTTAATTAATTACAACATATTAACTCACGATACCCTTTGTTGGGTTTTACTAATCATAACAATTATATAAAACAAGTAAACATCATCAAAGCATGCACGTGGAGTAATAGGAATAATACTTGTAAATTAACTAACCGAATTAAAATATATGCGTACCTTTTGCGAATCAATGCAATTAGGGTTTATGGAAAACCCCAAATTAGGATCAAGAACAAGAAACCCAAACCCTAATAAATTAGGGTTTGTGAATGTCGACCAACACCTATGTCGACCCACCAATGAAATCAACCACCAAGATTCACAAGCTCTGCGTGCTTGTTCTTCGTTCTTGTACACACGCACTAATAGCGATTTGATGTGAAAAGCTAGTTTCTTGATCACGAAACAAACCAAATACTTATTCTTTAGTTAAGCAAATCGAATCCCATGGGAAGGAGAGTTCGACCGCCACATAAAAGAAAGAGGAGAAGGAGAGAATTAGGTTTGCAAGTCACCAAGATTAGGTTTAGAATGAACACAATAGGATTGTATTTATAGTTAACCAATCTTGGAGGACAAGATAATGTGTGGGTTGGGTTAGGAACCCCAACCGATCGGCCAATCAATCCCAAAGAGATTCTAGATCCTTCCCGACTTATAATTTTATCTCTAGTCCTTTAAGTTTATATTTAACGACCGTTATCAAACCTCGTTAAATATTAACCACCGTTAAGTATTTATTTCGTGACTAATAATTAATAATAATAACGTTTTATATATTATAATTATTTACATCAATTCTCATACGTAATGTGTGCAATCCCGAAGTCTCGAGTTCGAATCCGGTCATACTAATATTAATAATTATCCATAAACCTTTCACCAGTGTATACTGCATTTTACCCCAAGACAAAACGCATGATCAAGAAAGATTACATGAACAAGCTCGCCCCTGAACCGCCTCGGGTGTTGAAATCGTATTAGTTTTGTGTGTTGTTGATCTTGTTACCATTATTAGTAAAAACAAAAGTTGTTAGACAATATTAGATGGTTATACTTTATGGTGACGTACTCTTTATGAAAGTTTACAGTATTTGTTATTGTGTTTGCAGAAAGCATAATTTATAGGCCATTTTATTGTTGTGATTACTACTCACATGTACATGGGCGAACATACCCTTCGAGTCTACCTTTACTGTAAAAACTAATTTTTTACTTAAAAAAAAAAAACCTGAACTACATACCTTTTACCGTCTTAAGAAAAAGTGCACACCTTTGACAGATTTCTAGGTCCGCAACGATGGTTACTCATACACTAGGAATAAATAAACTGAAGAGTGAAGCCGATCAGTTGATTCCGCATAAAGATCCATCCCTACTCGCTAATAAAACCTTTAAGCTCGAAAATTGACTTGAGGTTAAGCGAGAGTATTTTTTTCAAGCTTGAGCCGGTTGGATTATATACAACACAAGCTAGCCCGTAAAGGCTCATCGACGTAATTGATATTCTAGGTTGACTCAAAACCCTTCTCAAGTAGTTTGAGCTCAGCTCTAGTATAATCGAGATGATATCATACATTTTCTTTTTTAGCAAAAACTTTACAACTTACATTATTTAAGTCACAAATATTATCTCTCGTATGTCTCTAGTAAAACATGAACTCCTTTTAGGTTATGAATCACTTGGTTATCAAATATTTTTCTACTTGATATCGAGTGACTTGTAAGCTGTCTCAACTTGATTGCTCCAACTTTGCCGAATTCACACAAACCAAAACTGAACCACTAATCCAGTTTCAGTAGGGGTGTTTATCGTTTCGGTTATCGGGTTGTTTGGTTTATTCGTTCGGTTACTTCGGTTAAGTTTTTTTGATAAAACCAAAGCGAATTCAAATTTTATTAAACCGAACCGAATAATTTGAAATACTTAATTTTAATTATTTATTTATAAAGATTTTAGCAAAAAAATAAATAAGCTTAAAAAATGTAATATTTATATTATGAAAGAGTTTTATTGGTCTTATGTATATTAAGCTTATTGGGCCGATAAAGAACTACTACTACACAACCCAACTCATTCACCTCTATCTATGGGTGAGCGAAAAAACCAAAACCGAACCAAACTGAAAATAACCGAACTGAACTAATAACCAAACCGAATTTGCTAAAACCGAATCGAACCGAACTACTAATTCGATTCTCGGGTTGGATATGGGTTTGGGAGTTTGAATTGAAAACCGAACCGAAAACCGAAATCATATAAGTATATATATTTTTTATATATTTATATATATATATTTATATACTTTTATGTATATTTATATATAAATAAACACTATTGAAAAATTATTATAATATAATAAAATACTTTTTATGCTTGAAATATATTTTTTTACTAAATATCTATGTAATTATTAATTTTTTTAAAAAAAATAGTGAAATTCGGGTTATTTGGGTTAACCCAAAAACCGAATTAGAATTCAACCGAATCGAATCAAAAACCAAATTTAAATTGGGTTGGTTCGGTTCTCGGGTTAAACTAAAAAAACTTTTTAACCGAATTAACTGAACCGAACTAACTGAACAACCCGATAACCGAACCATCAACACCCTGCCTCTACCACCAAACTTTTTTTATTTTTATCACTCCTACTAGAGTTTTTGCCCAACTAATTGTTTATTAAAAAAATATTGACCATTGTATTGCATGTTGATAAATATTGACTAGTGTATGGCATTAGTTTTCAATTTTAATAACATAAGGTATTTTCTAACCTTTTTTAAATGAAAACGAATTGAATGGCCAACTGTAAAAAAGAAAAGAAGAAAAACCGTACATGACCGCACTTCATGTCGAGAACTGGTTTATCATCGTTGAATGACCAACTGTAAGAAGGAAAAGAAGAAAAACCCTACATGACCATACTTCATGTCAAGCGCTGGTTTATCATCGTTACATGATTTGTTGATTATTGTATTTTGAGCCAATTTTACTTTATTTGTAGGCTTTTTACAAATTTGTAGTACTACATTTGATCATAGACGGATCCATAATCTTTTAGAGGGTTGTATAATTTATTTTTTATTTTTTAATGATTGTGAGCATTCAAGTTGCTTCACAAAAAAATTATTAGATAAAATTAAGGGTTGCACATGCCTGAAATAAAATATTTTATACAAAATTTACACTTCGTAACTTAAAATCGGGTGTGACTCGTGTCACACTTGGCTCTCATGTGGGTCCGTCTATGCATTTGACTCGCTCATATTGAAAATATCTAATCGATTCACTTGCAGCGTGATGTTCTAATATCAGAGATGAGAATACATAATTTGATTACTTTAGTTAATTTTGAATGCTTATAAGACAAACACTACCTTATATTCTACAATTTCTAATACTAGATTTATAATAAGCTAAAAGAAAAATAAATCGTATAACATGAAGTAGACCACAAAGTTACAAAAGTGTTGTTTCTTCGCTGACGTTGCAACGCAAAAAAATTGAAAAGAAAATAAAAGAAACACAATACAATAGGCAATACTTTTACGCTCATTTCTCGAGTTGAAATGGAAGAGGAAAGTAAAGGAAATGGAAAGGTTTTTGTGTTCTTGAGTCTTTTTTAAAGGAGGAAAGGGAAATGGAAAGGAAATAGGGAGGAAGATTTGTTAAGTAAATTTTCCTCCCACTTTTGGGAAGAAAAGGAAACGAAACGGAAACATATGTTGTGTAAAGACTAATATACTCTTTTTAAAACATTTAACATTAACAATTAAAGGGCATATATGTAATTTGACCAAGTTATTTTCCTTTTCCTCTCACTCAAGAACATGATTATGATTACTTTTCTTTTCCTTTCCTCTATCTCAAGAACATAATAACAAACACTTACTTTCCATCTGAGCGTTAGACTTACTACACAATGGTAAATATTTTTGTAAGAAGCTGGTAGTTGGTAAAAAACTCCTCCTACTAAATGCCACTTACTCACTCTCCTCATATCCTAACAAACACGCACAGTTTCTTAGGTTGCGTTTAGTTGAGGGAAAACACCCTTGTTTTCCACAAAATGTTTTGTGGAAAACAAGGAAAACAGAGATCGCGTTCAAATCAACATTTTCCAACAAAATGTTTTGCAAAACACAAATCCCCAATTTCCTAACTTAACAAGGAAAATTACAAAACAAATTTTAGTTGTTTTTCTTGTTTTCCTTTGTAACCCTCAACCCTCCCTCCCTTTCTTCAAAACAGAAAATAGAAACATCAACTAAACGCGTTTTCTATATTTTCAAGTGTTTTGTGGAGATTAATTCTCCTTCCAAATTTTTACAAAACTAAAGATAGAAAATAAGAGAATTTGTTCTCCAACTAAACGCACCCTTAGAATTTCACTTCCGATCATTCACCACTGTCAATCTCCGATGTTCGCCGTCGTCGTACATTTGGTTAGGTATAAACTTCGAGATGTTTTTTGTAAAATTGTTGATGAAATGATATTATATTGTCACCTACTCGAGAGTTCGTAATCACTACACAACACCAACTCCTTATGGCGGAGAAGCCTTCACAACGTCGCCTACTCTTTATCCGGTATAAGGCTAGATACCGGGTTCTTCCACGAGGTAGAACCAAACCTATCATAACGTCGTCTACCCTTTATCCGGTACTAGGCTAGATACCTAGTTCCATTACAATGGATGAACTACTACCCAACACTACAACAACAACTAACCCCAAAGGAGATCTACTCCTTATAACAACATCAACAAGGATATCAATATCCTTTGACCCAATACAAATCTATCTTATACATCGAATCATGCCATATTGAATGTACACCTTAGGCACCTTTCACTAATGCCTTTGACTCGATCTTTCAAAGCACCCTTCACTAATGCCTTGTGACTTGACTTCTAGGCATCCTTCACTAATGCCTTTAGCCTTAACTTCTAAGCACCCTTCACTAGTGCTTTTAATACGGACGATCGACACCCTTCACTAATGTCTTCGTCTTGACTCTTTAGACATCTTTCACTAATGTCTTCAACACTACACTTCTTATGAGAAAGAAGGAAACTATTGATGAGTGTGCAAATACTCATCATTTTTGTACTTTTTAGACTGCAAAAACATCTGAAAATACTCAGAAATGCATCAAAATGATAAAAATATCACAAATAAGTGTTTTATGTGTTTCAAATGCAAAAATACCAAAAACAGTTGAAAAACGTATCAACTTTGCATAATTGGCAGTATTAGTCCCCCCAAGTTTCAAAAGTTGTCAAAATTAGTCCCTGGTAAATCAAAATAAAGCAAAATATCACTAAAGGTCCTTTTGAAATCATAAGTTGTCATATTTAGTCCTTTGGTGAAAGATTTGAAAATTTATAACTTTGGTCCCTCAACTTTGAAAAATGTCAAAAATGGTCCCTGGGTTATTTAAAATGGAAAATTAATAAATATAACCCTTGTACTATTCATAAATGGCATAATCGGTCCTTGTGTTAACTTTGGAAACTTGTCAAATCAAAGGCCCTATACTTTCGAGAATATTACAAAATGGTCCTTGTGATAAACTACAAACCAAATGGACCCTTTTGTATTATTAACCCAGCCAAACCAAAAGAACCCCCTGTCAATATCCTGTGACCCCCTATTTTGAACCCCCAACTTAATAATTAAAAACGGGTCAAACCCAGTCAACCCCGCCAAAACCATTTCCACTGTTCATCTCCCTCTCTCACGTCTGCAACCCAAAACCAGGGTGGTTTTCACCACCTTTCCACCTCACCACTACCTTTCCACCTATCTAACCACTCCACAAACACCCAAAGTGCATTAATTGCTAAAAACCTGCTTATGATATTTTGGCGCCAAAAATGACAAATGGACAGTTTTGATGATTTTAAAGGATCCAATGGTTGGAATGATGTGGGAAAGTCTCAGAGATGTCTAAAGACTCAAAAAGATCTTTAAAAAGGAAGCTTGGAGCAATGTAGAGAATTATCTAGTGTAAATTAACTTAGCTTATGTCGTTTTAGTAAAATTTCAATTTCCAGTGTAATTTTAAGCTTTCAAGTCTTTGTTTAAGTATTTTCAGTGTATTGTACAACTTTTTCAGTCATTAATTTCAAGTTTCAGTCTTATTTCAAGTTTATGCAAATTTCAAGTTCAAATTCTCATATTAGCTTAAAGTTGTTTGTAGTTGATGTTATGGACTTATAAGCTCATATAAGCTCCTTATATAGCTTATGAAAGCTATTAGATACCTTTAAAATCCAGTTTATAGTTAAAACTCAAAAATACAAAAATACTAAAAATAGTTGAAAATCAAAATCAATGGAAATGAAAAGCACAAATTGGAGCAGGTAAATTTTGGATTGCCCTTGGTTTAGATGCTTCTTGGGAAGCTATAGGTTGTGTTTTCAATCCTTGGTTCTCGATTTTCACTTGGATTCCATCTTGTAAGCTTGTTACTCCATTTTAGTATTTCCTTTATTTAAGTCATTTATTAGCTTAAAGCTTTGTGTTTTATGTTTCTAAGTTATAGTTAAGTAAAATTAAACATTAAAAGCAGTATACTTGTTCTCTAGAATTGGTAGTTGTTATAAATTTTAATTTATGATCATAATAGCATAATTGTTATTCTTGAGTTCTATGTTGTTATTATTGTTGGTTAATGCTTCTATAGTCTCATTAAGTGATAATATAAAGTCTTGAATCAATGGCATGGTCTTAATCTGTGAAACCTTTTGAAAATCACAAGTTCAGTTTTATTAAAGGGTTGTTTGGATTTACTTTGTTATCTGTGTTAAAGGTTGTTTGTGTTGTTTCTTGTTGTTGTTATCTGTCATATTAACACTTAATAACTCAAAGATACAATAAAAACCAGTGCTCAATTTTAAGAAAGTCAAAATAACTTGTGATTACATCTTGTTCATTAACTGTTGATTTTCTATGATCCATAATCATGCTATCATGTTTATAAGTTGTTAGTATTGATCAATCTAGTCTTAATTCACCTTATTACAACATAATCAGTGATTAGGATTGATCCAAAGTTCATATAAGTCAACTTAGATCATTTTATTAAAAAGTCAAATTTAATTTTCTTGTGATCTTACTATTAGGATTTAGGACTTAAGCTTTTAGGTTAATATTATTTAGTTTCTCATCTTCATTATAGTATTTTTATAATTTTTAGTTCAGCTTATAAACTGCTTAATTCTTAGCTTGTTTTAAGTACTTTTTCAAAAACCTCCCCTGTGCACAGTTGAGCAAGCCTACTTCATAAGCTTGTTTCTTGTTCATTAGAGAGGTCTAGCTTGTGTATTTTAGCTTTTTGTGTAGCTTTCCCACCCATCTCTTTATTCCAGTGCTTATTTTTAACTTTGCAGCTTATTTGTTAGGACTGCAAGTAGCTTTTACCTTGTCCCATTTACATGTACACTAAGTAGTCGGTGTTTACAAGCTTTTTCAAAAGCTTGTCATAAGCTTATTAGTGGACCCCAGTGTGTGATCTTGGATTTTTTAGAAAGCTCACCAACCCATCTTGCTACCTCAGTCTTTATTTTGAGCTCTTAAGCTTATTTAATAAGCTAAAATTGCTTATAAGTTTGACTGCATGCCTGTTTGGTACACAGGGTATTTTGTAAGTGCTTATTAGCTTATTAAAGCTTATCAGTGTGTTTATTTGTGCCTTTTAGCTTAATTTAAGTAGCTTAAGCTTGTTTGCATCTTAATTTACCTTTGTTTCTAGCTTGTTAGCTTATTTGGCAACTTATTTGAGCTTAAAAATCAAATTGCTTAAAACATAAACCTGTTAAGATCAATAGCTTCTAAACCGCTTATTTTCAAGTTCCAAAATTTTTGTTTTCATTAAAGTTGCTTATTTTCAGTAGTTAAATAGGTTTAAAAAGAAAAATCACAAAACATCATTTTAAAAATAGTGATAAGCGTTTATTTAATATAAATTAGCTTTTTAATTTTCTTTTCACATTATTATTAAGCACTTTTTGTTTTATAATTTTCTTAGCTTTTCGTCATCATAGGATAATTATAGAAAAAAATTCAGAATTTTCTTAGTTTGTTTAGCATTTATTAGAATTTAAAATAGTTAAAAAGAATTAAATAATTAATAATAAATAAATAAAAAGCATAAAAAATATCTTTTCAGTTTTAAAATTAGTTTTCTAATATTTTAGATTTTTCTAAGTTAAAATTTCATTTTTCTATGCTAATTTTATATTTTCTTGTATTTAAGTGTATTTTAAATAATTAATAAATAGTAATTAAATAATAATAAATAGATAAAAAATGTAAAAAAATATATTTTCAATTTTAAAATAAGTTTTATAATATTTTAGATTTTTCTAAGTCATAATTTCACTTTTCTAGCTTTATTTCATATTTTATTATACTTTAGATTATTATTAAATAGTTAAAAATAGTTTTTAATTAATAATAATTAAATAAATAGTCATAAAAATAATTTTAATTTTCCAATAATTTTCTTTTATTATTAGGATTGTAAAATATCATTTTTATATCCATAGGTGTTTTATTCTTTTAAATTACGTTTTATTTTGTACGCTTTCGTAAAATTTAGTAAACGTCTGCGTTCACGTTGTTTAATCGATTGTTGTGCTTTATAATTTTGTATCCAAATACAATTCCAATCAATCAAGAGTGTAATTATCCACCAAAATCTTTCTGGATCATTATCCTTAGTGATCATTCTACGCCCGAACGTTGTTCACACACCATTAAACCTCTGTGGGACTTAACGACTGGGAAACACTATACTCCTCTGGACTTAATTGCATTGGTTTTAGACTGTTTGAATTTTATTACGGTTGACCATTCACAAGTGGTTGACTTGTGTAATAAACTTGACAGTTTGGAAACGATCAACTATCAACAAGAGAACCTTATTAGTCTTGATGATAACGAAGCATGGCAACTCATGGACTTGAGCTTGCTCGTCTTCAAAAGGTGGTGATCTCGCCTTTAAGAGGAACCTAGAGAATCACACAAAAACAAAACTACATACATAGATCACTTGGATCTAAGGTTAGAGAGTTTATAACTCAAAGAGAAAATATGTGAGAAACGGGTAAGAAACAATGAAGAAATGGCTCATTATTTATAGAGAGAAAATGGCTACTGCTCCTCGGATCCCACGGATCCATCCCTTGAGGGATCCGTCCAGTGTATTACTGGGGATCCGTGGGACGCTTCCCTTTGCCCATGGGTTTTGGGTCATGGGTCATGGGTTATGGATCATGGATATCAAGTAGATTCAATGTATCTACAAGATGCAATGCATCTAGTCCATGGGTCATGGGTTAAAACCATGGGTCATGGATAATATGCATATATGACTTAAGCATATTGTCATGCAATGGGTTATGGGTCATGCTTCATGGGTATGGGTCATGGACTTTGGGTTATACCCAATTACATTCAATGTATTTGGTCAATGGGTCAAGATACTTAAGTTTCTACCCATTTACATTTACCCAATATAATACATACTAGTTATGTATATAATTACCCAATATGTAAACACTAGTTGTTGTACATATATATTACTAAATCATAAAATCACTTATACTTGTTTTAGTGTTTTATGTGAAAGCGTAAGTGTGTTAGAGAACTATTGGCTCAAACCATTTACGTATTTTATTTGTTTCGTTAAAATGATTTTACGTTTGTTATCGACAAAACATTAGAAGATCGTAAAATATAAATAAACGTTTTTACGGCTAATTTGTATTAACAAGTATAAAGAACACAAGAATAAACTAACTTCGTATTTTCTATTAATTACTTTGCTCAAAAGTTAAGGCTTACAACTCTTACCTTAACCTAATACCTTAGGGATCCTTTTATACACTAAGAAAACCCTAATTGACTACAAGACTTGTAGAAGGGTAGAGATATATCTTCCTAAGATATCTCTACGCGTACATATCTATTCCTAATATAACTCTAACAAACTATTATGTTTTTATCATAAACAGACTTAACTATCAACTATTTGTTACGCGGACTTAACTACATTAGTACTAGCGAGACTTAACCACTAATGAGACTTAATTGCGGCACACGACTTAACTATTTCAATACTAGAATTAATACTAAAGCGAGACTTAAACAAACTTAAATCATTTTACAAAATATAATTCCCTACAATCCTCCTCTAACTTGATCTTCACTTGTGAACTTCAAGTTCTTTTGTATTCCTTGAGGATCTTGTAATTATCTTTGAGCTTCATCTTTAAGTTTTCTTCATTATGTGTTATGTGCAACATCATATCAGCAAACTATCAGTACTCCATGGTCTTTTCTGCAATTGTGACTATATGTATATCAAATCATAAAAGTTTCATACTATTCTCATCACATCCAGGTGTTTAAACTCCTGTGAGAGGTGAATCATAGAAAATTTAATGAATTGGATGTCTCTTTACCAATTAGCCATTACTATTGGAGTAGCCAATGTTTCGATGTGTAAGACCATGGTACATTGATAACCATCTGATTTTTAGCAAACCAGCAGCTATCAACAGATTTGATTAGTCTTTACCAAAAGTTGTACCCTTTTGGACTAGTCATGGTTTTCCACTGCCTTTACCACAAGCCATGAACTTGTGGGCTAGCCAACTCTTCATCTACACAGATATGGTGAGTTGAGCACCATACAAATTTTGGCAAATTGTTAGCTATAAACGGATTTGAGTTATCTTTACCAGAGCCGTTTGCTCATGGATTAGTCAGTCCTTATGTGGGTTAGACATGGTGGACTGATAACCATTTGTTGTGATAGTGCAAATCACTTTCACCAAGTGAAACCATCTCAAAATCCATTTATACATATATCGCCTTATTAAAATAACACTCAATGCCTAAGAAAATTCTTTCAAACATATTACCTTATTCTCCTTCTTTAGTTGATGTATCTTCTTCATCGATCACATATTACGGCTAGTAATTGATTACATATCCTTTGAATGAGATTTTCAACTACCTCGATTCCTTTTCATCTTGAAGTTTTGAAAGTATCATCACTTGAAGCACTTCAAACATAGTGGATATTCCACCTCGCAAACATGAATAGATCAACTCCACCTTTGGTGGATAAGTGATGAACATCACACATATCATAAAATTTCCATGACTCACGGAATCTTGACATGGAAAATACCAATGAACATCTGTGGGATCCTGGTTCATATAGTCTTTGAAGTACTGCCAAAGTTCTTGCTCTTTCACGTCTGACTTTTTAGCAATCTTGAGCTTCTGCTGAACCAAATTCCACAAAGTATCCAAGTCTTGTCGATTACAAGATTTTACCAGATCTTCAAGATTCTTGTACATAGCAACCTTTCCACTAAATCGGATTACCTTCCAAGCTTTTCCCAAGTTATCCTTGTAGATCTCCCAATCTACTATTTGATCAAGATTCTGAATCACCACTTTCTTTGGGTGTGACCCTGTGTTCCTCCCCTGTTTGGAAGAATTTTCCAAATCAATAATATCATGAACAGATTCTTGGGAGTCAGACGACTCATCAAGAAAAACACCCTGCATGGCCTTCAAGTTCTGGATTTCCTCTTCTAATGCTTTTACCTTAGACCCCAAGATTAATTTAGTCGATGCAAGATCTTCCTCCAAGATTGAAACTTTAGAAGACAAGGTAGTACACAAGGCCATGAAGTCATTAAGCTGCACATCCTTAGCATGTCCTGCTGTGGAAACCATGATGACACAAAGGATATTGATGGAAAAGACTGACTCTGTTTTGAAATTCTTATGAGAAAAACCAAGTCGTTATGAATATATATACTGCTAGGGTTTTGAGAACATAGACAATTATCTTTGGAAAGATTTATCTTTGGAAAAAGAATAAGTTTAAAGATTAGAAAGATAATTATCACCCCGTAAAATATGGTAACAGAATTAACGACCAGAATTAATGACCAGACTTTACTTTGAAACTACCAGCTTTAACTACCAGAATTAAAATCCTATTAAGTCTGCTAACTAACCTTACATACTATACATTTAACCTCCCCTTAAATGTAGCTATGGGTTCACCATACCAATGTTAACCACCAAGAAATTGAACCTAGGTCCATCAAATGTTTTGGTCAATAAGTCAACCACATTATTATCTGTATGTATCTTTGCTACCCTTATGAGACCCTTTTCAAAACAATCCTTTATAAAGTGATGCCTAATCTCTATGTGTTTGGTCTTAGAATGTGATAAGGTTTTAAAAGGTACCATTTTGAGGGGTCGTTTAAGTCCTTATTTGATCACTTTTGTATCCGTTATTGCTTAATATCGTTCCTTTTCACTTTTAGGTCTCTTGAAGGTAAAATCTGGAATGGCACTTATTTGGACGAAAAGCGCGAATATATTAAGAAAATGGCCAAAGTCAAAATCGAGACACTCAAAGTCACCGAAAATAGAAGGCGGCGGCGTGGTGTTAAGTGCGCCGTCCGAGGATTTTGTGACGAGACGGAACCCAAAACTCTTATTTTCAAGTGGCGGCGTCCGGTTGTAAAAGAGAGGCCGTCGCTACTCGACGGCCTAGATGCAATCCGAGACGACGTCGAAGTCGAAGAGGCGGCGTCACGGACATAAGGTGGCGTCGTCGCAAGGTTAACGTGGCCAAGACGAAACCACAATGACGGCGACACGGCGGCGTCACGAAACATAAGGTGGCGCCGTCGCATATGTAATCTTTATATAGAATCCGAATTTTTCGGTTTTAGAGAGAGTCTTTTGGGTGAAAACCTAAACCGAACCTAAGGTGTCTTGTACAAGATTTTAGGGTTTTAAACCCATCTTACATCAAGATAAGTATTTACTTCATTAATTCAATTATGTCTTTGATTATTTGTGTGTATGCTTGCATGTTCTCCATGTCAAGCTAATTTATTTGTGTGTTTGCTTAGGAAGTATGAAACTTAATTATTAAATATTGATTGGTTTTCTTATCTTAGTTGATCAATGATCTAGTAATGCGATAGGTCATTCGTTGTGTACTTAATGCTTGATTCATCTTTGTGAACCTTAGAATATGATTACACGAGTAGTTGTAGGCTAAATTATCCAAAGAGTGCCTTAGAGTAAGAGTGTATCATCCCTAGTGGGTTTTGTAGGCGAGACCCTTTGGTAAGTTCAAAGAGTTAGGGAGAAACGATACCCTACAACTTTAGACACACAATGACTAAGAATAAGGACATGACAATTCAACCATCAATAGGAGATAATTAAGGAGTAGTACAACCTAAGTAAACACATCTTTAAACTATCATACGAGCACACATTAATTAGACATAGACTCCCACAACCTTAGTTTAGATAATTAGATAATAGTAGAGTAATCGGTGAAATACCAAACCCCCAAATCCAATACCGAGATTAGTACCTTTCCATTTCATAAAATATAAAAATACAAAAATAATCTTCCTCAACCTTAACCTTAGCGTAGTAACTTCTTACTAGCATTCCTATTCCCTAGAGAACGATATCAATACCCGTGGCTTACCCTAATTACTACACTACTGGCGATTAGGTTCAACGCTTGGGGTGTTATAAAACTTGCTCGAAGAAAAGGAAGTTTCCTTGACCCCAACGACAGCGTGTGGCGTTATCAAGTTTTTGGCGCGTTCGCGGGAATTGAATAGCTAGTTAGTAGTCCACCTCGTTTAGGTTCTTTGCTTGATTCTATCAAGTAAAATTTTCTCATCTTTAGCTTTCTTAGTCTATCCCCTTCTTCGTGACCTTTGTTCGTAATCTTATCACTTTTCATCATGGAAGGTGATAACCAACCACCACTCATCAACCCACCACCGAATGACCCGCCAAGAGCCCGTACTCTTGGTGAATACTCGAGACCAAGCCACCCAGGCTATAGGAACACCATTGAGCTTCCCGACCAAGCCCAAACTACGGCCTGCGATCCGACACCATCCGGTTGGTGCAAACGGATGTGCATTCCATGGACTTCGTTCCAAGATCCAAATCGACATCGAGGATTTCTCAAAATTGTCGATTCCATCGACCTTGATACTACTACTCGGGAGACCACGCTGCGTCTCTTCCAATTCTCTCTACGGGACCAAGCTAGTAGTTGGCTTCGAGCGACTTCCGCGGCTCCATCTCAAGTTGGGATGATCTTACCTCTCGCTTCCTTGCTCAATTTTCCCACCGGAAGAACCACTAAGCTTAGGAATGACATCTTGATGTTCCAACAACGTCAAGGTGAATCTCTACGAAGCATGGACTCGATTCAAGGACTTACTTCATAAAGTCCCTCATCACGGCATTGATCTTTGGCTCCAAGTCCAAATCTATTATGATCATGTCAACTTCCCCACTAAGCGATCCATTGACCAAGCGGCGGTGGAAAACTTAGTGATTTCACCGCGGAAGAATCATGGGTATAATAGGGACCTCGCCTCTATGACAACGAAAGTTGGGATGACCCCGTGAAATGCCAAAACCGTTAAGGCAATCTCCTTGCCTCCTTCCGACCGTGGGATGATCGAACTTGAAGATCAAGTTAGATTCTCATGAGCTCTACGAAAATCCTAAATCTTCACACCATGTAGACAAAGCTTCTTCCTCGTGAGCCGTTTGTGATCCTCATAACATGCGCACTAGACCGATCCCCGAACATGCTTCCGTTGACTACGCATCCTCACGTATTAATGGAGCGGGAGAAGATTCCTACAATACCCGGACCTAGGAATTTCAATGAAACCCGAGAGGCATGGAAAGGCAAGCCCGACTTCTCTGGGACAAACCAAAGAATTCACCTCCAATGATTTCTCATGGCCCCCACCTAACGGTCCTAACCAACAAAAGCGTCGAAGGGATGTTGCAAAACCTAGTTGCATCCCGAAACCCAAATGGCTAAGCTCGGACCGCTTTAACCATCAACGAGCCGAGATGGATAGGAAAATAGACAACCTTTTGAAAGCCATAACTAATAGTGATAAGAAGGTTAGTGCTATCTCGACTCCGAGCCTTGGTATAGAGATTAAGGATCCAAGCAAGCTAACTAAGCATGTCCAATTCGTCAATACCATCGCCTTAGTTGAACCTAATGAAACAAATGACGAAGAGGACTATACACTGTGGATGATGAAACACCAGGGAGTAGATGAAGTGAAATCGACTATTTCAACAAATTTCCTACGGAAGAAGAACTATCTCGCCACCCTCACTTTGTGACCGACAAATCACATGTATGTTAGAAAAGTCCTCGAATCAAGTTTGGGAACCCTTGGAATCTTAACATACCATGTTTCATAGGACACCTTTTTGTGGCAAAGCTACATTGATCATAAGTCCCAATCAACATAATGACTAGCACATACTACAATTGGATATTGAAGAAGCCTATTCCAACTAGGCAAGACCCCAATGATCCTAATGTTAGTTGCAATTTTCTCGGAAGAATTAAGGATTGCCTGTTTATGTAGGTAGTTTCACGTTTCCTACGGACTTCATAATTGTGGATGATATTAGCACGGCCATAGACCCTAGCTTATCCCATGTTATTCTAGGAAAACCTTTCATAGAAAGCACCGGGATGACCTATAATTCCTCGTTAGGAATAGTGCGATTCAAGAATGAGATCGATGACATAGCTTACCAAATGCCGTTTAAGATTGAGAAGTTTTCATCACTCTAATGATGAAAAGGAACTTAAAGCTATCGATCTATTATAGGAATGATGAGGACGGGGAAAAGGTGTTGATTATGTTATGGCTAAGATTTTCGGATTCTATAAGGATTGCTTGAGCCTAGGACCGGAATATAGGACCGATTGGGGAGATGATGAACTCTTAGAGAAGTGCATTATAGGGCACTTCTACAACATGGAATCCCCTATTAGAAACCGTCAAGAGGGCGGTGGTGAGGAAACGTAGGAGCACGACTATGAGTCTAGCTACAAGACTCTTTAATAAAGAAAAGTGCTTCGTGGGAGGCAAACCATGCTTAATTTTTTGCTTGTTAGTGTCATATATCTTTTATTAATTGTTTATCCTCATGTTTAAATTTGTAAAAATGCTTTATTTTGTCTTTAACCTCGTCTTAATTGCATATAAAGGTATTTTACATAAGGGATAAGTGTAGGGAGGATTACACACGTTTTCAAAAGAAACGTAAACATGAGAATAATGAGTTAACTAAAGATATTTATGTTTGTTTGTTCGAGTCAAATGCTTGTATCGAGTCATAATGGATGTTTTGCGAAATTTTTCCGATTCTAAAGATGTAAATTTTCTAGAATTTTTCCGGAAAATCCCATACCGCTTTTATCGGGATAACTGACGTCGGTCACAGCAACCGACGGCGTCGGGAAGGAGTAAAACATCGAGTTACTTTTTCTCGTTTCGCTCGAGCTACTTATAAATTTTGGAATTTTCGGTCTTAATTTTCTTAGAAATTTCGTAAACATCCATTCCACAAGCATTATATCCTAGTTTAAATTGAAGTCTTATATATATTATTACATGATTTTCTGCGAAGGTTTCATGTTTTTTTCAAGTGTGCGAGGTTTAGTTTGTCAAGAAGAAGTTACATAAGATTGGAAGGAGCTTTTCACGCAATAATTCTTCTTGAAAAAGGATTTAACCACCACTTTACACGGATCCTACCGAGCTAATCGGGGAGTACTAGTTTCTTCGTTTTTAATTACCTTCTTTATCATAACTTTGATACTTTCGGGAACATTGGGGACAATGTTCGGTTTAAGTGTAGGAGGGAAAATAAAGCGAACTTTGAAACTATGCTTATCCTTGACTATTTGCTTTGTCCAATTGTGATTGTGTAATAAACCATGAGAAAATGTCGGTTAGGGTAATTTTGGCACCAAATTTAAAATTTTCATGACATATAGGAGTGGACCATTAGTCTTAACAAAAGCGTCTCATGGATAGGAAGTTGCATGACTAGCACAAAACCCTTTACCACCCAAATTCCACCAAAATGAGGATCACCCTTAGATTAGTAGGAATTAAAAGCATTCATCTTCAATGCTTAGAGTGTGAACCGTAGTATATTAGATTATAGAACTTGTTTTGTGATGCATTCCGAGATCGCAAGTGAGACTACACTTGTGTAGTTAGGAATAACTAAATGATAAGAGGCATTAGGATAACCCTTGTTTGATACCGTAATATAATTACTTCTTCCATATCGGTTGAGTAATTCCCACACCCCTGCGTTTACTCATCTTTAGTACACGATACCCCTAGTTAACCCCTCGAGCCTATCCTTTTCGCGGTTCTCGTGATGTTTCGGTTTTCGGAATATCAATGAAGAGCATTGTTTACACCCCACCCCAAATATACACCCAAATCGCCTTAGCCTACCCTTATGCACTCACTTTTAGTGCAAATGTTTGTTATCACCCTAAACCCTTAGTTCAATTATCTAGTTGCTTGCATAAGTTGCTAAGTCAAGTCATATCCTTTGTATACGTTTTGGGACGATTGGGATTCATGGAAAAGTTAAAGTTTATGAAATGACGGAAAGGAACGTTAAATTCAAATTCCTTTGTTTGCATAATAATGTACCCCAAGTGTTTTGATCTTTTCAATTCGGGTCAAATTAGTATTAGAGTAATAAAACTCAAGTGTAGGGATATACCTATAAATCCCTAGTATTTTGATGTTATCATAGAGGATGGTAGAGTAAAAGTGTATGATTAAAAAAAAAAAATCGAAAAAAATAGAAAAAGAGAAAAAGAAAAAATATATAAAAAAAAAAAAAATACGGGCTACCATCCTACATCTATCATTTAAATTTATGTTTGTTTATTTCCGTTACCTAGAGTTTTAGAGTGTCGAGTCTTGGCTTAGCAACGCCATTCTCCATATGCATTTTACATAGAGATTTTTGACTTGCCACCACTAAATAGCCTATCCCACCAAACCCTTGTTTCCCTACCGTAAGCCTAACATTACAACCCTTTAAAAGACCTCTTTGATAGTCTTTCCTAGGTGCTTACGCCTTAAGCGATGGAGGTTTGATCTATTCTCGAGCCTATGGTAATCTATGTACTATAATGGGTTAATGAGTGTTTATCTTCCATTTCTATTTGTTATATTTCATATACACCGAGAGAGATGTGAGTATCCAAACACCCCATGCGAGGTGCTAGTATGTAATTTGGTACTTGTTATGACTTTTTATGGGCTTATATGTGTTGTGGACCGCTTTGAATTAATGCTTCATGACCCTAACTTATAAATTAATTGGCTAAAAGCACATTTGCTTGAGGACAAGCAAATAACAAGTGTAGGGATATTTGATAAGGTTTTAAAAGGTACCATTTTGAGGGTCGTTTAAGTCCTTATTTGATCACTTTTGTATCCGTTATTGCTTAATATCGTTCCTTTTCACTTTTTAGGTCTTTTGAAGGCAAATCTTTGGAATGACACTTATTTGGACCTAAAAGGCCGAATATATGAAGAAAATGGCCAAAGTCAAAATCGAGACACTCAAAGTCATTGAAAATAGAAGGCGGCGGCGTCAAGTGTTAATTGCGGCGCGTCCGAGGATTTTTGTGACGGGACGTAACCCAAAACTCTTATTTTCAAGTGACGACGTCCGGTTAGAAAAAGAGGCCGTCGCTACTCGGGGCAGCCTAGATGTCAGACACGACGCCGAAGTCGAAGAGGACGGCGTCACGGACATAAGGTGACGCCGTCGCAAGGTTAACGTGCCAAGACGAAACCCTAATGACGGCGACACGATCAAGGCCACGAAACATAAGGTGGCGCCGTCGCATATGTAATCTTATATATAGAATCCGAATTTTTCGCTTTTAGAGAGTCTTTTGGGTGAAAACCTAAACCGAACCTAAGGTGTCTTGTACAGATTTTAGGGTTTTAAACCCCATCTTACATCAAGATAAGTATTTACTTCATTAATTCAATTATGTCTTTGATTATTTGTGTGTATGCTTGCATGTTCTCCATGTCCATTAATTTATTTGTGTGTTTGCTTAGGAAGTATGAAACTTAATTATTAAATATTGATTGGTTGTTTCTTATCTTAGTTGATCAATGATCTAGTAATGCGATAGGTCATTCGCTGTGTACTTAATGCTTGATTCATCTTTGTGAACCTTAGAATATGATTACCGAGTAGTTGTAGGCTAAATTATCCAAAGAGTGCCTTAGAGTAAGAGTTTATCATCCCTAGTGGGTTTTGTAGACGAGACCCTTTGGTAAGTTCAAAGAGTTAGGAGAAACGCATACCCTACAACTTTAGACACACAACGCAACTAAGAATAAGGGCGTGACAATTCAACGGGTTCTTAACAATACATATAGTGCTTTCATTATCAATGTTGATTGTGGTGTTCATGAAGTTTAACTCATAATCCAACATCTGGTTCTGGATCCAAAGCACTTGTCCACATCAATTACCGAATAACTTTTAGACTTAAATTTGTAACTATGCGACTAAACTTTTCTTCGTTAGATCGTGTTTGCCCTCCATTCGTTTAGGTCACTTGGTACTTGTGTGAGCTCTGTGTTAATCTACACAATTCTATTTAAAGTAAAACTTTCAAGCTTAGCATTCAGTTCTTATGGTCATAAGTGCTACTTTTTAACTAATAAAAATGCTCATGGAAGGTGTGTGGATGTGTCGTCTTTCAATATTAAGCTTGAGTTTGGCTCGTGGTATACATATTCCAAGCTCATTTTTATTGTTGATCTCAAACTCAACTTAAGCTTGACTAGAATGAGCTTGAGTTTCCTAAAAAGAGCTCAAATCATTTGCATATATATTTATAAACAAGAGGGAAAGCAATAGGTATGGTGCAATCTATAATTTTGGGTAGGAGTCTCAAGTATGATCCTTTTTTCGGCGTTCTTTTTGTGTCTTAAGTGCTAAATTTGATCACACATTATTGTATTCCTTAGTGGTGGTAAATTAGAAGTTTAAGAGTAGTCTCATATTTTATCATGCAATTTTCTTTCAGGTAATTAGGTAAAGTGAAAATTTCTTAACTTCATGTTATATTTTGAGACAAAGTTAAGACTAAGTTTTTCAATTTGAAAATTATTAACATAGTAACTCAAACATGTTTGTATAAAGCTTTTTTACGAGCAAAAACAAAGTTAAACTAAAATAACTAGTGACGATGTAAAATAAGATTTAACATATCACATTAGAGGTGAGCAAGCGGACCGGATGGACGGACCGACCGACAAACCGACCGGACCGATGGACTTGCGGTCCGGTCTCGATCTAGGGTTTTCTTGGGATTCGGTCTTTACAAACGAAATTTAGCCTTGTTGGACCGGACCGGCCGAGACCGGACCGACCTCATTCGATCTCGGCCTAAAATGCCGGATTCGGTCTCGGTCCGGTCCGGTTTTCGACCGATGAGCAGCCTTATATCACATCATAAAATACTTATGCCTACACCTTCTCCACGAACCGCACAATATAAAATCGTCGTTGATACTCACGTTCGACTCAAAACCTTTTGATACTCACATGTAAGGCTAAGCATTGCAGACCCTAAAATTGACCGGACCAAAAAAACCGACCGGACCGACAGAAAACCGACCGAATCAAAGGAAAATCGGTCCGGCCTCGGTACAAACTTTTTCCTTATTTCAGGTTGGTCCGGTCCGGTCTTACGTACGAACCAACCGTTATGCCTTCTTAGACCGGACCAACCGAAGAACCATACCGGATCAACTTAGACAGGACTGAACACATTCGGTCCGGTCTTTTGTATGGGTTTGGCTAAATCGGTCTCGATCCGGTCCGGTCTTAACCCGATGCTCATCCCTACTCACGTTTGACTCAAAACCCTTTTGAGTAGCTCAAACTCAACATAAATTATACGAGTCAATTTCAAATTACACCATCTTCGCTTCACATCCAGCTTCACCCGAACCAAATCCGATAACCCAAAAACCGAGCCGGATCCCAAACACAAACCAGCCCACCTAACTTTTCTTTTTTACTTGTCACTCACTCGCATTCTCCTCATGTCCCAACAAACACACGCTCACTAAAACCCCCAATCTTCTTCATCCGTACAGTTTCCTAGGGTTTCACATCATTCTCCGCCGTCCGCCGTCGTAATCTCCGCCGTTCACCGTCGTAATCAGTGCCGTACATTTCGTTAGGTATAAATTCTGAGCTGTTTTTTTATATAATTGTTGATGAAATGATATGTTATAACTGAATTTTTGAGCTGTTTATATATGTGTGTTTTGTCATATTGTGTATGTGAATTTGTATTTGATAAGTTAGGGTTTAGATGTTTATATGTGTTTTTTTAGCCGAATAGGTGAAATAAGAGACATAACTGATCAGGATTAAACTAAAAACTGACGGTTTCGTTTTGACTGAAAGCCGAGCTAAATACTGGTAAGTTAGGGTTTAGATGTTTATATTTACGGGATGGTGTGTTTTTTAGCCGAAACCGAAACTGAAATAGGCGAAATAAGAGATATAACAGGATTATCTAAAAACAGACGGTTTCGTTTTGACTAAAAGCCGAGCTAAATACTGTGCGTTTTGTTGTTATTTGATAAGTTAGGGTTTTGATGATTATATGTACGGAATGTTGTGCTTTTTAGCCAAAACCGAAATAGCCGAAGTAAGAGATATAACGGACCGAACCAAAAATTGAAGGTTTTGTTTCGAAACTGAGCCAAACCTGAATTTGATTTTTCATTAGGTTAAAACTGAATTTTGAGCTATTATTTGTTTGTTTAAGTGTTGATGAAATGACATGAGATTGTTGTAATATAGTGCATTTTGTTGTTACTTGATAATTTAGGGTTTTAATGATTATATTTACCGAAGGTTTAAGCTATGTTGTTACGGTTATTGATGAAGTTGCTGAAACTTTTTATCGTTGTTTGTACATTTTGTTGTTATTTGGTAAGTTAGGGTTTAGATGTTTATATTTACGGGATGGTGTGTTTTTATGTATAAAACTGAAACTGAATGTATAGATACTTGCAGGACCAAATAAATAGAGATATAGAAACATCAACACAGGATTATCTAAAACAGACCTTGTAGTGAGTAATTACCAGTTTCGCTTTTCATCCTAAAAGTGAGGTTTATATGTGGACTTTTTATTTTGTGCGTTATTTGGTGCTTATATGTTTGGAGGTGAGGGTAGTACTATGTAGTTTGAGACTTGTTTATGTTGGACTTAAGACGTAGGAAATAATTGTTGAGAGTTGGTGATTAATTATCGATTTAAAAATTGAACGGAAAGAAATGTGTGGCCTCGAGAACCATGTTCCGTACTCGTTTGGTTGTCTCGTAGTTTTGATTTTGTTATGTTTTATTATGGATGTTTAATAGGATTGTATGGCTTAGATGAAACTGAGCTAAAATTGATAATAGTTTTTGTGCAATTTGTTGTATTTGGTAATTGGTAATTTAGGTTTGTACGTTTATCTGTTAAAGTGATATAGTTTTTGCGCATTTTGATGTTATGGGGTGATATGGTTTTTTGATGTTCACATGTGAATTTATTGATCAACTAAGATAAATTTTGTTATACTTTTTATGCATTTTATTGTTATATGGTAGTTCAGTTTGTAGATGTGAATTTATTGATCAACTTAGATAACATTTGTTATAGTTTTATACATTTTGTTGTTATTTTGTAAGTTATGTAGGTCTGTGGTGGTGAGCGAGTGTATGTGATTGATTTTTAATTTATAAAGTTGCGATGTGTTTGTGGAAAATGGGTGGATTTAGGGGGTGTTTGGTTAGAGATTATTGTTGAGATTGGAAACAATGAACTATCGATTTAAAAAATGAGTGGAGAGAAATAAATTTGGCTAGTAGAACCACGTTTGGTTCTCTTTTGGTTGTCTCACAGTTTAGTTTTTGCTCTTCTTTTATGGATGATGTTTTATAGTATTTGTATGGATTAGATGAAAGTTGTTTCTACTGTGTATGATTAAATAATTAAGTTAGATTTATAGAGTTTAAAACATCAAATACGAGTTCCAGAATCCTTACTTTAAAATCTGAATAGGTTCTTCAGTTTTGAATTAACATGTTATGTATCCGTATTCCTTGAATTTGCTCTTTCCTATTCTAACCAGGGTAATATGTCGATATGCTCTATAGGGATTCTGAACTTGCAAACCTTTAGAGTCTTACGCGAGTCTCCCATAATAGCAAGTATATACTACCTCAAAGGTGGTATTATATCTGCGATTAAATAACAAACAGCTTGACAGCTTCTGAATTCAGAATTTGTTTTTTGTTTTGTTTATATCTTTTCTGTGTCAACAAAATTGAGATGTATAAGAGGCTTGGGATACGCGTGTATATGCCTTCACTTTAACGTTGTGTTCTTTTAATATGTTAGATTTAAATATAAACTGGCTTCGTCCCTTTATTATGTACTTGCTTCCTCAATGTTTAATGTTTGGCGTTATCTGATTGAATGTGTCTTTTGGCTCTACGTGACAAGTTAGATGGATATTAGCTCTGATGAGGGTTCTGAGTCTGACTTCAGTGACTCCGAGATTCAAGAAAAAAAGGATAAGCCATTACAACAGCTTAGGAATGGAACGCTAAAGGTGAAATATCCCCATGGTATCCTTAGATGTCCTTTCTGTGCGGGGAAGAAAAAGCAAAATTTCAAATACAAGGACTTGCATCAACATGCTTCGGGGGTCAGCAAAGGTTCCTCAAATAGAAATGCAAAACAGAAGGCTAACCATCTTGCTTTAGCAATGTACTTGGAGAATGAGCTGGCAGGTGAGGCTTATTTTGCATAAATGTTTTGATTATTCATATGGGCTGGCTGAGTTTAACATTAGTTGAAGTAATTAGTAATTTAATATATTTTTATATTCTCGTAATGGAATTTGGCAGGTGAGGCAGAACAACCGCTTAAAGTGGCTGCTCCAATACCAGCACCTCCGGTCTCTGAGGAAAACGATTTGTTTTGCTGGCCTTGGACGGGGATCGTGGTCAACATAGTAAAAGAGGCTGGAAACGGGAAAGATGTTGAAGATTCAAAATACTGGATGCAGCGTTTTGAAAGATACAAGCCTGAATCGGTTGAGATCTTATGGGACGATGAGAAACAATCTGCACAAGCGTTGGTGAGGTTCAACAGCGATTGGACCGGTTTTAAGGACGCCATGGAGTTTGAGAAGTCCTTTGAAGCTTCTCGTCATAGCAAGAAACAGTGGACTGATTCTGAAAGTCCTATAGGATCTAGTATTTATGGGTGGTTAGCGCGTGTTAACGACCATAAATCACAAGGGCCAATAGGAGAGTATCTTCGCCTAAAAGAGAGCTAAAAACTATTTCGGACCTTGTTCAAGAAGCTACACAAAGCAGGAATAAAAAGTGGTTGAGTTAGCAACTGAGATTGATATGAGGAATGAAAATCTTGATGATTTGCAGATCAAGTTCAATCGAAATCGATGTCCTTGAGTAGGATGCTTTTAGAAAAGACGACCTTCATCAAAGATTCTACGAAGGTTCGTTTTTCCCTCTTTGTCTGCCTCTATTTTATTGAAAATTTATTTCTTATTAATTTTATTTCATCAGATTACTAATGTAGTAATGTGGAAATTATAATGACAAGCATGTTTAAATAACTTCTCTTTAGTATAGCTATTTATGAGGTGCTAATGCATTTGAATACATTTCGGTGACTTTCAACCAGTTTGAGATGTACATAACTCAAATTGACCCATTAATTGGTAAATAGGTCGAAATTGCCCAATCTAGCTTTCCCACATGGACCTAATTTTGTAGGTGTGGTTTTGTGTGGATATCAATTTAGAATTTTGACATTATACTAATAGTCTAATATGCATTTATTTCCCTATACAGAGACCAAAAAAATGCAGCGTCTTTCACGGGAGCATGTTCAAAGGGTATTAGATGAGCAAGAAAGGTTAAATGAGGATTTGGAGAAGCGGAGGAAAAATCTTGATTCTTGGAGCAAAGAGCTAAACAAGAGGGAAGCCCTAACAGAACGTGAGAAGCAAAAGTTAGATGAAGAGAAAAGAAAGGTGATTTTATTTTTTTACTCCTACCTTATCATATATTGTGATTTATGCCTCTTGTTTAAGAGGTGGTTTTTCTTATCACCATATAATGTGTATCATATCCGATTCCTATCTCCTTTTTGCAACTGCAGAATGAATCGCAAAACACTTCTCTCCATATGGCTTCAGAAGAGCAGAAAAAAGCGGACGAGAGTGTCTTGAGGCTGGTTGAAGAGCAAAAGGTAAATCTGCTGAAGTGTAGCTATAGCAATGTAGCTGATGAGAGCGTAATGTCGACCCAATCACCTATGAATGGGTCATATTGGGTTATTTGTAGTTCTTATATGGTGAAACATCCAAAAATATAAATATTAGCAATCTAGCGTAAGAGTATATGGGTCGAAACTCGAAAGTCCCCCAAAGTGTATTTTATTGCATAGGCCTCCGAAACCATTTTATATATAAAAAAGATTTTAATTTATATTCAACACACCAACTATTATATTAAAGCTTTACATTTTAGACCAAAAAAAAGGTTTTCTCTACCTGCACGTACGTTGCTCATTTTGACCTGTTAGCCAACCTTCCTTTGAGCCTACCTCTATGTATTATTATTGTCTTTTGGCCTCTTGTATACAATGATGTTTTGAAACCTCTTTTGGCTGGATCTCGAATAAACAGAGAGAGAAGGAGGAAGCTTTGAAGAAAGTACTTGAGTTAGAGAGACAGCTAGATGCTAAACAGAAGCTGGAAATGGAAATCGAAGAATTAAAAGGGAAAGTGCAGGTGATGTCACATCTTGGGGATGATACAAAAGTTCAGGAGGAGATAAAGAAGATGAACGATGAACTGGAAGCAAAAATGGAAGAAATGGGTAGCATTGAGGACTTGAATCAAACACTTCTTATGAAGGAACGCCAAAGTAATGATGAGCTGCAAGAAGCTCGGAAAGAGTTGATTAAGGTACTGCTTTCTGATGTCCTACAAATTTCCGTTAATGTTTAATGTTTTAAACCATGCCAATAGAAGTATCGATTTTGACTTTTTACTTATGAATAAGTCAGAGAAAAAAGTTATAGCTAACAGTGGAACTTATCTATGAGATTCGAAGTCACTTAAAGTCTATATATAGGCATACAACCTCGTGCATCCTTTTTTTTCCAAAGATTTAGATCTATATTGGAATCATGCTTTCTTCTACTTATACTCATCACATTAACTATTTATATAAATCTTTTAAGGAATGGACAAGCTAGTGTTTGTGGGTCAATCAAACCCCGACCTGGCCCATTTTCACCCAAAAAAAGTATTGAACCACTTCAACCTGTGGGTTGTGGTTCATGTTTCGTGAAGTTTACTTGGTTATTAAACAATTCCATTGTTTTCAGGGCCTGCAAGATATGCTCAGCGGGCGTACTAACATTGGCGTGAAGAGAATGGGAGAAGTTGATATGAAAGCCTTTCATGATGCGTGCAAGGAGAGGTTTGGTCACGAAGAAGCTCAGATTAAGGCTTCTGAATTATGTACTTTGTGGCAGGATAAGCTTAAAGATGCTGGATGGCATCCATTGAAAGTTGTTATAGTTGATGGTGAACCTAAGGTATGGTTTTTGATTGGATTTTAGTTATAAGCCGATTTAAGTTACTTTTTCTTTCAAACATGTGAAAATAATGATATTATAAAGGAAACAGGCTTTACAAATATAAAGGCATAGGATCCAGTAAAAGTTGTTGCATAAATGGTGCACATAAGGCATTGTTGATATTCCGCTTTGACTCGGGTTTTACATAGTGGTCTAATGTGGACTGATTTTCTTATGAATAGGGCAATTTGGTTATATTCTTTCTCAAACAGGTCAGATCAAATAATTCTTTAAAGAGATCCTCGTCAAATGGGACACCACATAACTAGATTAAAATCATGCGACCTTTAAGATTATTTTGCTAAAATATTAGATTCTTGCAACACTGTAGTTGTATTTAACGCTTTAATTGTTTAATAAAAACCACTTAAACTGTTGTGGGTTTGCAAGCCAACCCTATCTGAAATTTTTTATTGTAGTAATATTATTATGTAATCTATGAGCTTTTCAAAATTTGTTCAAGTTCTGGGATATAAGCATACTGTGATGTTATCAGTTTTAATCCGTTTAAGGATGTATTCATGTTCACAATGCAGGAAGTGATCAATGAAAATGATGAATCGCTAAAGGTCTAAAGGCGGAATGGGGGCTGGCATTCACGATGCAGTGGTTGCTGCATTTTAGAAATGCATGAATACAATGCTAGTGGATCATATGTGGTTAGTGAGCTTTGGAACTTTAAAGACAATCGAAAAGCCACATTGAAGGAAGTAATTAGCTACATCTTGAAGAATTTGAAGAGCCTTAAGCGCAAAAGATGATAAGGTTTGTATCCTATTTTTGTGATTATTTCCATTTCCCAGTAGACCTACATGCAACATAATCTTTAGTAATTCACGCTGTATGTAGCGGACATTGCAATATTGACCCCTTTCTTATGTTTGGGTTGCATTTGGATTGTACTTTATCTCGAATAGGTCGCATAATATAATTACCTAAATGGATTTGCATCGAATGGGCTAAAACTTGTTGATAATCAGTGCCTTCCCCACCCCGAACTCACACCCGCAAACACCAATCAAAACGGCAAGATTGGCTTTCAATGCTTGTATATTAATAAGGAAGGAAACTGAATACAATCTAAAATACAATGATACCTACTCTATTTATAAAGAACCTAAACTAAATAAACGTGGCTGTGGATAGCCATGACTCCTAAGATATCTCCTAACAATCAGGAAACAAAACCACGTACACTTCCATAAACTTGGTCAACCAAAGACCATATCAACACTTCTTTATACAGGCAAAACTAATACAAGTCACTGGCCCATTCTTCTTTATCCGTGATCTACATACTGTCATACTGACCCACATACTTGGCCCATCAAGATTACCCAACATTCACCCCCGTAATCTTGATGCCTATCACGGTCTCGGCTCCTGTCGATCATACTTAAGAACACGGTCTCGGTCACGTACTGCTTGCTAGGTCTCCTCGTACTTTGCTTCTCTTCTGATGCATTCTTTTGGTCACCCATTGTGATCAAAACTTTCTGCTTTCTTTCGTCTTTCGATCTTTTACTGCTCGTCCGCCCCGTAAATGGATCAACCCACTTCTGAGATCCATACCCACTGAACCATGACCCATGGCCTGCTCCATGGATACAGCCTGTTACGGGATCCACTTGCTTAAAGTTCTTGCTAAAATTTCTTCCTAAACTTTTGAGTTCCAAACGGTATTGCTTTCTTACAAAATACCTGTCTTGATCTCATTCTTGCTTCTTGCTTATCGGTTCTTGCTTTCTTACGATTGTTTCTTGCTTGCTACTTGCTACAAACCCGAAACATTCTACTTGCTATGGTTGTCTTGCCCGCTATTTGCTACGGACAATGCGACAACTTTCTTCCTTTCTTGCTTTCTTTCTTTTGATCACCACATGATCAACCTTGATGTTTGCTTTGTTTCTTGCTTGCTACCATTCGACAAACTGCTACTCCTTCTCTTTCTTTTGATCATCACGTGATCAACCTTGCTGCTTGCTTTCTTTCTTGTCTGCTACTTGCTACAGACTACTTGCTGCTGCTTTCTTTCTTTCTTTCTCATTCTTCTTGCTTTTCAAGAAATCAGTCCTTGCTATCTTCCGGCTGCGTTCTTCTCATTCACCCGCCCTTTAATCGAACTCAGCTCTTGATACCATGTTGATAATCAGTGCCTTCCCCACCCCGAACTCACACCCGCAAACACCAATCAAAACGGCAAGATTGGCTTTCAATGCTTGTATATTAATAAGGAAGGAAACTGAATACAATCTAAAATACAATGATACCTACTCTATTTATAAAGAACCTAAACTAAATAAACGTGGCTGTGGATAGCCATGACTCCTAAGATATCTCCCTAACAATCAGGAAACAAAACCACGTACACTTCCATAAACTTCGGTCAACCAAAGACCATATCAACACTTCTTTATACAGGCAAAACTAATACAAGTCACTGGCCCATTCTTCTTTATCCGTGATCTACATACTGTCATACTGACCCACATACTTGGCCCATCAAGATTACCCAACAAAACTGACCATCTGTTTTAAAAGCGTACCTCCTAAACTTTATTCAAAATTTCAGAGTATTCTTGCAATTAAATTGTTTTGCAATCACAGTAAACATGTTCTCTATTAATACTAGTGTTTGCGTAACCCAACTAGACTGTTCCGACTTGTGTGAAATTGCCCCAGACCTGTTGCCCAACTTGCTCATCTTGCCACTACTAGTCTATTGGGCCGTCTGTTATAGGACGGTACATGAGCCTCTCAGCTCAGGCAGTCATGTTATAAATTTTTCTTACTTATTTACCAATCATCGTTTTGCTAGTGTTTTAAGTCCAGCCTGTTTGATCTTGACTGTTCTTTGCAAGTGATGAACTGTTACTTTTTGCAAAATCATTAGAACGTCGATAAGCTTTGAACGTCGATAAGTTGAAATATCATAAATTTTGTAATTGTATTTAACAATGAGGTCTTTGTTCTTTGACACAGATGGCAAAGCTGGTGGTTTCCGATGACAATCATGGTGCAATTTTCAGCATTGAATCTCTCTTCTCCGTCAATCGCTATGTGTAGAGGCAAACTTATGAATTCTGAACTAATATTAGGACCTTTGCAGACTGTAGTGCAAGACATTAACCTGTAATCTACTTGCCATTCTAGGCTTCTAGCCCCTCGCCTTATGGCCTGCTTCAACTTCTTTTTTATTAAATTATATCTTGAACATACGAGTTAAGTGCTCTTTTGGGCATTAAGAGCGAAAATGTATTCTGCTTCTTCTGAAAGCTTTTATGGATATGGAGATTCTGAATGTTTGATCTTTGATGCACGAGGTTCATAATGTGGACAAAGATGTTCATATAATTTCAAAGGAAAATATATTGTATTCATTGATATCAGTTGAAAGAGGCTACCCACCTGAAGTGGAGATTACCTATTGCACATTTGTTTGAAAAAGGCTGGAGGTTGTTTGGTCTTGACTCTTGAACTTGAATTTGGTTCAAACATGGCTTTGATGAGTCTTTGATTGGTTTACTACTCGTACTTTGCTATGTTACTTGCATGCCTAAACTCGGATCCAATGCTTTTTTGAGGTGGCACTATAGCTGCATGCATCTCTATTGGCATGTTTCTTCTAACCAGAAATATAAAGTCTTGCCGGTGAAATGTCTTGCCGGTGAACTTAAATTTAAAGTTTGAAGTTCGATGTGATTCCCAGAGTCGGATAGAACGAGGGTTGAAGTTTATAGTGCAACCAAATATCAATTGAAACATCAGTTGTGCTATATCAATTGAAACCTCGACCACATACAATCTCATGTGCAACTGTCATGACGTCTTATGAAGTAGGTGTAATACATCTTATGAAATAGGTGTGATAATTTAGCCGGGACGACCCCAGAGGACCATTCCACTGCAAAACCATGAGCCTTGAGACTCACATAACAATCCCAAAAAAGAACATGAATCTTGCACCTATTCCGGATACTTATTTGTAAGAGATAAAACTTGCTATTATTCTAAATAAATAAGCTAAGTTTTGTTTAGCTGGCTTTTAAAAATAAAATATTTCATAAAATTTCTTAAATTTAAATACTTATTTCTTTAGTTTATAGCTTTTTCTGCTCCATTTCCAATTTCAACATCAATTAGTTTTGTCAAACATGCCATATTTCTAAGAACAAATATCTTTGAAACTTATGAATTTCATAACCTCTTCTTTAAGAAGATACTCGATATAGTTTTTGAAAAAGAGTTTTGAGGTTGTAGAATGTCTAGTCATAATAATATCTTTGATTATCAATTATCGTGTGCTTTATCTATGTTTTTTATGTTCTTTTAGTTTGCGAAACATAATATCAACACTCTCTTTAATGTCTCGTTTAAGTACTTAAACCACTAAGTTTCCCATTATATATGTTACAAACCTATAAGAGGTGTTTCAATTTTTATTATTATTAGAAAATTACAAAGGGGCTTTTTTCAAGTGTGGTCTGCTTTTAAGACTTTTTCTGCGCTTTCCCAAAGAGACCGCTTCAACCTTCGACCCTATCATTTTTCGACACGTGTCATTCCTTCGATCGCTCAACTGCTCGATTCAACGGCTCGATCACCGCCGACTCCACCCAAATTTTGCCACGTGTCATTCTTTTTGTCTTCATGTGATTGAGCGGTCTTGGTTGAAAGAGCCGGTTGAGCGTGGCTCGTCTGAAAAGCTTTAAAACTGATCACCCAAAAAGTCTCTTTAATTTTCTTATTATTATTATTTTTTATGACAAGTCATGATACATTGATACGTAACCAAGTGTGCTTGACCCGTCATCATATCTAAGCGAATCCGAATAATTAGTTACTATTAACTTTTCACGTATAAAAGAGTATTTGTTATATGAGATTTGCTAAACAATGTTCACTGGACAATGCTTAAGGCAACAATTAATTTATAAAATGAAATTTGGGCTTTGTTAAATTAAAAATAACATATATTTAAGTTAATTTTATGTTTATTTATTCGCGTAATTAGTGGACCCTAATAACGGGCCAAGCTAGATAATTCACGTAGGCTATATTTTTAAAATTTGCTTATATGAGCAATGGGCCTTTTAAGATGTTATGCGTGTATTTGTCTCCAAAATTTTATAATATTCGAACTTGTTATAAGTATTATTTTAATTGTTGTAGCTCCTCCCTTTGTTATTTTTACATGTAGTCGTACACACGCCACTCCAACGACGGGAGCCCTTATCTTAATTTTTCAAAATTTCACAACTTAAACGATTTATCTTTATATAATAAAACAAACCCCATTTTAATTTTTCATTTCAAAAAATCAATTCATACTTTATTTAAGTAATAATTAATTTATTATTATTTTTAATAATAGATTTTGATTTATAATAATCTTAAATATTTCCTTATTTGGCAAAACTAAAGAAAATCGTTTTTCTAATTTTGATACAGAACAAAAGCTCAAAAACACATGTACTTAGATTTAATAATCTAC